>ML794405.1:238039-296978 GCA_009831015.1 Picea engelmannii
CCCCCCCCCCCCCCTCAAATTACAATGCATAAAAAAAATATGAGAAGGAACAAAAAACAGTTGCTAAGCAACCCTATCCTTCACTCCAAGAAGACCTCGCAACTGTGCAAGTTTGTGCTCGTTGAAGATTTTGTTGAAGATGTAGATGTTTGCATGGATCTGATGAAGTAGATGCACCATTGATATGTCCACACATATCCACTTTCTCTTCTTGTAATGAAGAAGATCCAAATAAAGTTTGGATGAAATTTTGAAAACCGTGCGGCCGTTTCCGGAAAAACGTTGAAATTTGGTTGATTGTAAAATGATCATAACTTCACTTCCCGAACTCCATTTCAGAGGATTTTTTTTTTGAAATTGGATATTTTTCCGAGTGGAATTCAAATATCCAATTTGTTTTTGAAAATGCTTCTCAGAAAATATCAGAATTGAATCTGATGTGCACGGCCCCCTTTTTGTCTCCTGAGATGCATGCATGGTGCATGCATGTTGCTCTTGAGATGCATGCATGGCGCATGGAAAAGTGTTTGCATGTGACTCTTGAGATGCATGCATGGCGCATGGAAAAGTGTTTGCATGTGACTCCTGAGATGCATGCAATATATCTTCCACATGAAATTCAAAAAACAAATCTGAAATGGAGTAGACATCATCTGCAATTAATGGAATACAAATTTGTGCAGGTACTTGTGTAGAAGACTCTTCAGAATAAGAGGCTTGATCTTCTGATGGTTTCTCTTTTGGCTCTATCTTTTCAATCTCCTGCATGCAATCTTCACAATCTTCTTTATTCCTGAATAGAACCTCCAATTTGGTCCATAATTCATTTGGAGTTGAGTCTTGTGAGTCATCATATACTTGGTGGAGAATTTAAGGAGAAATAAACCAGAGGATACATCCTATGGCCATATCTTGTCTATTGAGAAAGTCGTTTTTTCTCATTGATGGAATCAGGCTCTACTTCCATTGCCATAGTTATTTGGTACAAGCCTTTGCATCTGAGCTGAAGCGGAATTCTCGATGAATAATCCATCTTTTTTGTGTTCTTCATTCTTTAATACCTGCAAATAGAGTCTGGTGTGTCTTTTTCTAGTAATCCGTTGAATTTGATACCATGTAAATGTGTTGGACCTGCACATAATAGATCTAGCTGGGAATTGACATACACAGTTGCAGAGAAAATATGAGAAAAGAGAAGCAGGAGAGAAAGAATGGAAAAATTCTCATTAACCGTATTCCACACTCAAAGAGTGAATAATTTACAATAGATATAGGATAAATGAGTAATTGATGTGCCATAGTAGTGATCTAGAGAGATATAGACACTCATTGACAGTCACAGGAGTGAACTGCCACTTATTCCTAGTTAACTGATCCATGCAATCATCAGTTAATTTAGTCACGACTTCCACTAGTCTAACTAAGTGTAACTGACTCTAAATTGAAGAGGGACATCCTATTTTGTAGGGGAATATTCTTTAGAGAGAATATTCTCATCTAAGGAAGAGTTCTCAACATTGGACTGTAAAACTTAGGAAAATAATTATAGGTGAGTGTGTAATATCTCCAACAGATGATAGGCATCCTATGGTCCAACTTACAGTCTGCAGGTTTATACTTATCTAGACTAACAACAGACTAAGGTATAACTAGTTCACTTTATCATAGGCTTTGGCCCGATCAATTTTCTTCACAACTGTTGGAGATTTCTAAACATTTAGTGTGTGCATTCCTTCCTGTGCTGTTCTAAGTTCTAATTGCATCATGTAAATGCCTATTGAAAACGAATCCAAACTGTGCATCTGAAATAACACCAGACATAATGCCTTTAATCTTGTTAGCAATGATTTTTGAAATGATTTTATAAACAAGAGTGCATATTGAAATAGGCCTAAATTCTTCAAATGTTTTGGGATCTTGTATTTTTGGGCCCCAAATATAAATATAGTCATAGGGGGTGTCTTTGTGCTGTCTTTTTTACTTATTTAATAATAATAATCTAATTTTAAGGTCACAGCCAAGCCAGACACCAAATTGGTGTATGAGACCCCCTTGTTTGTGGGACAAGGGAACCCCCTCCGCTCAACAATTTTCACTGGTAAAGTCTACGGAGGTATACATACTCTACTCCCCTCTGGATTTGAACTTGTGACCTCTTAGGAGGAAACACATATTCTTAACCCTTAGGCCCACTTAGGCTGTATATAATCTAATTTTAAGGTCACGGCCAAGCCAGACACCAAATTGGTGTATGAGACTCCCTTGTTTGTGGGACAAGGGACCCCTTCCGCTCAAAGATTTGACTGGTAAAGTCTACGGAAGTATACATACCCTATCCCCCTTTGGATTTGAACTTGTGATCTCTTAGGAGGAAACACATGTTCTTAACCATAGGCCCACTCACGCTGATTTATTATTATGTTATGTTATTTATTTATATTTATTATTATATTTATCTATGATCTATCTTTATATTATTTATTCAATTATAAATTAGCACTTGTCCTAAATGGATTTCAACTCAATGTGCTTATGTTGGACCTTAAGTTAATGAACTATTGTTCGTTATATCCAACACAGACTATATCTTTGACAACCTAAAAGATTATTGAGAAGATATTCAAGTCAGTAAAAGGAGACCTATCTGTACATTTGCTGCAAACCTTGCTGATTTCTCTTTTCTGGGTATTTTCCCACAGTCGTGCACTTTTTTCCCGTCCTCTTTACTTCTCTTTACTTCCTAAAAGTGATTTTGATCCATGATTGGAAGATTTTCTAGGTTTTCCTCTCGTAAAGTTCTCCTGTTGCAGCATTTTTGGACATGCACAGATGACGTGGTCTGCTTCTTGACAAAACCTGCATCTAAAAGCTGCGTTTTCATATTAAAGAGGCTGGTCCCAAAGCACATTATAATTATTAATTGCCTCCCATATCTCTCTGTTCCAGATATGCATCGGCAACTTTGGAAGTCTTGACTCTTAGCCACATAGGGGTTATGGGGATCGACTTAGTTGTAGTATCAAAAGCTGGAAACTATCATTTCCAGAAAACTCCAGCACAAAACCAGGCCTTCTTCCAGAACTCAAGATCTATCGTCCAGATTTTTGAAGTAAACAATGAAAAGCCCTTTGCACAGAAGGATACTGCTAACTTATTAGCCCACTTCTGAGAGCCAGGCCACAAGTGTTAAACAACTTGGCTAGAAGCTGTTGAAGCGGCAGATCAGGGCTCTTTCCTCAAATATTCACAGCTTTCTCAAGAAAGATCAGGATAAATCTGTGCTGTTGGTAGGGATTCTAGTTTTACAACCAGAAAAGCTACCTGGAGTTTGAGACCAAGATCGAACAAAAGGATTGGACCCCTTCACCACATTCCTTATGGAAGGTGGGGATGAGCAGGGTGGAGAACAACATGATAACAAACTGCTGTTTGGAGCAGTCGCAGTTGCAGCTACAGCTCCTTTCTCTGCATGATGCGGCAAACAGACTTCTTCTGGCAAAAATGGAAGACCTTGTTCAGGGCTAGTGGCATCTTTACCAGAAGAACGCGGGGAGCCAGATGTCGGAGGGCTCATATGAGAGCTTCTGCTAGGACGATATGACTTTAATGGCCTTCTTCCAAGCCATATTTTCAAATGCAAGTCTGAAAAAGCTCCACACTTGCATATGCACTACAGATTTTCAGAGTGGGGGGAGACAACAATGAAAACTTAAAAACCATGTCTTCTCAGCAGTGAAGCTGGGTTGCAATGCAAACCCTAGCGTTGCCCATTGTTTATATGACTTTTGTCCTTATTTAGGTTCCAGTCAAAGCATTGTATCTAAGGGCATAGTTTTAGATACTATCACTAGATTTATGACTGCTAGAACAGTTATGGTTGGCTGTCACACAACATTTTGTATATCAATGTAGATTTTAATACAGATCTTTCTTTCCTCCCAGAAAAGATTCTTGAGGTATATTGATAGCAGAATTCTTGTCTATTTATTGAGAGATATGCTTGGTTCCTTTAGCTTCTGTTTTTAAAATATTCAAAAGAAAAAAAAATGTACACTCTGAACCATTTTACGTAGTATCTTTTGGCATGTTCACATATCAAAACTCTCTGTTGGGTGTTTAAATATCAACTCTCGTTTGTCTCTATTAAAACATCCTTGTGTTCCTTCTAGTTGCTATTTTGATAGACCGTAAAGTAAATACACATACTATGAATCTATTCATGCCATGTATAATATGCAGACATATTCAATATTGATTAATTTATAAATTTTGCAGACATTGGATGAATGGGAGAAAAACAAACCTTGGATTGGCCAATCGTTTAAAGATGAGGTATGCTTAATAGCTGTGTATAAGATACATGTTGATGTATTTATTTTATTTTTCCTCATAAATGTTTCTGAAGATGGAATAGCAATGTTTTTCAAGATGTACTGTCTATGAGTCCTGACCTGAGATTATAAAATTATTGACATAAAATTGGGAATTTGTTTCAGATTTTGAATGAAGCGGACAAAATAAAGAAATGGCTTGACGAGAATGAAGCTAGACAGGCCAAGTAAGGTCCCTTAACTGTCATATAAGGGGAAATTATAATATTTTACTTGAGTTATTAGTGGTATTTGTTTCCAATTTGTTTGAACTGTTTTTTTTTTTTTAAACTAGTTGGCCAAAGGGCTTCAGCTTTTGGGCATTTATATAGTTGCAGTTGCATTTGGAGGAAATAATTTCTATGGAGTAATACAATATTATTGTTGAGAAAAGCTTGCATTGTTTGCAAGGCCAGTAGATGCTCCTAGGACATAGTGGTATTTGTTTCCAATTTAGTTTTAACTGTTCTTTTTTTCAACTAGTTGGCCAAATAGCTTCAGCTTTTGGGCATGTATATAGTGACTCGCAGTTGCATTTGGAGGAATTGATTTCTATGAAGTAATACAATATTATTGTTGAGCAAAGCTTGCATTGTTTGGAAGGCCAGTAGATGCTCCTAGGACACGAGTGGTTATTTCAAATATAATGTAACATTGTTAATCTATGAGGCCGCCAAATACGTTATCTTGGTGACGGTGAATGAGGGGACTTTCGCCTTGAAGATAGAACCGATAATTTATTGTTCTCATATAGGATCAAGGCCTGAAATATCCTGGATGCTCTCCCTTTAGCTCTTCTGATTGAAACTTGTTTACATACTTAGTATTATGCCATCATCTCTACACTGCATTCTGTTTTGTACAGCCTTTAGACAAACTTTATTTTGCTTCTTTGAGATACATTTCTGTTTTTGCGTTTTCTAGATAGTTTCAAGCTTGATGTGCTTAGTTATTCTATTGACTTGACCTACACATATTGACTTACAAATTTTCCAGATGACCACTGTCAGTCATGATACCTGCTTTGGTTCTGTGTGGATGTTAATGCAATCTCTTTCCTTCTAGGTGAACTGTACATATGGATAATGTGACACTCTCTAGTCTAAAATATGGTCTCTGTTGCAGAACTCCAGGATATATGGTTCCAATCTTCACATCTGATGAAGTATATGGAAAGGTTGAAAAGCTTCAAGACAAGGTAGGTGCTGTGTAATTTATTTCCCAAGTGTCCTGGTTCAGCAGCATTGACCAATATAATCACTAAATCGATTCACTTTAATCCGTGTGTTATAGGTGTTTAAGATCAGCAAAATGCCTAAGCCAAAGCCAAAGGTTGAAATACCTCCAAAAAATGACTCTGTCAAGGATGAAAACCAAGAGGAGGTCACATCCACTTCCAGCAACAGCACAGATAATGAGGCTGCTGGAGAAAAGATACATGAACCAAGTGAATCTGAAGGACAGTCACAGGGATCAAATGGTGAACAAGATGCCAACGAGGAACATTCTGATGAGCTATGACAGGAGCAAAATGATAGAAATTAAGAAATTTTAAAAACAGGAGCAAAATGATAGAAATTAAGAAATTTCAAAAATATGGAAGACCTACATACAATTAGGGTGCAGAAATTGTTAGTGAATGTACAGAAAGTGTTTGGCAGGGCTTGTGTCACCGTCGATTTTGATCAACATCAATTTTTCCTGTCTTACATTCCGGCAGTAGGCAGTGGGATGCATACCTATGTAACCCACAAATGGTGTCTTTTGTAAACGTAGGGATATTGGAAAGCAAGACCACTGTCTTTTGGTCACTAATACTGGTCAAACGTTTATAACATTTCTGGCTATATTTTCAGGAAATCATCTCCCCCGTTGCATATCAAAAAACAGTTCGATTTGCAGCATTGAAATCTTACTTTCATTTTATCAATACTGATCAGTATTTTTTTGCCAAAAAATAGAGCACATATGGCACCTGCTCTTTATTGTCAGCGAATAAGTAGTGATGACCTCATTATAATAGCCTTTCTTGCAGCTTTCATTTAAGAACACTGCATTTTTACTTCTGTAATAAATCATAACTGGGTATTTATTTTTCAACTTCATTGCTGGGATGTAGTTTTCTTTATTACATTAGTTTCATTATTTCTATTCGATCGTTTAAAGTCAGATAAAGAGCCGAGTCGAGGACCGTTGGCAAAGCCTATCAAATTGATGAGGCGGTGACCTATTGAACATTCTTGATTTGCATTCCTTTCCTTGTAGATGCACACACCTCTCCTGTTTGAGAGTATTGTATTTTATTGGGAGAAATTTGGGGGATCTCCTTTTCCCTCTTGGAAAATGGTGTCAACTCCTAGTGGTAAGGACCGCTGGTAATTGTGAGGGCTTCCCTGTAATTTCCCTATTGACAACATGCTTTTGACAGATGACTTTGAGAATATAGTATGTATCTCCAAGTATTGCAAATGTAAAATTAGGAATGACAAGCAATGTATATGACAAAGGTCCAGGAATTACAAAAACTATTTGGTATATATATTTTTTTTATAGGAAATAGCAAGAAATGGGAGAAAAACAAATGAAAATGATAAATTTTGAAGTAAAATCTATCATATATCTATCAAATTCGTAAGTACATTTAAATATATTTAAATAAAATATATTTAAAGTAATAGAAAACATTTTATAACTTTGAATCTCATTGTGTATGTAGAAAACTTTTCCATTATCAATTTAAAATTTGAATTGCATATTCAATATTCATAATTCATAAACATATATTTAACTATTCATTAAACAAGTCTAATAACAATATAATGGGGTATTCTCTGGCACTCCATTCTTTAGTTACAAATGATTGTATCGGTACACCTTTATGTACAAGTGATTGCATTAGTATACTTACAACATTACAAGTGATTGTATCGGTACACCTTTATTTTTATTTACAAGTGATTGCATCAGTACACTTACAACACAGGGTGGGAGAGATGTCTGAGTATGTGTTTATGGTATGTGGATAATGTTAATAAAAATCGAAAAAATTGGTGTTTTATCACTTGAAAATAAAAGCCGACACAAATAAGATAAGTAAATAAAATAAAATTACATTTCCATTTTAATTCAAAATCTTTTAAACACCAAGAGATCAACATTTGATTGTTTTTATCCCTCTTGGTGCCTAATAGATACAAGGTTAAGATTGGTGCCTAATAGATACAAGGTTAAGATGGATCTATGCTAATTATAAGTCTGTATTATCAAACCATCTCTTTCTACTCATCCTAATCCTCATCAAGCTACTTTGGATCCTCTACATGAACATCCCAATGAACTCTTTGACCTTTCCTTTTGTTCCCATTGTTATATGTAAACTAATTATTCAACCTCTTTCCAACTAGTGTCTTTCTCTTAGTATGATATATTTGTTTTAGAGTATGATGACACTCTAATGAATTTTGCAAAAGAGGTTTGTGAGCCTCATGGATGGCAATGCCTGCATACTAGAGCCATAACAAAAGGTTTTTTCTATCCAAGTTTGTTGAGAAAGCTCATGTCCATGTTATTCTCATCTTTGCCCCATGGTTCTGCAAGGCTACCTTGGTATCTATTTTTCCAATGGAAGAAGGCTTCTTTGCATATGTGTTGCCCAACTGTCTTGTCTAGTTTGGGTTGAATTCCCTAGCCTTTCAATGCAATTGAGGGCTTTCTTGGATTGCATTAATGTGCCTTCTTGATGGTTGTATTTTCCTTACGCTGCATACATTTTTAATCCAAATTTCATAAATGTGTTTGCCTCTATTTCAATCTTTCAAAGAGCTTCAAGGAATTTGTCTTTGTTAGGGTGAGGGCCAAGATAATGAACCAACCACTTAGTTATATAAACTTGCGAAACCCTTGCTTTCACTATCAAACTTCAGAGCACAAAATCTATCACTACCCACTTGGAGGAAGTGGGAAGAAATACCCTCATCTTCTTCAAATCTAAACAAGTTTTTGTGATACCAAAAACTTTCTAAATGGGGAGGTCTATTTCTCAAATGATCAAGTTAAATAATCGTTAATTATAAGTGGTTAAGTATTGGTTAAATATTGTGAAGGTGCAAACATGACCAATTTTTTAGATTCATGAATAGAATCTAATTTGGGCACAAGAACTCCCTTGGGACATGGAAACAAGTCTTACTTTATGGACATTGGATGTCACATCTAGATATAATTGAATTGCACTTAGGATGTGGGTACATATTGGGTTATTCTATTTTGTAGAGTCATCTCTCCACTCACTCCATGGTGAAACTTTTGTATGTTGTATTTAATATGTGTTGTGCTAAATTCTTAAGTATCAAATAGAATTGCACTTACAAACAAATGGAAATAACAAAGAATAATCTGTAATAATGGGGGCCCTGTTTACACTGAAAAATGGAGAAGTACATCTCCATGGGATGTCGACTTCACATTGATTGTTATATTGACTAGCACAACCACTCAAAACTGTGGTTGATGAATGTCGAAAGGCGATGACTGGAAAATGAAACTTGCCCACAACTAGAAAATGAAAATGAAGCACGTAGATAGTTGAGGAAAGTCAGAAATGAAACACTCAGAAAATGAAACGCCCCTACAACTGAGCAAATCCAAACTTGGTAATCCCAAAGGTTAATCATTTAAACGTGACAATCATACAGTGCTACAGTAATTTCTTAATATGATTAGGTAAATGTTAAAAAGTAAATAGGTTAACTGATGCATTAAAAAATACAAGGAAGTTATGAAGAGTAAATCACATTCATTGATTTGGGAGGACGACTAAGAATATGCCAACATCTTCAATTGTTAGCCATCGGATTAAAATTTTAGATTAAAAGGTGATTAAGTGTGCCCATTGTCAATAGGTATACGCCTTTCGGCGTAATAACATAAAATGAGATAACATGAGATGGATGAGAAACTACTACTTATAACAAGAAGATACAAAAACCCTTACCCTAAGCTTAAGTCACTTGTGTAGGCTTTATTACATAAAAATGGACAAAGACCCTAAGCTTAAGTCACTTGTGTAGGCTTTATTATATAAAAATTGACTTTGTCCATATGACCTTATTATAAAGATATTACTTGCTAAATATGTTGAGGTACACAAGACATTGAATGTATTTTAGAGCAATCTAATACTAATGCACAATTGCAATGAAATTGATCTAAGAAGCATACACAGATTTAATCAAGATCTCATTCAATTACTTGAGTGATTTGTTAACTCCAATTACAAAGTGCCACTTGTTAATCATAGGAGCTCTACAATTTATATCTTAAATACTTTTATTGACATTATTGATTGTGTTGTCACACTTATCAATTGTTATGTTGTCATAGTAGGATCACAAGATAGATTATGATGGATGTTATAAGACATGTAATACCCCAACTGTGATTCCCAGATTTGTATTTGTGATTTATGGTGAGCCAATATGATTTTGGGCCAGAGAGCCTATATGTGATTTTGGGTCGAATTTCCTCTATGATGAAGGCCAAAGAGCCTGTATGTTGAAACGCTGGAGAGTCTAGCAATGCAATTGTACATGTACTCGAATACATCTTAATAAAAAAATATCATCAGTTGTAGAGAAAAACATACGAAGAGTACGGGGGGCTAGGACTCCATGAGAGGGAAAGGGCTAGGAGGCCTAGAAAGGGAAAAGCCAAAAATACATTAAAATATTCTCTATCCAAAGTCATGTAAACATTATATCCTAAGTACAAAAGCAAGGGGGATGAGTTCCCAAGTGGAGGGAGAATACTCCTTGAGAGCCATGTGGCAAGTTAGGGTCATGCATACTTAAGCTTTGTCTTCAATGGAAATTGTACTAATTCTACACCATTCTACCTCATGAGAGTTGGGTGTGAACTAGGGAGAGCCATTGTGACCCAGTTATACTGAGAACCCTGTGAATTCTAGGTAAATTTTGTTGGGATTATTGTTTACAATTCTCATTGAGTTGCCTTGGGGAAGGTTGGAGCCTTGGATTGAGAATTGTATGGGTGGGTTACCCATGGTGTGAGGCTAGGAGGGTACCTGGAGACTCCATTAGTGCAACTAGAGTTCCTAGAGCCACAACTCAGATATTTCTCAATCGTCCTATGCTGGAGCCCTAGAAGGGAAGTGGGACAGCCCGAGGGACTATGGGGTAGAGAAGGGAATCAACTTCCTTGTGTTGTGCACGTTGAGGGGAATGTGATTTTGTTGGTTGGAATTGTTGCAGGAGATTGGTACCTTGACCTACTTTGATACTGTACTGACTGTTAGACCATAGTTGTCCTTTAAGAGCCTTTGCCCCGGTGGAGTCATAGCCCCAGCTCAGGGGTGACCTGCTGTTGAGAGAACTAGAGCAACAAAGTCTACGGTTAGGTGGAAAGTTTGAGGTATGCATCCAGTTGGTGGACTTTTAAAAAAGATAAGTGTTATGGTTATGGTTTTATATGCTTCCATTTCTATGTATATGCTTTATTTTATGTGTTGTTATGGATTTATGTGTTTATGCATAATTACTTGTTATATGCATGTTATATGTGTAATTGTGAGTGCATGGCATGGTATTAGGCATATACATTTCATAATAGAACATAAGTTATGGTATCAAAGCTACACTGGGGGTTTGGTTATGTTACATTTTGGTATCATAACAACTTGTGTAAATGTCAACCTATGGTATGGATGGACAACAAATTATTGATGTTATCAGAGTAAAGTTATGAGCCATGTTTAAAGAAATTTGAAAGTATAGTATGTATAGAGTCAAAATTGTAGTAATGTGACCCAAAGGTGGGGTCTGAGTTGCATTATAGAGTGGTATCAGAGCCTAGGTTCAAATAATGACCCTACATGGGCCAAGAACCAAACGTTAGAGAGCGGAGAAACAATTTTTTTAGAGTATCTTGCAAATCGTTTGTTATATTTTTCTTACGTGAAGTTAGGGAAATTCTTGAAAAATTGGAGGAATTAAGCTTAAGGGGTTAAAATCCCCAAAATTTAAACTCAATTTGAGCATGCAAAGGCCTAGAATTGTCCAGATTACATAGTTGTAGAGTTGGTCATGCAAAATTTGGGGGAAATTGGGAAAAATCTCCAATTTTCTAAGCAATTTAGGTTAAATTTGTGCCCAAAATCAACGAAGGGATGATTAATTGCGTCAATTTTCCAATTATAGAGTTAAATTTGGCTTGGAAGGCCGAATTTGGTATTTTCATGGTGGCCTACACAAACAAGAATTTTTGAAAATTTTGCGAAATTTTGAAAAATTGGTGTTTCTAGTGACATGGGTGGTGAATCTGGTGATAATGTGGATGAGCTGAGGCATTCATGCAACTTGGAACCCTTATATAATTTGATATTTTCATGGTGGCCTATGCAAACAAGAATTTTTGAAAATTTTGCGAAATTTTGAAAAAAATGGTGTTTCTAGTGACATGGGTGGTGATAATGTCGATGGGTTGAGGCATGCATGCAACTTGGAACCCTTATATCCCTTATATATATAATTCAATGGTTGAAATAATCATTGTCAAACGACTCGTGTTAATTTTGAATTGATCAAGTTTACGACTTATAGAAAATTCACTTTATCGTTGTGGGATCCCGATTTCACCAGACTTGACACATACAAGTATCTACATTATGTTTTGCTATCATTTTGGATTTTGTCTCCCCAAGTTTGATGGTAGTTGGTCTCTTTGATCCACATCCATTAATGTGAGTATCAACACCATATACCAATAGTACATTCATTTGTATAATTTCAAAGTAGCCCAAAGCATTAAAGCCGAGCCATGGAATCAGAAGAAGAGGAAAATGTGTTTTTTTTTATTGAATCAGTTTATGATTTATACAAGGAATGCCTCACTCTATGACACCATTGCATTCAAACAGGGCCATACAAGATGAAGGAATTACCCATCATAGCACCCAAAAAGCAATTGAAACCATAAAGATTAGTTTCATGGAATTATACGATCATACGATATTGAAAAAACAAGAGAATCGAGGATGCATGCCATGTGTTTGACAAAATTCTTGGATAAAATGTAGTCTTGTGGACTTTTGTGATTTCAGGATATGCTGAGGATGGATGAGTGAACCATTCACGACAACTGTTTGATGAAATGATTGAACGAGATGTGGTGTCATGGAATGCTATGGTTACTAGGAATGTGCAGAATGGGAGAGTTGAGGATGCAAGACAATGGTTTGGCATAATGCCTAAGAAAAATGTGGTGTTTTGAATTGCAATAATGCCATGTTATGTCTAGAGAGGAGAATGGGGGATGCACGATAATTATTTGATAGTATGCCATTGAAAAATGTGGTTTCATGAACTAACATGATTAGTGGGTATGCTCAGGAAGGGAGAGTGGAGGTGTTAGCCTCTGCCATGAGGGTGCTAGGTGGACCAAGGTGCTACACCTACAACACAACGTTAGCACACATGCCACACCGACACTTTGACATAAGCAAGGGAAAATGCATAGTAAACCTTTCAAATTCCATAACTTCCTACTCCAAACTTAGAATCAATATTCATGTTGGAAAGCTCTTGAGGACAAAAATCCAATTATGGGCTCAGGATTCAAATTTGAGTAGCATAATTTTTAAGAAATAAAAGAGAAGCTTTCTAGGTGCCTTAAGGGATTTTTTTTTACATATTTTTCCAGAATTGCAGAGCTATGGTAAATTTGATGATGAATTTTTAACTAGCAGTATTTGTTGCATGCACATTTTTGTAGAATTGGGGGTACAAGTAGATCAAACACAACTTAGAATTGAAGAAGAGCACTATTGCAAGATTAAAAAATGGAGGATGCCCAAGGTTCATACAACCATGAAAATGAAAGTAGAGGTCTGAATATTAATGTGGGAAATGTAGGAACATAATCCAATGGAAATAGAGGAGGAAGAACATAAACCATAACGTTGGTAGGGACCATGCGAAGCTTGGAGAAAGAAGTGCAAAGCTATAGGGATTATAATGAAAGGTTGATAAGAGCCTAAGAAGAGAAGAACCAAATTAACATTCAGTTGCTACAGAGTTTGAACAACTTGCATAGACAAATAAATAAAAAATTAGGCTCAAGACATGCAAAATAACACAGGGATGATTACAGAGGTTCTAGGCACTCTAGAAGTGCTAATAGACATTATCATCTCTCCCCTAGACATTCAATGATAAGAGAACATGTATTTTAAGAATTAGAGAACAACCCAAGTATGTTTCTTGTCATACATAAGAGGAGGAGACCTAAGGCATATATCTTACACAGATAGCTTAGGAATATTAAGCCTCCTACTTTTGATGGTGAGCATAGAAAGGGTGAATATGTTGAGGCCTGGTTGCTTGGCATCATTAAATATTTTCAATTGTATGATTATTCATTAAATCTAGAGGCAAAGATTTCCATTTAACATCTTCAGGGGAAAGCTTCCATATGGTGGGACCAACTCAAGTAGGTCCAACACATTGATGAGAAGAGGATCTCATGGAAGTAGTTTAAAAAATACTTTCAGTAGAAGTACTTGTCAGAGAACTATTATGGCAAAAAAATGCAATAATTCTTTGAAATTGAATTGCGGACCATGACAATGGAAGGGTATGAAAACAAATTTCTAGAGCTACTAAGATATGTGGGTTTCATCAAGGACAAGGATGTAAATATTCATAGGTTTCTGAGTGGGTTACCTTATTTTTATGAAGATAAAATACAAAATGATGAGCTCAAGACTTTAGAGGAGGCCATAAGGAAAGCAAAGCACTTGTACAAATAGAACAAAGGTAGGCCAATTTTTCAGAAAATTTGAGATGACACAAAGAAGAGTAAGATGGATTAGAGAAAGAAGGGGTATAATCCATCATTTTTTTCAGAAACAACCCTCAAGCATACCAACAAGGAAAACTAGCACAAAGTAAGCCTGAAATGGCAGAGTCCTTAGGGAAAAGGTTAAGACAACAACCCATAAAGTGTTGGGGATGTGATGGAGACCAGATGTATAAATATTGATCTCACAAAGGAGATAGGATGAGGACTGTACATAACATCCAGGAGCTTCTATAGTGGAGGACGTGGGCAGAAGCATACCAAGGATTTATGCAACCTTGGAAATCAAACAAACAGACCATCGATCCCACATGATTGAGGTGGAAGGTAAGATTGATGATAATCCCATAACTATTTTGATCAATTATGGAGTTACTCATAGCTATATAGATCCTAATCTAGTCGAAAGGTTTAAATTGAAGATATGTAAGCATGAAAAGTCTTGGTTGGTTCCACTAGCCATTGGAACCAAGATAAGAATCAATGAACTTGTTATGGATTTTCTAGTGGACATGAATGGAGTCAGCGCTAAGGTAGGTTTGAATATCATACCACTTGGTTCATATGACTTCTTGATTGGTATGGATTGGTTGGACAAGCATCATGCTTTCCTAGATTGCTACGATGAGGCTTTCACATGCCTTGATGAGGAAGGGAAGTTAAGGATAGTTCAAGGCATTCCAAGGCCTATATCCATCAGAGATATTTCAACCTTGCAGCTGAAAAGAAGCTTCCGAAAAGGGTGCCAAATATATGCAACACATATTGTTGGTGCAAATTTGCAGTAAGGGTTAGCAAATTCACAGATCTTGTGGTTGCTACATGATTACAAAGAAATGGGGTTAGAAAACTTAAAACCCTATTTTCCATGGAGAGATTTACCCTAAGATTCATGTTATTCTTCATAAATAAAAGACATGCAACAAAGAAAATACATAGGAACATCAATAAAATCAAAGATTAAATGAAGTCTTCATTTCCTAGATGGAACTTAGAATTTACAATATCACATGTGGATGGCTCTTGAAGCCATCCATTGGTAGCCTCTTAGTGGGAGGGTTCTTTGCTTCCCCGAGTGTGTGGCTATAAATTCTCTCTTCCTCTTCTCGTTGTAGATGGTTGTAATAGTGATGTGCTCCTCCAAAAACTAGGGTTTCAATGGCAAAAAAGGAAAACTAGGGAAAAATCCACAATGAGGGAGATGAGAGCAAAAATGGATGGGAGAATGAAAAAATGAGTGAATGAATGAAATGGGGTGATACCCCTCTTTGTTTTATAGGCAAAATATGTGATTTTCTCATGTTTTTTCCTTTTTAAATTAAAATTAGGAGGGAAAGTCAAGGTTTTATGACTTAATTAATTAAGATTAACTTTAGATAGGGGGTTTCTAAAGTTAATTAAGGGGACTATTACGTGAAATTGTGTTTTTATGGGTTTTTGAGTGAAATTAGATTTAAGAAAAGGGTTCCTAAAGTTAATAAAGGGTATTTTTCACGTAAAAGTGGGGTTTCTGTCCTTTTGAGTGAATTTATCTATAGGAAAGGGGTTCCTACAAGTTAATTAACGGGGACATATCATGGTACCCATACTATTGTTGGAGTATCTCAATACATCTAGCATTTTGGTCTAGGGGGAGTCATTTTTATGTGATAATATAATCCTCCTAATGTATGAGGTTAGGAGCACATTGTATGACCTAATTACATTGTATTTTTCTTTTACCGATAAATGATACAGCCAGAGAGAGAGAGAGAGAGAGAGAGAGAGAGAGAGAGAGAGAGAGAGAGAGAGAGAGATAGTTTACGATATCATTAGGGATAAGGTAGGCATTCCCATACTCATCGAGATAATTTATGATAATGGTTAGAATGTCGTGCCCATCATTAAGGTGTTGAACTAGTGAGACAACATGATGTCTCAAGTATAATATGATGCTTGTAAAAGTGGGAAATAGTACAATACAATGACATATCGGTCTCATATACATATTACTAGATGAAAGAACCAATTTTACATCACAACTACTGTTGATATGATTACATAATAACTGATGCCCCCACCCTAGGGGGAGGGGGGGTGGAAGCAACCCGAGAAGCCCTGCTGAACAAGAATGGGGATCCGAAGATTTGACATGGGTTGATTGAAGGAGAGATCAAACTAGGGGCTCTGAGAACATTGTAACTAAGCCAATCAAATATGAATATTTGCATCTAAGGATGGATCATGGATGCATGTGAAAATCTCAATGGTGCGATGATGAGATGGAGTCGATCACATGAGATCCTACCAATTCTAATAGAAATGGTGACTCTCTCATATTGGTCCAAGGTAACCCATTGAGGAGGTGGATAGGTACCATGGTACATAGGAATAACCCCTAGAATGAAGGTGCTGAAGTCGATAGGGGGAAGTTCATCGACGCCCAAGAAGGAAAAGTTGTCCTTAGGCTTGATATTCAAAGTAAAATAGGTGGAGTCATACTTCTTGAAGTAAATGTTGATGCCAGAACATGTGGGGGAATACCTAAAGGGAAACCTCCTCTCGAGGTCTAATGCATCTCACACATATTTGAGAAACTGGTACAATTAACTAGATCACCGAACCGCCAAGTGTACAATTCTCAATTATGTAATGATGAGTTGAAGTTGAGCACGTGAGAAAAAACCAAGTCAGATGGCACGAGTGACCCCCTTTGCTTGGTTTGAGGCACTCACCAAATGTGAATATGAGTTTGAGGTGCACAATATTCTAATCCTAAATCCTAGAATACATGCGTTGAATTCGATAGGGGAAGGCCTGCTAGAACGAAGGAAATGATGAATCCTTGAAACCAACACGAGGGGGAAAGCATGATGTGACTGACATAGACTAATTTTAGAGCATAAATGTAGGACTGACCTAGAAACGACTGAAAACATTCCATGGGGGATGGTCGATTACCGGGCACAATGATTTCAAAGACATATCAATGGGACCATGAAGACAATTGGAGGTCAAATCTGGGAAACATGTGATGGGTATGACCCATGGAAGTGTTGAAAATATGTAACATGAAAAAATATGGAACTAAATAAACTCCATGAGACACAAAGGTGAATCATATTAGATACTTTGAATAAGGGAAACACAAGGATGCTGCCAAAATATGGAACCAAGTACCGTGAAAGCACAAGGTCCTCCTAATAATATCAAGGGGTATGCTAGGAGGAAAAGGTAAGATATGTAATATCCAAATGGAGGATATGATAGATCAAATGTGTGTCGAAAGACACAATATCCAATTAGGATCCCATGGGGGAAACAAAATGGGGATATGTAGGGGTGAAAAGGAGATAAATGTCCTAGAAAATAACCAAATTGCGGTAATGCAAATGTGAAAATTGCAAATGGAGGTAATAAAAGGTAAGGACATTATTGGTAATCTCCTCGGGGTGGGTGAATGAAGGCATAAAAATGAAGGATTTTCACTATATGGATGAAGTAGAGGGCTTGTGATAGGTGAAAATCCAACTAACTCCAACCATGAGTGGGGAAGTCTAGAGGGCATGGATGCCAACATGATGACAAGAAATGCATGTGGCTCAACTTTGATATGGAGACTAACTAGATTCTCGATCCCTACGGGGATTGATTAATACAACTAGCAAAAGGAAACACATGTCACTATTCTAGGGCACCCATGTGAGGAAGGTTATATCAATGAGTAGATAGAAAGTGCACAAGATGGAGTGGTTGGTCCATATACCTGAATGAGGGGGGGTCCTACAGGCAATTTTCAGGAGTGACAGGAAAATGCAACGAACAGAGGGGAGTTAAACTATGCTAGATTCCAGGGAAATTAAGGCCTGAAGGAGACCCATATCCATGAATAAAATAGGTTATACATGGGTAATTCCTACTCATAAGTCAACAAATACTCAAGCATAATGGTGCTCAAGTAATTGAGACAAATTTGTGGGAATTTGTAAGAAAACAAGCATGCTTTAATGCTTCTTGGAAAAATAACTTTCTGGTGAAGTATCAAAGCTCAACATTCTGAGAATGACTAAAAAATATGATGACAATGATGCAAATGGTGCATCAATTGGAATTTGGATGAGGGGATGAACAACCATGGGGGAGGTCCTAGAGTTACCCCTCCCACTAGGTCAAGTATGGGGACCTAGTGGTAAGTGTGGGATCACCGATCTACTTTTGAATTGCATAGAGTAGAATGTTTCAATAAATGGTATTGATCATCGACTATATGCAATGTGAAGATATTGTGTTGGTGAGGTTGGCAGGATAGACTAACCATTGAATGAGAGGATAGTATTCCTAACCTATTCCATTGGGGCATAGGAATAGAGTGGATAATGAATAAGTCTAAAATTGGCTAGAGGGGCCATCATGCCCCCACAAGCATGAGATCCCCCCCATCGGATGATGATGGGGGGAAATGATAAGGTATGGGTAGGTGGGAATGATTCTCCCTACTGTGTGTTAGAAAAACAGGACCACAAATCAATAAAATAAAACAAATGCGGAAACAAAACAAAAAAGATACACAATACAATAGAGACACAGATTTACATGGTTGACCCAGTGTGGGCTATGTCCACCAGAGAAATTGCCAGGTCCTTCCTTTATTATTATCCAACAAATGAAGGGATACAAACTACAACAAAACCCACTGTAACTTCCTCTTCTTTCTCTCACAATCTCCTCTCTCAGAATACAATACTCACCATAATGCATAGCCACAATACATTTCCCTCATAACAGAGGGTTGCCTTCTAGGGAAAAAAAACCTAACATAATTTCTACCGTTAGATTTGCGACCTTATAATGAACGGTCTAGATTTACAATGAAATTACAATATACATTTACAAGGCAATTTTTCCTTCAGGGGATTCGCCCCCGAACCCCCATCGGGGGACGCTGCCCCCGAACCCCTGAACCCCCCAACCGGGGGGATAGCCCCCCTGGACTCCACAGAGGGGGTACCCCCTCTGCACTCCCCCGCATGGAAGAGTGTACATACTTCTGGGGTGTAAAGTCTTCATGGGTTATAAACACGGCTGAAAGCAAGGACCTCTGAATCAGGAAGATAATCAGGCTCCACACCCAACACTGTGTGTATCTGTAACATGCAAGGAGCATGCCCTAGGTGATGGAAATACACATATGCATTATGAATGTAGTTTTAGAAAGGAAAAGGTGGATTTCCAATAGATTATTCACATACAATTGAGAGGGACTCAACTTCTGGGTTTGCAAATATGTGTCACCATACCAAATATTGGCTATGGATATGGGGACCAAATGATTGTCCAAAAAATATTTTGACTCAACAACACACTAGAGAGAGGGACTAGGGTGTTGTGGTCAAAAGTAGGAAGAATGATGTGGATCGTCCCAAGGGTAATTTGGAGTGGTTAGGGAATTTATAACATCCTCACCAGAATGACAGATGGAAGAAGTAGAGTCTACACTACCAAATGGAGTGGTGGAAGGTGGGGTAGTGAACCCATTATCAATTCCATGAGGCATTAGGAATATAAGGGATGATTTGATGTACCGTAGTGGAAAATGGAGGATTTTATGACATATTCTATCCCATGGAATTTGAAAGGTAGAGAAATTTCATGGAATTCTCATCGGTTCTCACTTCAGTAGGGCCAATTTCAATGATTGGTTGAGGATTGGATAGTGAATACTTATTGCATTTGAGGGAAAGGTATTCTATCATTGGGTTTGGATCTTCTTGGTGAACGAAATCCAACTAGCGAAGGATCTCAAAAGCATTGTGATACTGGGGTATGCGGGGGAAGTGATGAGAATAATGGTCGTAGGTGTCACACTAAAAACATGGGTGATTTATGTGCAAGGAATGAACATGCTTAGTTGATGAATCAGGGAAGGTGAATTCCACAACTAGTATGGAGGGATCATTTTCTAAATCATCGGTGTTGTAAAGTTCTTTTAGATTAGGGAGTCTAGGACAATTGAAGGAAGCATGGCCATAGATATCGAATATGGAGCATGGGGGTATGGGACTAGATTCCATGCTATGAGTGGCCATGGCTTGTTTAGGAGTATCTATGCCCCCTTTCTTATTGGATTCCCCTCCCTTGTCAACTTCTTTCCCAGTTTGTGTTGGTTGAAGTGGGGCCTGCGTAGGTTCCCTAAGGGCTACAAGGGTCATGGGTATTGGATACATAGGAGTCAAGGCCAATTATGGATTTGGTGAAGAGGGTGGGAAAGGAGTTGGAGGGGGGTCCAAATACCAAACTGGAATTTGGGCCTGAGGTGAGGTTAGGTAAGTTCAATATGGCCATAACTGGGGTACTCACCATTCCTAGAGGAGGAAATAAGAAAGGTACTTGACCAGAGGGATAATGTGGATGTGGATGTGCTCCTGCTGGTAGTATTGAGGCTGTTAAATTTGAGGGTCCAAATGATGACTGCGAGCATGGGCTCGTTGGTCCATGAACATATGATACCATGCAAACATTAGAAGAACTGGGGTGGGTAATTGTAATTTTTAAACTTGTGAAGTAAAGCAATGCATACCGATTCTTAAGCAAAACAAAAATTAATCAATGGCTCATACACATAGTACACAAAGATTTACGCTGGAAACCCTTAACTGAGAGAAAGCCAACCTTCCTTGGTGCCGCACCTTTCAACTCTTCATTGCATTAATTTCACCATTCACCATACAATATATACAATGTTTTAGGTATTTCGTAGTTACCCAAACCCTAAAATCTTAATTCAGGATTAATTTAGAAAACCACTAAAAATAGCAAAATCCGCTAAAATAGCAAAAACCGCCCAAATGTCAATGCATACTTTTTTTCCTCCTAATTGGGAATGATAGTTATGGTAAATCCATTCAGGTTGAGAGGGACAACCATCATCTCACGAAGGGAAATCGTAGATGGAACACGTGTGGGGTAGATTAAATTATTCCAGACTTGGGATGACATGACGGATGTGGATGCACCTTAATCAATAATGCATTGATGAATGATGAAATTATT
Source organism: Picea engelmannii (assembly GCA_009831015.1). Classification (NCBI taxonomy): domain Eukaryota; kingdom Viridiplantae; phylum Streptophyta; class Pinopsida; order Pinales; family Pinaceae; genus Picea; species Picea engelmannii. The sequence goes on from ML794405.1 coordinate 259,312, forward strand.
GATGGACATTGGAATTTGGAAGGATAAAAAGGGTGGTATCTAAATGGTTCAGCTTTGTCACTATAGATTGTAATCATTTTGTCGTCCGATGGATCAACAACTCCCAAAGAAATAAGTAAAATACTTTCTTTGTGAAGGAAAATTTTGGAGGACTTCGAGGGAAGATATCATTGTAGGGGATTGAGTTAAGTCATTTACTATGCTGTAGTGGTGGGATACCCACCCATGAAGGTTAGAGACATTCCACCCTAACATAACCTTGGGTACCTTGTGAGGTAGGTATGCACTAGGGTGACGAATCTATAAATATCCATTGGTGGACATAAGAGGATCAAAGTGTTGATATTATGGTAGCTACGAGATTTATTAACCTCCACTTGTGACCTTTGATGAGATTAGAATCTTCCAAGAAGCAAGAAGAATGCTAAAAGACTTGGACATAACCCTAGAAGTAAATTCGGTTAAGTGAATATTTTATATTGATTCTTTAGCCTCCAGAAAGAGAAGTCAGCCCAGACAGTCTAGAGAGAGAATTATAAATATAAGGCGCCAGAGATAATTTCGCACACACAAGTCACAACTGCAGAAATCCAGTAGTGCGCAAGTCTGGGGAGCAGTTGCAACTGTAGTTACTGCAACCTGTAATTTCGGTCTTTCCGGGTTGGAATTTCTGATCAGTCTTGGTTATCTTTGCTTGGTGCATTAGCCTTGGTTGGCTATTGATTTTCTACCATAATTATTCTCTCTGTCAAGGTCAAGGTGTTCGGGGGTGGCATTCGTGCCTATGGTTGGGTGACAATATTACTATATTGTCTATGGTTAAATGAGCACACCCACTTTTCTAATAGGTTATGGGCCCACACCTCCTTCATTTAGTCTAACCACTGGAAGGAAGCTAAGCCATAAGGTTATCAGGCTCGTTGAAGAACTACCGCTAGGGTTTCTAGCAGGTGTAGTTACTGAAGCACTGCAGCTAGGGTTACTAGCAGGTCCACTTGCAAAAACCCTAAAAACTCTTGCTCAACACCTTATGATGGAACACCTTACTCAAGGAGAAGATATTCTAGTGCACCTTAGTTCAGCGCACCTCTCGGCACTCTCAGAAGGAAAAAATGTTAAGGTTGAGATTTTGAGTCAAAGTCAAAGTTTGACCAATTATCAGTCAACATAAATCATGAATGAAAAGACGGATCATCTACACTATTAAGATATCACAGGAACTATTCAATATGACATGTGGATAATTGAAAGTGGAGCTTCCAGGCATATGACAGGAGACCAAGTCAGACTCTCTAATTTGAATGAAAAGAGGACATCCTACAAGGTAGAAATTGGAGATAAGAACACCTATCTAGTCGAAGGAATTGGTCAAGCCTCCATCAAATTGAAAACAAGTAACAATGTTCATTTGAGAAATGTCTTATATGTACCCGGTTTAGAAAATAATCTTGTATCCATATCTTTCCTAGATGACAAAGGAAACATAATAGCCTTTGTAGATGGAAAAGTATTATCTTGGTCTAGAAACTCCAACATAGAGAACACTAGAGTTATTGGAACCCGTGAAGGAAGACTATACATACTACTAGAACGAAATGATGAAGCTCTTGTACATGATGAAGTCAATCCCACAAAACTTTGGTATAGAAGGTATGCTCATATCAAATATCAAACATTACATTTCCTCGAAAACATGGTTGAAGGAATACCATAACTACAATCTACACATGAATGAATTTGCAAAGGATGTGCTCTTGGTAAGAATGTTAAGAAACCATTCTCAAGCAACAATAATAGATCTATCCTAGATCTAATACATTCAGATGTTTGTGGCCCAATTCTAGTCAAATATCTAGGAGGTTCTCTTTACTATGTAATATTCATAGATGATTACTCAAGAAAGACTTGGTTATATCTCTTGAAGACAAAGGACAAAGTTTTTAGCAAGTTTCAAGAATTCAAAGCAGAGATAGAGAACCTCACAAACAAGAAAATCAAGACCTTGAGAATAGATAATGGAGGAGAATACACATCTAAGGATTTTTTTGCCTTTTGAAAATCTGCAGGGGTTAGGAGGGAGCTAACTGTTCCTAATAATCCTCAACAAAATGGTGTAGCATAAAGGAAGAACATATCTATTGAAGAAACTGTGAAGGCACTAATGAACGATCAAGGTTTATCTATGTATTTGTAGGGAGAAGAAGCCATGACAAAAATATATGTTCAGAACAAAAGTCCCCACTGCATATTGAACGATATGACTCCAGAAGAAGCCTTCTCAGGAAAGAAACCTAATGTGGAACACTTAAGAATCTTTGGATGCCTTGTTTACATTCACATCCCCAAGGATAAAAGGAAGAAATTAGAACCCTTAGGAAAGAAGGGAATATTTGTGGGATACATTGAATCATACAAAGCATTCAAAATATATATCTCGGAACAACATAAGGTTGAAGTTAGCAAAGACGTAACCTTCAATGAAAAGATAGATTTCAAGAAACCCATAGAAGAAACTATAGAAGAAGAAGAGTATGACGAGCCTAAAGAAGAAAGCACATGTCTTCCAGAAAGTCAGAATGAAGAAACATAACAACTTGATCATCCGATGAAACCATGTGAACCTATTGAATCAGTCATTGCACCCAAAACCAAGAAACGTCTAGCTTGGCTTGAAGCTACTCTACAAGAAGCAGAAAGACTCAAAGCCCTAAGTGGCATCTTCAGAGAAAGAAAAAATCCCAAAAGATTCTCCAGCTATGCAACATGTATGACACAGATTATAAATGAAGAACCCACCACATTTGAAGAGGAATCTCAGAAGAACAATGGAAAGAGGCCATGACATAAGAACACCAGTCCATGATGAGAAATGATGTACGGGAAATTGTGCCTAGACCTAAAACAAAATCAATAGTAACTTCAAAATGGGTCTATAAGATCGAACATGCAACAGACGAAAGCGTGGAAAAATACAAAGAAAGGTTCATGTCGAGAGGGTTGTCCCAGAAGGAGGGACAAGATTATGACGAGACATTTTCTCTTGTTGCCAGATATACTTCTATTAGAGCCATTATGTCTCTTGCTGCTTCCATGGGATGGAATTTACATCAGATGGATGTAAATACAACTTTTCTCAATGGAGAAATCAAAGAAGAAGTATACATTGAACAACCTCAAGGATTTGAAGTACACTTTAGAGACACTCATGTTTGCAGATTAAATAAAGCCCTTTCTGGACTCAAGAAAGCTCCAAGATCTTGTTATGCCAGAATATACAACTACTTAATAAGACTTGGTTTCTCCAAGAGTCATGCAGATCCAAATATCTACTACAAAGTCATGAATAATGCACCTGTGATTCTACTGCTATATGTCGACGGTTTATTCTTGACATGTGAAGAGTCTCTCACCACCCAATGTAAGAAGGAACTAGCTTTTGAGTTCGATATGAAAGACCTCGGTCTCATGCATTATTACTTGAGAATATAAATATGGTAGAAGCATGGTGAAGTATTACTTGGAAAAGGAAAGTATGCAGTGAATATTCTTCAAAAGTTTGGAATGATGGATTGCAAATCCATGGACACTCCTATGACCACATATATAAGAAAAGTAAGAGACTCAGATTCAGATCCAACAGACCTGTCCCTATATCAGAAATTGATTGGGTCATTGATGTATTTAGTGAATACTCGACCAGATATTTTCTTTGCTGTAAACACCCTAATCCAGTTTCAGGTGGAATCCATACATGAGCATTAGATAGCTGCAAAACATGTTCTAAGATATATTCGTGGGATGCTAAACTATGGTTTAAGATATACCTCATCCAATAATATATAACTTCATGGATTTACAGATTCAGATTGGGAAGGGAGTGCAAAAGACATAAGGAGTACTTCAGGGATGTGTTTTAGCTTGGGTTGTGCTATGATATCTTGGGGCAGAAGGAAACATAAGTCTGTCACACTCAACACAACAAAAGAATAATATATCCTAGCATGTGAGGCATGTATAGAAGCAATATGGTTGAGGAAGCTAATTTATGGATTATTTGATCATGTACTAGATTCGACCATAATATACTGTGACAATCAAAGTTGTATAAGGCTATGAGAACACCCATTGTTTCATGATCGGTCGAAACACATTGAGATCAAATACTACTTTATTCATGATAAAGTCCAGGAAGGAGAAGTGAAACTCCAATATATCTCCACAGATGAGCATATAACAAATATTTTAAAAAATCCTTTGTCCAGGATAAAGTTTGCATAATTACGAGACAAGATGGGGCTCATGGAGATAACTCCCTTAGCTGAAAGGGAAGAGATGGCTCCCCAGGTTGGGAGGGAGCACTGATATATATACTATTGATTTATGGACAATCATTTTCCAGTTTGGAAAATGGTCCAAGATGGGCAGTTCCTTTCCAGTTCAGAAAGTGGCTTGAGATTTCTGACGTACAAGCATTTTCCAGTTCGGAAAATGGTCCAGATCGGACAATGATTTTCGTAATGAAAATGGTCCGATAGATTGATGATGTACCATATAAAATGATTCCCCTTCTAGACAGTGTGGGGGAATGGTCTATGCCAATCATTCCTCTTGGCAGTCACTCTCAGTAGTGGTCAAGTAGAATGGTCTGCCTCCCCGGGCAGTCATTCTTTCGAAGTTCAGAGTTGTGAGCAGTTTTAAAGAATGGTCCATTTTGGAGGTTGATGCAGGACAATCATTTCCTTAGGAAATGGTCCGGACAATCATTCCCTAGGGCAGGTTCATTCTCTCTAGGTTTCACTATGTTTAGTGCCGGAGGAATGACCTAGTTAGGTGAATGGTCCAGGTTCAACAATCAGGGACAGGCATTCCCTAGGGTAGACTCATTCTATCCAAGTTGCACTATGTTTAGTGCTGGAGGAATGGCTGAGTTAGGTGAATGGTCCAGGCTCAGAAATCAAGGACAATTATTCTTCCATGCTTGAGAAGAATAGTCTAGATAGCCCATGGTTAATGCTTTTATTGTATGAGGGCGGATTCTCTTCCAGATATCACAGATATGAGTGGAAGAATGACCCATATGACTCAACTTGTATCCTGATATTGTTTATACAGGTTGATATCAGATGATATGAGTGTTGTAGAGACTGTATGTCTCTGGAAAATAGTTTTATACTACTGTGGTGGATGTGTTCCACTTATTGTGACTATGTGTCACTGGTTAGTAGCCGTGTGCTACTTGGTATGGTTGTGTACCACTGGATAGTAGTTATGTACTAATATGGATAGACACAGTTGTGTTCTATCAAATGAAATTGTACTGATTGTCATGGAGATTATCTAGTTGGATAATGATGACAGTGCTCGTGATTTGATCACAAGATAGCCTATGTGGCTATGATGATGCTACCAATTGAATGGTCTGTTTGTGCTCAAGACCATTTCATTTTTTTTTTATACTTCCCTAGATAGGAGGGAGTGTTGATATTACGGTAGATGTAGGAGGTATTAACCTCCACTTGTGACCTTTGATGAGATTAGAATATTCTAGGAAGCAAGAAGAACCCTAAAATACTTGGACATAACCCTAGAAGTAAAGTCGGCTAAAGAGAATATTTTATATTGATTCTTTAGAATACGGAAAGAGAAGTCGACCCAGACATCCTGGAGAGAGCAGTATAAATATAAGGTGCCAGAGCTCATTTGGCACACACAAGTCACAACTGCAAAAATCTAGTAGTGCGCATGTCTGGGGAGCAGCTGCAGTTGTAGTTACCGCAACCTATACTTTCGGTCTTTCTGGGTTGGACTTTATGACCAGTCTTGGTTATCTTTGCTTGGTGAATTAGCCTTGGTTGGCCATTGATTTTCTACCAAAATTCTTCTCTCTGTCAAGGTCAAGGTGCTCGGGGGTGCATTCATGCCTATGGGGTTGATGATTGCAGATATGTGAGACATTCTTCAGCGTACAAACCTATGAGGTGTGGATCATTGCAGCGATGTGAAGTCTTTCTCTTAGCTTACAAACCTAAGATAAATCCCCTAAGAAGGGTACACGGTTCCTTCCTGAGACATAGTTGGGAACGTAGAGATGACCTCCTCCATTAAGAGAGTTGAGAAGAACTCCAAATGATTATCCAGTGGGAAAGGCAATTTGTTGAGTTAGGACGTGCCTGTGGCTAAGCACAAGGTGAATGTGTGAAATCCTAAAGTGCTGGGTGCATCGTCATGAGAACGTAAATGAAGATGATGTATTAGCCTCCTCTAAGCATAAAAGTTGACGAGAAGAATCCAAATGATTCTCTTGTGTGAGGCAGTGAGAAAGAAGATCTGTAGAGTGGACGTGCCTGTGGACGAGCACAGGTGAACGTGTGAAGATCTGGTTCTTCTGTGTAATGCAGTGAATCAAAGCCATGACATCCCTATGGATGTGCCCCTAGTGGATGAGAACTAGTGGGTGTATCAGATCCTTTGCTATATATTGTTCAAGAGTTAGACCTACTTGTAACCCTAATTGTTATGTAAAGGGTACAAGTCGGCCCTACCTTAGTGTGTCTAATAATAATTTCAAAAGATAATTAATATGGTTAATAATAATAATAATTATAAATATAAAGTGACTTAGAGAGGTCAGCCTTGTTGAGCCAATAGACACCTTTGTTGATTGGACAAGTCTAATATAAGTAAGGGATGATTCCCCATTGTGGAATCGTATCTTTCTTGTGAGTTTGGAAATTTCAGCAAGTACACTTCTTTGGCAAAAGGTGCGCACTTCTCTTGGGCGCCAGAGTTCTAGGGTTTGAGTACCCTATTGTGTGCTAGGTATTTCTTGGTGGTAAAGGTATTTTTCTTGAATATTATAACAAAGGATTTGGCTAGGTTTTCTTCCCTTGTTGAGAAGGGTTTCCCATGATACATTTTGTGTTCTTGTGCATGGTGCTTCTTCTCGTGATCTTGGTTGCTGCAACATTTATGGTTAAGGTTAAATGATAAAATGGAATGAAATTCATGCTTAAACTAATTCTTATGAAAAATTAACATGGTATCAGAGCATAGGTCTTGAAAGAACCCATTGCACATGCATCTACCAAGTCTCATCTTTTACCAGTCATCCCTCCTCTTCTGCAGAACCGTACGACCCTCCTAGGGTTTCTAGAAAATCCATATGACCCTCTTCTTTTGGGTGTTTCAGCCCCTTAAAAGTTGGACACTGGGGATACTTTTGGCATAGAAGAGTACGACCTCTTCCAACGCATCTCCAGAAGCTATCAAAACGAAATTTTGAGAAATTTTGATTTTTGACCCTAGGGTTTCTAGGATGCCGAAATTTCCTACAGAATATTAATTCTGGATTTCTGAAGAAATGTTTTCCTGAATCAACAAGCATTTATGTGATACTATCAAATTGATTGTTGGCAGTCATAAGTCCAATATAATCCAAGGTTTCTAATTTAACCTAATCATTAGGTTTTCAAAATCCAGTTGGCGAGAATCTGAAGAAACCAATCAAATGAAGAACAAAAATTTGGTAGAAGATAGGCTTGATGGAGCAAGAAACTCTAGCCCCTGGAAATCAAAGCTTCTAATCACTCTTGAAGAAGATGCTCTCTTGGATGTGACAACTAAATTTCTACCAGTCACAACTACATATATAGAGAAGAATATAAGAAAATAAAAAGATGTTAAAGCAAGAAAAATAATCATCTACTCAGTAAGAGATCACCTCTTGCCTCGTATTGCCAATTTAAAGACAAACTATGACATGTATGAAGTTTTAAAAGGAATGTTTAAAAGTGACAACACTCTAATAGCTCTTACCTTAAAGATCCATCTTCAAAGTACCAAGATGACAAAGAGTGAATCAGTTGCACTCTTCATTATGAAGTTATCAAAGATTAAAGAACAACTAGAGACCATTGGGGAAATCATGTCTGATAGAGAAATTTTCTTAACCACTCTCCAGAATCTTCCAAAATCATGGGAGCCTTTCATTCAAATTATTAGTGGAAGATAAGCTCTACCAACCTTTGATCTACTGTGGACAGATTGCACTCAAGAAGAACTTAGACTTAGAAATAGAGGAGTGGAAGATTCTTTAGAAGAAAATCATGCTCTTTCACTTCATACAAAGAAGGGAGGAAGATTCAAAAGAAATTTCAGGAAAACATTTAAAGGTGAAAATCCTTCATCCAATCCAGGTTATTAGAGAAGAGATGCTTCAAAAATTTAGTGCTTCAGATGTGACAAGTATGGACACATTGCAAGAAACTGTCCAACCAGGAAGAAGGGAAGACAATATGCTTCCACTGCTGAAATTGATCTAGATCCACCTCAAGTGAGTGAAGAGACGAGAGAGGAGACGTACTTCCTTTAAAAGGACATGGCTACAAACTAGGTAAATATTTTGATCTATAATCTTATAGTTGATTGAATTTTTCAAATAAATGAAGGATATTATTCCTAGTACAAGAGCTCTCAAAGACTTGGACTATTATCCCTAGTTCGAGACTCCAAACCATATTTAAATTGTTTATTATACAAGAACAAGTAGAAACATTGTTCTTGAAGAAGAGATACTCCTTCAAAGATCCAGAGAATCACAAATAAAGATTGACAATGAAACAAATACTTTCTCCCCCTTCAACAGTTCAGAGGGAGACATACCTTACTCAAATTGATCCAGTTGTTCCAGTTGATATATTCGAAGATATTGCAGTAGGGCGTAAAAGGCATACCTAAAATCACTCTGCAAAGAGGCAGAGAAACATACAAATCTCTCAAGGTATATCCTGAGAAAGCAAAAGAGATTCCCAAGCTATCCTTCAGTCATGAGCCACTTCATTGATGTTGAGTCTCGTTGTCTTTGAAAAGTAACAGGAGAACAGGTATGGAAAGATTCCATAATAGAAGCATACCGATATTTCCTAAAAGAATGATGTATAAGATATTGTTCAGAGACCAGAAGAGAAGTCTGTGATGAATTCCAAGTGGATCTATAAGATCAAGCATGCAGCTGATAGAAGTGTCAAGAAATACAAAGCAAGATCTATAGCCAGAGGTTTCTCACAAATAGAGGGAGTTTTCTATGATATGACACCTCATTCAGTAAGCTCGATACACCTCCATATGTACTACCATCCATATGTTGGAAACTATATCAGATGAATGTCTTCTTGATGAGTTTGGTTTTTAGCAAGAGTGTTGCTGATCCAAACCTATATTATTACAGTGTTGGTAATGAGAGCCTGATTTTGATGACTTATTTAGAAAGCCTTATTTTTGAATACAAGTAGGCCTTGACTTTTGATTTCAAGAAGAAATATATGAGTATGGTACACCACTTCTTGGAACAAGAAGTATGACAGAGGACTAATGAGATTTTCCTAAATCAAGGAAAACATAAAGTGGGAGTATTAAAGAAAATAAATGACAATGATTCAGACAAGATTGATCCACAACTGATTGGATCATTGATGTATCTGGTTAACACCAAGACTGATTCATGCTATGCAGTGAATGTGCTCAGTAAATCCATGAGTCAGCCGAGACAGACTCACTGGATAGTAGTAAAGTATGTATTGAGATATATACGAGACACAATTGGTTATGGCCTGAGATATGTCTCCAAGTGTGAAATTGAGTTTGCAGGATATGCCGATATAGATTGAGTAGAGAGTACAATGGACCGAAAGAGCACATCCAGTTGTTGTCTTATCATGAATTTTTCCATGGTTTCCTAATGCGTTAGGAACCAAAACTCTGTGACCTTGAGTACCACAGAGGCAGAGTATATAGCAGTGAGTGTGCGAAGCAATGTGGCTTCACAAGATTCTAACATATTTACTTGACCATGAGATGGATCCAATGATGATAACCAAGAGCCGTCTGAAAACCCAATGTTTCCTATTGGATCAAAACACGATGAGATGAAATATACTTATAACAGAGATATGATGCAGAGGAAAATCATACACATTCAATACCTTCCTACACATGAGCAGATTATGGACATCTGCACCAGACTGACTTGGTGAAAAATTCATTCCTAATTAAGAGGGGTTATTGATGACTCCAACCAAAAACAAAATTCAGAGAACATCTGTATGAGACTTGGCATGATGAAGAATGCCTCCCTAGCTGAGAGGGAGTGTTGGTGATTGCATCTATGTGAAACATTCTCCAACTTACAAACCTATGAGGTGTGGATCATTGCAGCTATGTGAAGTCTTTCTCTTAGCTTACAAACCTAAGAGAAATCCCCTAAGAAGGGTACGTGGTACCTGACTGAGACAGAGTTGGGAACATAGATATGACCTCTTGCATTCGAAGAGTTGAGAAGAACTCCATATGATTATCTAGTGGGAAAGGCGATCTGTTGAGTTAGGACATGCCTGTGGCTGAGCACAAGGTGAACGTGTGAAATCCCAAAGTGCTGGGTGCATCATCATGAGAACATAAATGAAGATGATGTATTAGCCTCCTCTGAGCAACAGATTTGACGAGAAGACTCCATATGATTCTCCCGTGTGAGGCAGTGGGAAAGAAGATATGTAGAGTGGACGTGCCTGTGGATGAGCACATGTGAACGTGTGAAGATCTGGTTCTTCTATGTAATGTAGTGAATTAGAGCCATGAAATCCCTATGGATGTGTCCCTAGTGGATGAAAACTAGTGGGTTTATCAGATCCTTTTCTATATATTGTTCAAGAGTCAGACCCACATGTAACCCTAATTGTTATGTAAAGGGTATAGGTCAGCCCTACCTTAATGTGTCTAATAATAAATGTAAAAGATAATTAATATGGTTAATAATAATAATAATAATAATAATAATAATAATAATAATAATAATAATAATAATTATAAATATAAAGTGACTTAGAGAGGTCGACCCTGTTGAGCCAATAGACGCCTTTGTTGATTGGACAAAGTCTAATATAAGTAAGCGATGATTCCCCATTGTGGAATCATATCTTTCTTGTGAGTTTGGAAATTTCATCAAGTACACTTCTTTGGCAAAAGGTGTGCACCTCTCTTGGGCTCTGGAGTTCTAGGGTTTGAGCACCCTCTTGTGTGCTAGGTATTTCTTGGTGGTAAAGGTCTTTCTCTTGAAGATTATAGCAAAGGATTTGACTGGGTTTTCTTCCCTTGTTGATAAGGGTTTCCCATGATACATTTTGTGTTCTTGTGCATGGTGCTTCTTCTTCTGATCTTGGTTGCTACAATATTTATGGTTATGGTTAAATGATAAAATGGAATGAACTTCATTCTTAACCTAATGCTTATGAAAATTTGGCATATGGTTGGGTGACAATATTGCTAAATTGTCCATGTTTAAACGAGCACACCCACTTTTCTAACACGTAGGACTCAGTTGGTTGTACCTCAGGGGGCATACCATACTGGCGGGATCAAGTAATAAGATTAACATCAACTGAATCCAAGAAGAGGATCTGGTAATTAGTGGTGGAAGTGGGAGGTGGTCCAGATAGACGAGCTTCTGAAGTGGACACAAATCCTTGTGCCAAGAAAGGGTTTCTCAACATAGCTCGTTGCAACGAGGAGGGCGGGGTAGGTTAACTATTGACGTGATTGGCAACCTTAGTTGCTTCCCACATTCAATGCATTTTAGGTAAGAGGGGGTATTCATGAGTGTAATTCCCATAGACACCACAACTAGCACAATGTTTATTAGTGTGGAGTTTCTGGTTCTTCCTCGGCTTGGGATGAGGATTGTTACCTTAGCCTTGGTTTATGGTAGGATGATTTCCACCAATTGTTGATGAAAGGAATAGTGAACCTCCTTACAAAAACATTTTTCAAACATTATTTTGCTAAGAAATATAGGAGAGAATATCACCCTGATTTATATCCCTTAAAGTTACAACTAGACTTTAATAAGTATCTAGAGTTTCCTTTTGTATTATATATATATATATTTTATATAAAAATTCATAACAACTAACAAATAAAAAAAATACACCATTTATTGAGCCAAAAAAGTGATTAAATGAAGTAAAATGAGTAGTAATATACGTATGAGATAAAAGTATAACAGTAAGCCTTAAATTGGAAAGTAATCAACAAAATATTTATTAAAGACCAATTAGAGTTACAAAGTAAAATGTTTTTTCTGATCCCTGTGAGGACTAGGACCAGAGATATCCTTGGAAGCCCATGATGTAGCAATAATCATACAAGGGAAACTAGTGCCAAAATAAAGAGATGGGAAATCAAAGAATTGATCTAGATCACTTCAAGAAACATACGTATCATTGTCAAATTCTGGAAAATTTACACTAATTAGCACTGAAATAAAGTTGGAACTTCTAATAGTGCAAACATATTTCAAAGAAAATAAATGAACTTGAAGAACACCAAGCTTTAATTCTACTCAATCTTTCCTTGTCACGTTTTAGAACAACCCTGTTGTCAACAAGACAATTTTGTTCACAAGAAACTTAGAATGGAAATGAAATAATGAAATCACTCTCAAAGCTTAGGCATACCTTCACACAGAAAAATCCCCATTTTTTTATGCACAAAACCTTAATTCTTTTGGAAGGTGTAGCATGTCAAATCAAAACATATCACTATGTATGTTATACCAAATAGGTATCATGCTTTTCTATGAGTATTGCAGTGCTTCACTTTTTAACCATGATCCCAACTATAAACCTTCAATGTGATGATATGCGATATATAACCATAAGAACATAACATACTACCCAAAGTTTCATGCCAAGAATATTAAATTTATATGTGTCACACCAAATATCATTGCTCTGGTATAAGATATCATGCTTTTTCAGTTGCAAGAATATTTTAATAATCCTTTAAACAAGACTACTTTGATGCCATTCACAAGGAAGCAACTTAAATTGACGTCATGATGAATCAAATTACCTATGAAAAATCATATAAGAGTGCAACAAAATTGATTAACTTTGATGTTTTTACTAGGAGACCCCTCCTACTTTTGTTAAATTGTTTTTCATAGGGATATAAGGTTCACAACATTTTGCGAGCTCTAAAATTAGGCACACACAAATTGAGTCAACACATGGTGACTCCATAGGGTAATCTACTTTTAGTAGACTAGAACTCATATCTTTGGTCTTGTAATGAAGAAATTTAGTTCTCTCAAATTTGGTGATTATTCGTTTCTTTTTTCAAGTATAAAGAAAAACCCTGTTGATATTATGGTAGCTGCGGGAGGTATTAACCTCCATTGTGACCTTTGAAAAGATTAGAATATTCTGGAAGCAAGAAAAAGATTTGAGTGAAACCCTAGAAGAGATGTCGGCTAAAGGAGATAATTAATATGAATTAATTAGTACCCAGAATGAGAAGTTGGCCCAGACAATCTGCCATAATTAGTATAAATACAAGGTGCCAGTCTTCACTTTACACACAACTCTTAGAATCACAGAGAGACACTTGTGCGCACTGCAGTTGGGCAGTTTTGTGCGCAAGTCCTGGAGAAGGTACTGTCGCCAGTTTTGAAGCCTATTGTTTCTATATTTCTGGGTTGGACTCTCTGATAAGCTTTGGTTACTTCTTGCTTGGTGCATTAACCTTTCTTGGCTATTGATTTTCTACCTGGATTCCTCTCTCTATCAAGGTCAAGGTGCTCGGGGGTGGCTTCGGCCTATGGTTGGGTGACACTAGTGATATTGTCTCTGGTTAAATGAGCACATTCTAACAGGTTATGGGCCCACACCTCCTTCATTCAGTGTAACCACTGGAAGGGAGCATAGCCATTAGGATACTAATCTCATTGAAGAACTACCACTAGGGTTTACTAGCAGGAGCAGTTACCAAGACACTACCGCTAGGGTTACTAGCAGGTGCAGTTGCAGAAACCCTAAAACCCCGATCCAACAGCTTATGATGGAACATCTCGCTCAAGAAGAAGGTATTCAAGTGTGCCTTAGTCCAACACACCTCTTGGCACTCTCAGAAGGCAGAAACATCAAAGTTGAAGTTTTGTATCAAAGCGTGACCAAGCACCAGTCAACCAAAGTCATGAATGAAAAGACTAGTCATATACACTACTTATTACTCACAAGAACGATTGAAGATGACATGTGGATAATTGACAATGGAGATTCTAGGGATGTGACGGGAGATCAAGATAGACTCTCAAATCTAATTGAAAAGAAGACATCGTACAAAGTAGAGGTTGGAGACAAAATCACTTAACCAGTCAAAGGATTTGGACAAGCCTTCGTCAAGTTAAAAACATGTAACAATGTTCATTTGAGAAATGTCTTATATGTACCTGGTTTAGAAAAGAATCTTGTATCCATATCTTGCCTAGAAGACAAAGGAAACATAATAGCTTTCGTAGATAGAAAAGTGTTATCTTGGCATAAAGACTCCAGCATAGAGAATGCTAGGGTTATTTGAACCCGTGAAGGAAATCTATATAGACTACTAGAACAAAATGAAGAAGCTCTTGTACATGATGAAGTCAATCCCATTGAACTTTGGCACAATAGGTGCACTCATATTAAATATCAAGAATTACCTTTTCTCAAAAATATGGTTGAAGTAATACCATAATTACAGTCTACACATGAAGGAATTTGCAAAGGATGTGCTCTTGGAAAGAATATCAAGAAACCATTCCCAAGTAGCAACAATAGATCTAAGGAGATTCTAGATATAATACATTCAGATGTTTGCGGTCTGATGCCAATCAAATATCTAGGAGGTTCTCTTTACTACGTAATCTTCATAGATGATTACTCAAGAAATACTTGGTTATATCTCTTGAAGACAAAGGACGAAGTATTCAACAAGTTTCAAGAATTCAATGTAGAGATAGAGAACCTCACAAACAAGAAAATCAAGACCCTGAGAACAGATAATGGAGGAAAATACATATCCAAGGAATTCGTTGCCTTTTTCAAATCGGTAGGGATTAGGAGGGAGCTGACTATTCCTCATAATCCTCAACAAAATGGTGTAGCAGAAAGGAAGAACAGATCTATTGAAGAAACCGTGAAGGCACTACTAAACAATAAAGGTTATTTATGTTTTTATGGGGATAAGCAACCATGACAACAATATATGTTCAAAATATAATTCCTCACCGCATATTGAAGGATATGACTCCAGAAGAAGGCTTCTCAGGAAAGAAACCTAATATGGAAAACTTAAGAATATTTGGATGCCCTGTTTACTTTCACATTCCCAAGGATAAAATAAATAAATTAGAACCCTCACGAAATAAGGGCATATTCGTTGGATATAGTGAATAATCCAAGGCTTATAGAATCTATATCCCTTAGCAACATAAGATTGAAGTTAGAAGAGACATTACCTTCAATGAAAAGATGGCTTTCAATAAATCCATAGAAGAAACTATAGAAGAAGAGTATGAAGAGCTTATTGAAGAAGGCACATGTCTTCCAAAAAATCAGAATGAAGAAAAGGAACAACTTGATCATATGATGTAACCATGTGAGACCATTGATTCAGACATTGCACCTAGGACAATGAAACGACCAGCTTGGTGGAAGCTACCCTAAAAGAAGAAGAAAGACTCAAGGCCCCAAGTGGGACCTTTAGAAAAAGTAAGAAGCCCAAAATATTCTCCATCTATGCAACATGTATGACACAAATTCTAGATGAAGAACCTACCACGTTTGAAGAGGCAGTTCAAAAGAAACAATGGAAAGAAGCCATGACAAAAGAACACGAGTCCATCATGAAAAATGATGTATGGGAAATTGTGCCTAGACCTAAAGAAAAATTAGTAGTAACATCAATATGGGTCTATAATATCAAACATGCAACAGATGGAAGCGTGGAGAAATATAAATCAAGGTTCATAGCCAGAGGGTTCTCCCAGAAGGAGGGAGAAGATTATGACAAAACATTTTCTCCGGTTGCCAGATATACTTCCATTAGAGCTATCATGTCTCTTGCCGCTTCCATGGGATGGAGTTTACATAAGATGGATGTAAAGAAAACTTTCCTCAATGGAGAAACCGAAGAAGAAGTATAAATTGAACAACCTCAAGGGTTTGAAGTACATTCCAGATACACTCATGCTTGTAGACCAAAGAAATCTTTATATGTTCTCAAGCAAGCTCCAAGAGCTTGGTATGACAGAATAGACAACTACCTAATGAGACTTGGTTTCTCCAAAAGTCATGCAGATCCAAATATTTACTACAAAGTCGTGAACAATGCACCTGTGATTCTACTGCTATATGTCGACGATCTAATCCTAATAGGTGAAGAGTCTCTCATCATCCAATGCAAAAAGGAACTAGCTTCTGAGTTTGATATGAAATATCTTGGTCTCATGCATTATTACTTGGGACTAGAAGTATGACAGAAGCGTGGTGAAGTATTCCTTGGAAAAGGAAAGTATGCAATAAAAATTCTTTAGAAGTTTGGAATGATGGATTGCAAATCCATGGATACTCTTATGACCATAGATATAAGAAAAGTAAGAGATTCAGATTCTGATCCAGTAGATCCATCACTATATCGACAATTGATTGGCTCATTGATGTATTTGGTAAATACTCGACCAAACATTTGTTTTTCCATGAACACACTAAGCCAGTTCCAGGTGGAACCTAGATATGAGCATTGGACAGTTGAAAAGCATGTTCTAAGGTATATCTGTGGGACACTAAACTATGGTTTAAGATATACAACATCCAATGATATACAACTTCATGGATTCATAGATTCAGATTGGGCAGGAAGTGCAGAAGATAGAAGGAGTACTTTAGGGATGTGTTTCAGCTTGGGCTCTGCTATGATATCTTGGGGCAACAAGAAACAAAATTCTATCGCACTCAGCACATCAAAAGCATAATATATTGTAGCATGTGAGGCATGTACAAAAGAAATATGGTTGAGAAAGATAATTTTTGGATTATTTGATCAGGTTCCAGATTCGACCATAATACACTGTGACAATCAGAGTTGTATAAGGCTATCAGAACACCCAGTGTTTCATGAACATTCGAAACACATTGAGATAAAATACTATTTTATTCGAGATAAAGTTCGGGAAGGAGAAGTAAAGCTCCAGTATATCCCCACAGATGAGTAGACAACACATATCATGACAAAACCTCTATCTAGAATAAAGTTTTCATATTTCCGAGACAAATTGGGGATCGTGGAAATAAATCCCTTAGTTGAAAGGGAAGAAATGACTCTCTAAGTTGGGAGGGAGCATTGACATTCCATTGAATTGAGGACAATCATTTTCAAGTTTGAAAAATGGTCCATCTTGGGCAGTTCCTTTCCAGTTCGGAAAGTGGTTTGAGATTTCTGACGGACAGGCATTTTCCAGTTCGGAAAATGGTCCAGATCGAACGGTCATTTTCATAATGAAAATGGTTTTATGGATTGCTGATGTACCATAGACAACGATTCCCAATTGTTGTTAACATGGGGAATGGTATAGGACAATCTCTCTTCTTGACAATCACTCTCAGTAGTGGTCAAGAAGACTGGTCCACCTCGCCGGACATTCATTCTTTAGAAGCTCACAGTTGTGAGCAGTTTCAAAGAATGGTATGTTTTGGAGGTTGGTGTAGGACAGTCATTTCCTTAGGAAATGGTCCTGACAATCATTCCCTAGGGTAGATTCATTCCCTCCAGGTTGCACTTTGTTTAGTGCCAGAGGAATGGCCCAGATAGGTGAATGGTCCAGGTTCAACAATCAAGGATAGGAATTCCCTAGGGCAGACTCATTCTCTCCAGGTTGCACTTTGTTTAATGCCGGAGGAATGTCCCATATAGGGAATGGTCCAGGCTCAGAAATCAGGACAATTATTCTTCCTTTCTTGAGAAGAATAGTCCATATAGCCCATCATTGATGTTATAGTATGAAGGAATATGCTCTTCCAGATCTCACAGATGTGAGTGGAAGAATGGCCCAAATTATTCAGTTTATATCATAACATTGTTTCTGTGCAGGTTGATATCAGTTGACATGATGGAGATTGCATGTCTCTAGATAATAGAGGTATGCTACTGTGGTGGATATGTTCCACTATTTGTGACTGTGTGTCACAGATTTAGTTTTGTGTACTACTATGAATAAACACAGTTGTGTTCTGTCAGTTGACATTGTACCGGGTATCATGGAGATTATCTAGTTGGATAATAATGATGGTGCTCGTGATTTAATTAGCGTGTGTGGATATAATGATGCTACCAGTTTAATGGTCTGTTTATGCTCAATACCATTATTAGTTATACCTCCCTAGCTATGAGGGAGTGTTGATATTATGGTAGCTGCGGGAGGTATTAACCTCCATTGTGACCTTTGACAAGATTAGAATATTTCGGAAGCAAGAAAAAGAATTGAGTGAAACCCTATAAGAGAAGTCGACTAAAGTAGATAATTAATATGAATTAATTAGTACCCAAAATGAGAAGTCAACCTAGGGAGTCTGCCAGAATTATTATAAATACAGGGTGCTAGTCTTCACTTTACACACAACTCTCAGAATCAGAGAGAGACACTTGTGCGCACTGCAGTTGGGAAGTTTTATGCGTAAGTTTTGGAGAAGGTGCTGCCGCTAGTTCTGAAGCCTATTGTTTCTATCTTTCTGGGTTGGAATCTCTGATCAACTTTGGTTACTTCTTGCTTGGTGCATTACCTTGCTTGGCTATTGATTTGCTACTAGGATTCTTCTCTCTGTCAAGTTCAAAGTGCTCGGGGGTGGCTTTGGCCTATGGTCGGGTGACAATAGTGATATTGTCTATGGTTAAACGAGCAAATTCTAACAAACCCCTCATATCAAAAGTATTCCAATGAAACACTCATGGGAAGGAAGCAAGGGAAAGAAGAAGGACGAGAATAACTGATTCAATCAAGTTTTAGCATAACATTTTTAATTATTAAACAATTACTCAATAAATAACATTGCGAACACAAAGAGGCAAACCTATTTGACTTTGTTGGTTGAGTTCATCAAACATTTAGGTCATATTAGTAATGATTTTGCAGAACAAATGAAAATAAAGAAACTCGATTGATCTAGATACTCAAGACATACTTCAAAGAAATAAAAACTAAATAAATTGAAAGGAAAACCAAAAATAAATAACCAAGTAAAAAAATAAAGTTGAACTGAAATATATACATAAACACTCAAAATTTGACTTTCTAGCTCTTTACTAGTTCAACATAGTGTTTTAGATGTGAACCATTCATGGTGTATGAAAATAATTTGTCATCTTCATCCTTAAGAAGATATGAATTATTCTTGATGATAGATTCTATAGTATAAGGCCCTAACCACAACGTCTGAAACTTAAAATGTTTAGCTTTATCTGCATAAGAAAAATCTCATAGCAAGACTTTTTGACCAGATTTGAGAATAATAATATTTTCCCTTTTATCAAAATACTTCATTATAATTTGTTGCCTGTGATTTAAATTATTTAAAGAGAAATTTCTTTGGTATTCTAGATATAAGAGGGAATGAACTCTCTGAGAAACATTAGTAGAATTTAACTCTTTGGTTTGCAAAGCCAATAACAAAGGGGTAAGATCAAGCTCAATCCATGATGCATTTCCCTACCTCAGCAGGGTCTGCTAACCTCCTGATCATTGGATCTTCTCAATCTTTGAGCTGGAACATCTCTTTGATTTCTTGTTGGAATCCTCACAAAATATCCACAATTCCTATGTGTAACTCAGCCCACGCGAACAAGAATTAGGCATGAGTGTATTTACATGATCAGTGGCTGTGATCACATGCCTAACCCAAAAGGCGCTTTCACGATTTTTGATTTCACAATCGACAATTTCTCTAGGCGTTAGCTCTCCCCTAGCTAAGCCCTTCCCTCACATGACCGCTAGCGGTGGCCACATGCTTGAGTGAAAGGCACATCACAATTTCATGGTTCACGACTTTGGGAGTCTCCTTACCTCCATTCTCTCGATATCCTAGATCACACTGACGCTAGATCGACGGTCCAGATCTTTCCTTTGATCAACGACTGTGATCAAGTCAGCATTTCATGGTTCGCGACTTTGGGAGTCTCCTTACCTCCATTTCTCGATATCCGAGATCGCGATGGTGCTAGATCGACGGTCCAGATCTTTCCTTTGATCAACAGCTGTGATCAAGTTGGGATTTCACATTTCGTGACTTTGGGAGTCTCCTTAACTCCGTTCTCTCGATATCTGAGATCGTGATGGCGCTAGATCGATGGTCCAGATCTTTCCTTTGATCAACGTCTGTGATCAAGTCGGGATTTTGTGTTTCGTGACTTTGGGAGTCTCCTTACCTCCGTTCTCCCGATATTCGAGATCACGATGGCACTAGATCGACAATCCATATATTTCCTTTGATCAATAACTGTGATCAATTCAGGATTTCACCTTTCACTCCTTTGACTCTTATGGAGTCCCTACAAATATTTGCACTCTTTGTAGCAGATTCTTACGCAAGACTTGGTTCTTGCAGGTGACTGTGCACGCCTTGTAGTAGTCACTTTGCACTCCTTGAAAAGGGAAACTTTTGGGCTATCTCTTCTGAGCTTCAGAATCAAAACAGATCCTGTCAATGCATTCCTTGTGTTCGATGTGCACACCTTGCACTTAATCAACATAAGAGAAACACTTGAAACTTATACTAACATTCACAGTTTCATCCATTCATAACGAAATTCATTCATTGATGAAAACCTAATAACAGAGAATTGAAAACAGTAACATAACATGCATTTGGATCAAATTTCCTCTGTTATATTCATTCAGAAGAAAATGGCTATAACTAATATCAAAACAATAACTTGAAACTCAGAAATTTCCTACTAATTTGTAGCAGCCTCATTCGGGCGTACAAAACCTTTATTTATCTCAGAGGGTCCTTAGGGTTCCCCCCTTCTCGATATCCGAGATCGCGATGGCACTAGATTGAGGGTCCAGATATTTCGTTTGATCAACGACTGTGATCAAGTCGGGATTTCACGTTTCGTGACTTTGGGAGTCTCCTTACCTCTGTTCTCTCGATATCAGAGATCATGATGGCACTATATCGACGGTCCAGATCTTTCCTTTGATCAACGTCTGTGATCAAGTCGGGATTTTGTGTTTCGTGACTTTGGGAGTCTCCTTACCTCCGTTCTCCCGATATTTGAGATCACGATGGCACTAGATCGACAGTCCAGATATTTCCTTTGATCAACGTCTGTGATCAATTCAGGATTTCACCTTTTACTCCTTTGACTCTTATGGAGTCCCTACGAATCTTTGCACTCTTTGTAGCATATTCTTACGCAAGACTTGGTTCTTGCTGGTGACTGTGCACGCCTTGTAGCAGTCACTTTGCACTCCTTGCAAAGGGAAAATTTTGGGCTATCTCTTCTGAGCTTCATAATTGAAACAGATCCTATCAACGCACTCCTTGCGTTCAATGTGCACACCTTGCACTTACTCAACATAAGAGAAACACTTGAAACTTATACTAACATTCATAGTTTCATCCATTCATAACGAAATTCATTCATTTATGAAAACCTAATAACAAAGAATTGCAAACAGTAACATAACATGCATTTGGATCAAATTTCCTCTGTTATATTCATTCATAAGAAAATGGCTACAACTAATATCAAAACAATAACTTGAAACTCAGAAATTTCCTACTAATTCGTGGCAGCCTCATTCGGGCATACAAAACCTTTATTTATCTCAGAGGGTCCTTAGGGTTCCCCTCGGCTACTCATCTACCTCAAAAACGAAAACCTAACTGCTACCTAAGTTCAGTTACATTCAAGACTTGGGGTGAAACTCCCTGATCGCTCTTGATCATTCCACCTCAAAGTGTTTGATCTTCTTCTGTTCTTTATCAGCTCCCCAAAGGATTCGCAATAACTCCCAGAATTTGATATTCCAAAATGATTCTCAAGCGCTGAACTTTCTTGCCACGTGTGCTTGTTGACGATGCTCCTGCATAGGACCTGAGTTACACATAGGACCTGTGGATATTTCATGAGGATTCTAGCAAGGAATCAAAGAGCTGTTCCATCTCGAAGATTGAGAAGATCCAGTGATCGAGAGGTCAGCAGACCCTACTGAGGTAGGGCACTACATCAAGTGGTATCAAAGCTAAAATTTTGTTTATAGGCCATAGACAAAAGAAGGACGGTGAAAAAATATAGTCTGATACCATCAAGTGGTATCAGAGCATAAAGTTTTTCTTGCAGACAACTGGCAAAGGAGAGGAGACAAAAGAAATCGAATTTGTACTCTGTGTGTGAGAGACAGTCAACACAATGCCACCGAGGAGATGAGTGGAAAAAACTTTAGCCAATCAAGATGTAGAAAGGAAGATGTGAGAACTTCGTGCAATATTAGAGGCGATGGAGGGAGTGCAAAGGAGAGCACCTGATACTGGAGACATCAGCGATGCAGAGAGAGAAGAAGTAGAAGTCGAGGAAGCTGTAGGAGAGAATGTTGCCGAAGAACGGTTGTTGAGAGAAATTTTTAGATTGGGAGCTAGAGCTAAGATAGCGGTCCCCATGTATGAAGGCAATTTAGATGCTTAGGAGCTGCTAATACAATGCATGGACAAATATTTCGACTATGAGGATTTCGATGAGTAAAAAAGGGTGAGACATGCTTTCACCAGAATCAAGGGACATGCAACATTGTGGTGGGATGAACTACAGGCTGAGAGGAGAAGCAAATGCAAACATAAGATAAAGAATTGGGACATAATGGCAGCCAAGCTAAAGGAAAAATTCATGCCCAAAGATTATCATATCAATCTGTTCAGGAAGCTATAGAACCCAAGAGAGAAGGGTATGATAGTTAAAGAGTACACATAGGATTTCTATAAGCTAAACATCAGAACTGGACAAAGAGAGAAGGATGAAGAAAAAGTTTCTAGGTATATAAATGGTCTGAGGTATGAAATCTAGGATCAGATCAACATGATGTCAGTAAGGAAAGTGGAGGATGCTTATCAATTTGCACTGAAGGTAGAGGAGAAGTTGGCCAGAAAACAAAGCCAACGAGGCAAAGGTAGAAGCCCAGTCCCGAACAAAGGCAAGGGATTTGCCCATGACAAGGCACATAAATCCAAAGATGAGACTGAGAAATCACATAGTCACTCGGAAAGAGGAGGAAGTTCTCAGGGAAGACAAGATGGTGGAAGAAGTTCTTCCAGAGGAAGAGGAAGAGGCAGAGGAGGAGAAGTGAAAAGTTACACCTGTGGAAAGGCAGGACATAAGTCTTGAGAATGTCCCAAGATAAAGAAAGAAGGAGAAGGTGAAGCTCACATTTCCGAAGCAAAGAGAAGGAATGTTGAAGCAGAAGGAGTAGAGAATGGAACATCCTTGATGTTGAGAAAAGTTCTCTTAAATCCAGAGGCAAAAGTTGAGAAGCCAGTGCAAAGAAACAACCTATCCAGGACAACTTGCAAGACTAAAGACATAGTATGCAAGGTGATAATTGACATTGGGAGCACTGACAAATTAGTATCCATAGAGATGGGTGATAAATTGGAGCTGGAGACAACTGCACATCCAAAGCCATACAAAGTCTCATGGTTGTAGAAAGGACACCGGGTAATGGTTACTAAACAATGCTTGGTTGAATTTAAGATAGGAGGATATATAGATGAAATTCGGTGTGATGTAATTCCCATGGATGTATGCCATATTTTGTTGGGAATACCATGGCATTTTGACAAGAATGTCATTCATGATGGGAGGAAGAGTACATACACCTTGGAGAAGAATGGTGTTATAGAAAGATTTGCCTCACCATTGCTATATTGCATAGAGGGCCTTTTTCCATTCCCCTATGCAGACTTGTCATCCCTTTTTGATGAATCCAGAGCTAAAAATACATATTTTTCCACATATACACGCCCTATCTACTATACAACATGCTTATACGTAGTCTGCTCCACTACAACCCATGTACATCGGGATTTGTGCCAAAAAATACAAAAAAGAAGTTGGGTTTCCATGTCACAACATGAGATATCTGATCCTTGGCCTTCCATATACTAGAAAATATCCGACTCGGCCCTTCAGTTGCATTTTAAAGGCTATAAGAACACAATTCCGAGCTATGGAAAAGAGGAGAAAGCATTCAACTTTGACAACAAAGTTACTCTGGATAAATTACTTCATATTGAGTCTACATCCCTTTGTTCCTCAAGTCTGAACACAGTGTTCAACCCCCAAGATCTTTCCCTATTGTTGAGATAACCTCATTGTATATTTCCTATGAGCTTGCCTTTGGTGGAGGATTGAAGTGGTGGAGGCCCAGTTGGAAGGAACTTGGTTTGTTGGTTTCGAACCGTGCCGACACAGAAGTTTGTAATGTTTCACTTTTGCTGATCATTTATTAATAGAAATACTCCTTTCCCGTCCAATTGGTATCATGAAAATATATGATTATTATCCATGGGAATAATTGTAATGTTTATTAATGGATTATGCTATCTAATGTTCTAAAACCTTTATATTATCACTATATACTTGCGCTGCTTGTTTGTTGAGAACTTGTTGCAGGTACAAAGCTTTGGGTCAAAGTGCTCAACAGTGGAACATCATCAAATGTTGGAACGAGGTGGGCTTCTGTCTTATCTCGCTTGCACATTGGTTTATATAGTATATGTTGGAATTGAGTAGATTTTTGCAGTCATACCTGTCTGTTGTGGTTTACCCTGGCCATAGAGAGTTTTTCCCTTCTAACTTGATTGTTTGTTTTCTATTGAACAATTAATAGGGATATGGTTGTTTGTATCAATTATGAGGACCGGTTGGATGGGATTTCCAACTATTTACAATGGAAAGTCAAAATGTCCATTATTCTCAGAGAAAACAAAATTTGAAAATTTGTCAGCACCATAGTTGTTGTTCCCACAAAAAAACCTATAGCATTGGATTTACATGAGGAAAAGGAGGCCAAATATCAGAGGCTTATTCTAGATTGGGTAAAGGACCACCTTATCCCACACTTGGCTAAGAAGAAGATAGCCAAAGAGATGTGGGATGCACTGAAAAACTTGTACAAGGAAAAGATTTAAAATAGGAAGATGGACTTGAAAGATAAATTGCATGATACTAAGATGGGTAAGGGGGAGAGTGTATCTTCTTATCTTACCCAGGTAGCTCAATTGAAAGATGATTTTTCTACAGTTGGGAAGGTCATATCAGATTCAGATTTGGTGAGGATAGCCTTGAAAGGCTTCACCAAGGAATGGAAAGTCTTCATGAAGTGTGTGGTGGGTCGTGAGCATGTTCCATATTGGAGCATACTGTGGGATGATTTCACTCGGGAGGAGATCCAAGAAGCATCTCAGAGCAGTGGACAGAAGGGAGATGGAGCGGATGAAGAGAATGTTTCTCTTGTTGCAAAGGGCAAGGGGAAGAAGAAAAGAAATTCTGGGAGGGACTTGAGTAAAGTGAGATGTTACTATTGTAACCAGTTGGRGAACCTTTCTTATCAGTGTCTTGAGAAGAAGAATAATAAGAAGGAATAGGAGGGGCTTGATACAACTGCTACAACATATATGAAGAACTTTTCATCCAAGTTTGATATGGAATTTTCTTTAGTCACTCTATTATCCAGTGTTGGTAGTGGTGGATTTGGGGGTGATAATAGGTGGATTGTTGACAGTGGAGCCTATTGTCACATGACGAAAATCTTGCAATTATTCCTTATTATCACATATATGGGTCCTAACCGACTGGTGGAGAGTGAAGGAGGTATGGCACGAGTTTTACATGGTGTTGGAAGGGTTATATTCTGACTCGAGTATGGAGGACTCATGGAGGTTGATGGGGTTATATTTGTTTCAAGGTTGAGGGTTAACATGCTCTCAATCTCAGCCTTGGAGGATGTTGGATATTGTACATTGTTCAAGAGGGGATATGTATTTATTTATAGGGAGGGATTCGATCTGGTTGAACCATAGTTGATTGGTGATTGGATGGATAGCTTTTACATGTTGAGAAGACAACGTTTAGTTTATGATTCAACGTCAGATGAAGAGCATGAGGCTCATGAGATTGTGGTGGGCCCAAGGATTTAGTCTTGCATTATGAGGGAAGAGAGAGTATCTCTTCTGAGCACCGACAGGAGGCTCAACTAGTGTGATTGAATAGAAGCTCAGGGTGGAGTGGATTCTCCTAGGAGCTTAGGGTTCAAAGGGGTTTTCAGGAGGAGATCTTTTGGTTCAAGTTCTATGTAGGTGTTTAGGTTGGCTCGAGGTTTAGAGGGAGATCCTACTGCAAACATTATGATTGGACTAGATGATGGTGATGGCAGTGAGTACATCCTTCACTAAGAGGGAGTGTTAGCTTTTATAGATTGGGAGGTACTCCACATATTTTGTCCTGTATGCGGAAGTAAACTTACATTTTCACTACTAGGCACTTGACTTTGTAATGGGGTTTTATAAAGTTGTAATAACGTGGTTCTTTTATTAAAGTGACTTTTTATGAAGTGTACCTTCTAATATTAAATGAATTTATTTCAAAATGTGAACTTATGATATAAAATGAAATAGTACTCTAATATTTTAAGTGATTTATTTTGGAGGGAATGAATCATATCCCTTGATCGTGTAAAGGAAATATTAAATCCTGGCCATTGTATTTAGGGATGGGGAAGTTTAAAAGACACTTGGAAGGTGAAAGGTTACTTTCAAATTATAAGAGAATGCATTGGGTAGTGTGCAAGACAATGAGAAGAAGAGATTGAGATATTTATGAGAGAGATTTGAGGAGAAGAGGAAAGGGAAGCAATCTGTCGGACCATTTTCATTACAAAAATTATTATTCGAACTGGTCCATTTTTCGAACTGGAAAATGCTCGTCCATCATAAATCTTGGCCCAATTTTCGATTTGGAAAGTGACTGCCCAACCTTGACCATTTTCCAAACTATAAAATAACTGCCCATATATCATATCAGTGCTCCCTCCCAACCTGGGGGTAATCTCTTCCTTTTCCAATAAGAAATTCATCTCTATGAGTACCACCCTTAAGTACGTAAAATTTTCATCTTGGACAGAGGATTTACCAAAATATCTATTATCTTCTCATATGTGGAGATATACTGGAGAACCACTACTCCCCTCTTGACTCTACTTGATTTCAATGTGCTTCGAACTTTCATGGAACATCAGGTTCTCTGAAAGCTTCACACAACTCTGATTATCGCAATATATCACTGTCGAATCCAACACCTGATCAAACAGTCTAGAAACCAACTTACGGAGCCGTACTGCTTTCGTACAAGCATCACAATCTGCAATATACTCTGCTTAAGCAATTTTGAGTGCAACCGACTTCTGTTTCCTGCTATCCCATGACATCATGGAAAATATCAAACTGTAGAGCTATAGTAGAGAGTTGTAGAGAAGAACCCATGTACAGGAGCACTTGAGTTAATATATGTACTTTGACTCAATTTTCATGGTGTTATGATGCTTACTGTTTACATTAGTTAAATGGTATGTTTACAATTGTTTTGTTTCTCTGCTATGCATTTATCTCAATGTTGTGTTGTGTGTATGATTTCATGTTGAGTGTATGAAGTCTGAGAGAGGAGAAGAATGAGTTTCAATTGTTTCTCTTCCTGAGAATTCATGCAAAGAGTGCAGTGAACATCTGCAAGGTGTGCGTTGATGAGGATCCGAGTTTTATCTCAGAAAGCTCAGGAGAGATATCGTTGTTCTCATAACCAACAAAAGTGCAGGTGAGGCACAGAGTTGTGCAAGGTGTGCGTAGGCTGGTTGAAGCCTTATAACTTACCAACTAAGGTGAAGGTTGAAGGACTATTGTTGCAAAGAGTGCATAGGGTCGAAGAATCAAATAACCAGAGGTTATTTCAAGGTTTGTCGCAAGGAGTGCGAGCAGGGATCCTTTTGGGAAGCTTGAGTTTACAAGTGAAAGCTCAAGAAGGAGAACACCTTTGAAGTATTCAAAGGGAGATGGAGGTTGAAATTATCTCTTAGAAGTCAAGTTCAGGAGGGAGAACACCGAGTCGTTTGGGCAGAAGTCATCGAGGAGTGCATCTGGTGGTCAAAATTCTCCGTGGAGAGCTCACGAAATCGCGAGGACCATAGGATCCAAAGGAGTTGTAAGGTGGTTATGAGTTGGATGAATCCGCCAGCCTGACATCAAGAGTCAACGCAAACTATTGATCATGGTCAGTTTGAGTAGATAGATCGTTTTGGGGATTCAGGGTTCATAAGTTTGGAGCGTAGGCCAAAACCCTTGGTCACTCTAACTCCTGAATCATGAAAGGTATTATCAAGTGTGAAATTGAACAGAGGGAATACTTCATGGAGAAGTGTCGAAGACCCGAGAGCCATCGGACCTTGTAAAGAAGTAAAGGGGTTAAGGCGAGTACCTTTTCAATCACCCATAAGCTCAGGAGGAGTAGTGGTCGTTGGATGAGAAGCAACAGGAGCCATTGATTCCCCTTTGGAGTGGAATTTTGGCATTTCAGGGTTCAACATTTTGGCAATTCTTATGACAAGGAGACGAGGCACTTTGCGTTGAAAACCCCGAAGTCACGAAACGCGACGTGTCTTTGGAGTAGGGTTGTGGTCACGAAGGAATCAATCACATGGATCGAGATTTGGTCAAGAGCTAATCGTCGTTGAGTCCATTTCGGCATTTCGGGGTTCGGGAAGTAGAGGAGGCTATGATTTTGGGGTCGAGAGTTGTGGACTCCCGGTTCATGAAATCCTAAAAAGATCCAAGTCGTTGGATCAAGGGAGGCTCACAGCTATCAATCCCGCCAAAAGGAAAAATTTCAGAGTTCGGGGAATTGTAAGGTGAGAGGAATGACTGTTGGTTGTTCTCTCAAGTTTCAAAAGCTGAAGCCTAGTGGGAGACAGGTGGCGAGCGCACGTCGCTTGGGAGAAATCAACAATTTGTTGACTTATCACGTTTCAGGGGTTTTCAAGGGAGGAGCACAAGATCTCAACACCCCCAACTCGTGAAGTCGTAAATCAAGAAGAGCGCTATTTCTTAGCTCTAGTCGTGGTTGTATTAAGAAGGGATTCGAAGGGAGGAGACTATCCCTTAATCCCCTTTCAGGATTTCAACATTTTGGCATTTGCCAAGAGCTGTGGAAATACATCGGGACTCTCCAACTCCTGAAATTCGAAGTCCTTTGTGGCTTAAACAAAGGGTTTAATTAACCCTTGGCATGGTTTTAGTGAAGATCCTGCACGGATCTCGGCCTGAGAGCAGGGGGTCTGCGCCAGTTGTGGTATCAGAGCCTGATTTTGTCTGTATATTTCAGGCAAAGATAAAAGAGGAAAATTTACTGCCATGTCGCCGAGAAGAAGAGACAAGCAATTACCTGATCCAGCAGTGGAAAGGGAAATGCGTGAATTACGTACTAGGATTGATGCTATGGAGACAACACAAAGGTGCACGGTCAACGTTGGGGATATCAGCGAGGTTGAAAGTGAAAATGAAGCTGGAAATGAAATAGAAGAAGTTGCAGTCGAAGATACTGTAGAAGAACGCCTATTCAGGGTTGTTGCAAGGATAGGTGCTAGGGAAAAAATGGAGATTCCAGTGTACGAAGGCAACTTGGATGTTGAAGAGCTTCTAGACTGAATTAGAGCTCTAGACAAATACTTCGACTACGAGGATGTCGAGGAAGACAAGAAAGTCAAACATGTTGTTACTAGACTTAAAGGGCATGCATCACTATGGTTGGATGAACTGCAGGTTGACAGACATTACAAAGGCAAGCAGAAAATCAAAAGTTGGGATTGAATGGTTGCAAAGATGAAAGCCAAATTTATACCCATGGATTATCAAATCACTCTGTTTCAGAGGATGCAGAATTTGAGACAGAAGTTGATGTCAGTGAAGGAATACACTGAAGAATTCTAGAAGATAAACATCAGAGCAGGTCATCGGGAAAGCGATGATGAAAAAGTTGCCAGGTACATGAATGGTCTGCAATATGACATTCAAGATGATATGGGCATGATGACCATTCGAAATGTGGAAGATGCTTATCAGATAGCTCTGAAAGCTGAAGAGAAGCTGAGCCGGAAGCAAGGTCAAAGAGGTCAAGGTGGAAGCCAAGCCAGAGGCAAAACAATTTCCCAAGACAGAACTCAGAAACCTAAAGAAGAGGGGAAGAAACATCAACCTGAGAGAGGAGGAAGCTCACAAGGAAGGTAGTATGCTGATAGAAATACTTTTCCTCGAGCCATAGGAAGAGAAAGAGGTAGAGGAGGTGAAGTGAAATGCTTCGTCTGTGGAAAAATCGGACATAAATCCAATGAGTGTCCAAATAATAAGAAAGATGGTGGTGAAACTCACATTGTCTAAGCTCAAGGATGGAATGTTGAGGTAGAATATGCTGAGGGCGGAAGATATTTGACGATGAGGAAAGTTATCTTGAAGCTGGAGAAGGAGGCAGAGAACCCAGCCCAAAGAAACAGTGTGTTTCAGACTGCTTGCAAAACTAAGGATAGGGTATGCAAGGTCATAGTGGACAGCGGTAGCATAGATAATCTCGTATCTACAGAGATGGTAGAAAAGTTGGAGCTAGAGACTGTTGTACATCCAAGCCCATACAAAGTTTCATGGCTACAAAAAGGACATCAGGTAAATGTCACTAAATAGTGTTTAGTTGAATTTAAAATAGGAGGATATAAAGATGAAATATTATGTGATGTCATTCCCATGGATGTTTATCATCTATTGCTGGGTAGACCGTGGCAATATGACAGAAACGTAGTTCATGATGGGAGAAAGAACACATACACCCTGGAAAAAAATGGTAGGAATCACATGTTGCTGTCGATTAAGGATAAAGAAGTGAAAACAAAGATGAGCAACACTGTACTTCTCATGAGTGGGAATGAAATTCTTAATGAGGTTAAGAAGAAGGAAGACACACAATTTATTGTGGTCAGGAAGCCCAAAATTGTTTTGACCAGTACGAGAATAGGTGATTTACCAGAAGAAATCCAGGGGTTTCTAGGAGAGTTTGTTGATATAGTGGTGGACGAACTACCTTGTTCGTTGCCACCTATCAGGAGTATAAGTCATCATATTGATCTTATACCTGGAGCCAGTTTGCCAAACAAAGCAGCATATCGGTTGACGCCGTAGGAAAATGAAGAAGTTAAGAGGTAGGTCCAAGACTTAATCGACAAAGGATTGAATCGAGAAAGCTTGAGTCCATGCGTTGTTCTGACAATGCTCAGCCCAAAGAAAGACGGAGGTTGGAGAATGTGTACAGACTCAAGGGAAATCAATAAGAATACCATCAGATACATATTTCCATTGCCAAGGATGGACGACTTGATGGATTGCTTGAATGGAGCAAATTTTATTTCAAAGATTGATTTGAAAAGTGGGTATCATCAAATTCGAATGAGAGAAGGTGATGAATGGAAGACAAAATTCAAGACGAATGAGGGATTGTATGAATGGCTTGTCATTCCATTTGGCTTAACGAATGCACCCAATACTTTCATGAGGTTGATGAACGAAGTCCTGAAGGATTTCATAGGGAAATTAGTCATTGTATATCTTGACGATATATTAATTTTCAGCAAGACAGAAGCAGAACACTTAAAGCATCTAGTTGCAGTAATGAGGAGATTACAGTAGGAGAAATTGCTGATTAATATGAAGAAATCATCATTTATGAGGATAGAAATCATTTTTTTGGGTTTTGTTATCTCTGCAAATGAATTAAAAATGGATCTGGAAAAGATAAAGGCGATTAAGAATTGGCCATCGCTTAAGAGCGTGTTTGAAGTTCGAAGCTTCCATGGTTTGGCTAGCTTCTACAGAAAATTCATCCGAAACTTCAGTGGAATTAGCACACCAATGATGGATACGATGAAGAAAAGACATAAATCTTTTCACTAGACGAAGGAAGTGGAGAAGAGCTTCAACCTGCTGAAGAAGAAGATCACTGAGCAACCAATTTTGGTTTTGCCGGATTTCAGCAAGACATTCCAGGTCAGGTGTGACGCGAGTGGATTTGCAATTAGAGCAGTCTTGAGCCAAGACGACAGGMCGATCACATATTTCAGTGAAAAATTGAATGAAGCGAAGATTAAGTACTCCACATATGACAAAGAATTCCATGCAGTCATACAAGCACTGAAGAAATGGAGACACTATTTGGTTCCCAAGGAGTTTGTTTTGTACAACGATAATCACGCTTTACAATTTGTGGCTCGACAGGAGAAGTTGAACCAAAAACATGCTAAATGGGTTGAATTCATGCAGAATTTCACTTTTGTGATTAAGCATATTTTTGGAACTGCTAACAAAGTTGTTGATGCTTTGAGCAGGAAATGTTTTCTTGTGCAGGAATTAAGAGTCAAGACTTTGGGTTTTGATAACCTTAAGGAAATGTATAGGGATGATACAGACTTCAAGGAGGCATATGAGGCATCTGAGAATCCAATTCTCAGAGACAAAATCCAATGGACTAAACACATGATCCAGGATGGATTATTGTTCAGGGGAAATCAACTATGTATTCCAAAATGCTCCATGAGGGAGAATTTGTTGAAGGAAAAACACAGTGGAGGATTGGCCGGACATTTCATTCATGACAAGACGTTCTCAAAGTTGAATGGCTGATATTTTTGGCTAGGGATGAGGACAGATGTCAAGAAATTTGTGGATAGGTGCAGAATTTGTCAGCACATGAAAGGAAAAAGGCAGAACACAGGGTTATACCAATCATTACCCATACCAGAAAGGCCGTGGGACGCAGTGAGCATGGACTTCATATTAGGACTACCAAGGACACAAAGGAGATATGATTCGATCTTTATGGTAGTCGACAGATTTTCAAAGATGGCACATTTCATACCATGCCAGAAAACCAGCGATGCAACTCATATTGCGAACCTGTTTTTCAAGGAAGTCATCAGACTTCACGGCTTGCCAAGGAGTACAGTTTATGATTGAGATACCAAGTTCATAGGGAATTTCTGGAGGAACTTATGGAAGAAGTTGGGGACAAGTTTGTCTTTTATCTCAGCATATCATCCTTAGATGGATGGGTAGACAAAATTCGTGAACACGAGCTTGGGAGATTTGTTAAGAAGCTTAGTGACTGAACACCACAGTCAATGGGATCACATTCTGCCACAGGTGGAATTCACTTACAATGATTCACTCAATAGAAGCACAGGGCA
This sequence comes from Picea engelmannii, assembly GCA_009831015.1. Taxonomy (NCBI): domain Eukaryota; kingdom Viridiplantae; phylum Streptophyta; class Pinopsida; order Pinales; family Pinaceae; genus Picea; species Picea engelmannii. The sequence goes on from ML794405.1 coordinate 292,496, forward strand.
CAGTCCATTCCAGATTGTATATGGAATGCAACCAAGGGGAGTTTCTGAATTGAAAGATGTAGAACAAGTTGAATTCAGAAGTGCTAGTGCAGAGGACTTTGCAAAAGGGATGAAGGAGCTTCACAACCGAGTTAAGGAGAAATTGCAGAGTTTAAGTCAAGAATACAAGCGAAGAGAAAATCAACACAGGCGAGAACTTCAATTTGAAGTTGGTGATCTGATTCTTGCGCATCTGAGGAAGGAGAGGTTCCCAAGGGGAACATATAATAAGATGAATATGGAAAAAGATTGTTGTGCAAGGTCATAAGGAAATTTGGGGCAAACTCATATGGTATTGAATTACCCGATGGGGTCGGAATCTCACCGATATTCAATGTTGCAGATTTGTACCCTTATAGAGCTAGAGAAGCAGGAACAAAGGATGAGCAAGAAAAATTTCCATGGACAAAACAAATGCAGGTAGTTGAAAAGCCACAGATGGAAGGCATAATTGACAAAATGATTAGCAAAAAGACTAGGAGGAAAGAGTATTTTGAATAATTGGTCAAGTGGAAAGGACATCCAGTTGAATATGCTAGTTGGGAAGATGAAGCAACAATTCATAGGCATGGGTAGACCATGCAAGAGCTCATGAACAGGAGTTCATGAAAATTTTCAAGCAAGGGAGTATGATGCAAGAGCATCGTATGCAGCTAGCCAAGCAAGCATAAAGGCGGAAGATAGCTGGAAAAGCACCAATGCACATTTTGAAATGTTTTGAAAAATTAATGAGCGGATATTAATGTAATAGCTAGGGGAAGCATACTTACATTTATATCTTGGAGATGTGAATAGATATTGAGCGATTACTCTCATCTGTCGAATGTAATAGGCATTTAAGTCTGTTTAATGAAAGTAGGTAGATTTGATTTAATGGATTAGACAATTTAGAAGCGTAGGAGGGAAAATGGATATAGACACCCTCACCCTTGTATCATTGTAACAGGAACATTATGCTCATTCAGATTTTCATAAGATGTAGAGTTGTAGCAGAGAGCTGTAGAGAAGAACCCATGTACAGGAGAACTTGAGTTAATATATGGAATTTGACTCAATTTTCATGGTGTTATGATGCTTATTGTTTACATTAGTTAAATGGTATGTTTACAGTTGTTTTGTTTCTCTGCTATGAATTTATCTCAATGTTGTGTTGTGTGTATGATTTCATGTTGAGTGTATGAAGTCTGAGAGAGGAGAAGAATGAGTTTCAATTGTTTCTCTTCCTGAGAATTCCTGCAAAGAGTGCAGTGAACGTCTGCAAGGTGTGAGTTGATGAGGATCTGAGTTTTATCTCAGAAATCTCAAGAGAGATATCGTTGTTCTCATAACCAACAGAAGTGTAGGTGAGGCACAAAGTCCTGCAAGGTGTGCGCAGGCTAGTTGAAGCCTTATAACTTACCAACTAAGGTGAAGGTTGAAGGACTACTGTTGCAAAAAGTGTATAGGGTCGAAGACTCAAATAACCAGATGTTATTTCAAGGTTTTCCTCAAGGAGTGCGAGCAGGGATCCTTTTGGGAAGCTTGAGTTTACAAGTGAAAGCTTAGGAAGGATAACACCTTTGAAGTATTCAAAGGGAGACATAGATCGAAATTGTCTCTTAGAAGTCAAGTTTGGGAGGGAGAACACCGAGTAATTTGGGTAGAAGTCATTGAGGAGTGTATCTGGTGGTCAGAATTATCCATGGAGAACTCGCGAAATCATGAGGACCGTAGGATCCAGAGGAGCTGTAATGTGGTTAGGAGTTGGATGAATCTGCCACCCTGACATTAAGAGTCAACGCGAACTGTTGATCATGGTCAGTTTGAGTAGACATATCATTTCATGGATTCGGGGTTCATAAGTTTGGAGTGCAGGCCAAAATGCTTGGTCACTCTAACTCCTGAATCGCGAAAGGCATTATCAAGTGTGAAATTGAACGGCGGGAATACTTCGTGGAGAAGTGTCGAAGACCCGAGAGCCATCGGATCTTGTAAAGAAGTAAAGGGGTTAAGGCGAGTACATTTTCAATCACCCATAAGCTCAGGAGGAGTAGTGGTCATTGGATGAGAAGCAACATGAGATGTTGATTCCCCTTTGGAGTGGAATTTCAACATTTCGTCATTTCGAGGTTCGACATTTTGGCAATTCTGTTGACAAGGAGCCGAGGCACTTTGCGTTGAAAATGCCGAAGTCACAAAACGTGATGTGTATTTGGAGTAGGGTTGTGGTCACAGAGGAAATAGTCACATGGACTGAGATTTGGTCAGGGGCTAATCGTCGTTGAGTCCATTTCGTCATTTCGGCATTTCGGGGTTCGGGAAGTAGAGGAGGCTGTGATTTTGGGGTCGAGAGTCGTGGACTCCCGGTTCACGAAATCCTAAAAAGATATGATTCGTCGGATCAAGGGAGGCTCACAGTCGTCGATCCCGCCAAAAGGAGAAATTTCGGAGTTCAGGGAATTGTAAGGTGAGAGGAATGACTATTGGTTGTTCTCTCAAGTTTCAAAAGCCGAAGCCTAGTGGGAGATAGGTGGCGAGCGCACGTCGCTTGGGAGAAGTCAAAAATCTGTTGACTTATCGTGTTTCAGGGTTTTGCAAGGGAGGAGCACGAGATCTCAACACCCCCATCTCATGAAGTCATGAATCATGAAGAGAGCTATTGCTTAGCTCTAGTCGTGGTCGTATTAAGAAGGGATCTGAAGGAAGGAGCCTTTCCCTTAATCCCCTTTTGGGATTTTGGCATTTCGGCATTTTCCAAGAGCTGTGGAAATACATCAGGACTCTCCAACTCCTAAAATCCAAAGTCCTTTATGGCTTAAACAAAGGGTTTAATTAACCCTTATCATGGTTTTAGTGAATATCCTGCGCGGATCTCGGCCCGAGGGCAGGGGGTCTGTGCCAATTTTCAATCCATCATACCGGACTTCTGAGGAACCATTTCAATAAACTTCCTCTATCATAGGAATTTTTCACCACGCTTTTGTTGTACATGAGAGGATCTACACCAAGTTTGCTTGAATCCATACAAGGTCTTCTTCCATCTGCATACAAGGGTCTCTTTTTGGTATACCTCAAAACCTTGAGGTTGCTCTACATATGCTTCTTCTTCAATTACTTTGTTTGAGAAGAACAGTCTTTACATTCATCTGATGTAAACTCCAACCCATGGATACTGCAGGAGATATAATGGCTCAGGTAGAGGTATGTCTGGTTACTGGAACAAGTTGTCATCATAGTCTTCTCCCTCCTTCTAGGATAACCCTCTAGCCCTAAGTCTTTCCTTGTACCTATCAATGCTTCAAAATTTCTCACATACATTATTCTTCATCACAACTTCATTCCATTCCTTCTGCTTGGCTGCTTCTAGTGGGTTCAAACTGGTTCAATTGGCTGTTCTAATTTTTCTTTCTTTCTTGGAATATTCATGTTATTCCTCATGTTTTTCTTCTATGTTGGAGTCCATGGAGTGTTTTATACATTACATGCCCTTCTTTCATGAAGGCTCCAACTTTTTCCTTCCAGGATAGGAATATAAATGTAGATGGACAACCAAGGATATTCAAGGCTTCTTTTCAAAGAAGACTTCTTCTAGATTCAAACTGCACATGTGTTGCTTATCATGGATGTTACTTCCAATGAAGAACATTGATAGATACTTCATAGTATTTACATATTCTTCTTCAATGGATCATATCATTGGGGATTATCTCCCTCCTAATATCATCTTCAATCCTGAATGATAAATATGCATTCTCTTCTTTTGGATTTTTGTGATCAAATCCCTCCATCTGAGAGATTCCATGCTTTTGTCTATTGAATATTTATTTTCTTTTTTCAAAGTGTCACAAGATTATTTTGGTTTCCTTTTGATTCCTGACATCCTTCGAGTCCGACTCCTCTAATTATATTTAAGTTTGTTTCTATCTATTCTGATTGCTACCCATATGGAAGTTATGTCATCCTTATAAAATTCTTCTAAGAGAGCTTACGTAAGGATTTTTCATCACAAGGGTACCTTCCCGAAACAAGAACAACAAGAGAAAATAAGAAATATCTATCTAGAGGAGATGTTAGTTTATCTTGCAAACAAGTACAATAAGGATCTATATCAATAGTATTTGTATGCATTCAAGTATTCATTGCACCTAGATATAATATAATCTTTCAAAGATTGCTTTCACAGTTTGTAATGTAGAAACTATCACCCTTGATATATATAAATTTTAATTATTTAATCAAACCTGGAACCTAAAGCCTCTCTTTCTATGTAGGGTGTGTTGGTTTTTCTGAATGCATTGTATCTAATATTAAAGATTGGACAAATCTCTAGTACTTTCCCTACACACACACTCATGTTTCGCTAGATGATATAACATATACAAGTGAATACCTTTGAAACCTTGTAGCATCATTCATCTTGTCTTCCAATCTGAAACTAGATACAATCTTGACAAGAAGAGATTAG
>ML794405.1:300515-311570 GCA_009831015.1 Picea engelmannii
GATGATAATTTATTATATGATACATCTAAAAAAAATATGTGCACATATACCAACTCCAAAGATGAGGATTTGATGAAAACAAGTAACAGAACAAGAACCGCTTTAAAGACGCATAATTTTATTAAAGACAAGGGGAAGGTGGACTACATACCCTATGAGAATGAATGTGATGGAGATGATGAATTTCCCCTGAGTTTGAGATCAATTTACAAAGAGACATTTGATCTTCGACAATATTGTGCTTGGCTCAGTGATAAAAAAATACCTAGAGTGTATGAGGTGTTTCAATTTTGGGGATACAGCTACATGGTATGACCCTCCAAAATTCATGGAGAAAATATAGGCCTCTTTATTGTCCAAAATGTCCATGTGGGATCTAAACATAGAAACAATTCACAAAAAATCACTAGGAGATTAATTCCATATTATGTTCTATCATATTACAATGGTGAATGGAGAAGGCTAGCAGGATATAAGCCTAGCATGTCAACATATGGTCTAAATTCGAATATGTATACACATCGTCTCCAATTGGAAAGTGGAAAATAAATGAATAGAGGTCATCTTATGTATATAGATGGACGTGCATACACACACAAAAATATTGCAGGTTTTATAAATAGTAGTAAGGGAAGGGACCCTATTGTAAGATTGAATTGTCATTTTGTTGAAGTTATAAATGATAAAGATGGAGATATGGAAATAGAGGTTGATAGATTGATAATGGTTGAGGCTATTATGGACCATACCATTGGGGATGAGTTATTGATTAATTACCCCTTCTTAAAATGCACTCCCACATGAAAGAAAAGGAAAGAACAAGGTCTCCCTAAGGATGTTCTTAAGGGCAGAAAAGCAAAGAATCATTCAATGAGTGTGGATTGACATTTTTTAAACAATGTTGTCAAAATTATGTTTTGTTTTAAATTATTGTATAAAAAAGTAGTCTATAAAACAATGTTTTGTTATTCAATTGATGTATATATGTTCATACATTCTATATTTTTATTGGTTTAGACATATTTTATTATATTTATTTGAAATTTATACAATTACGATTTATCTAATTGTTTCCAAACATAAAATAATGTTTGTGTTTGTTTATAGGTAGAATATATTTATGATACACCTATTAATACTCACAATCAAACTAGGTTATTAAGATTTGGACAGGATGATCAAACCATCCTTTAAACCATACCAGGGTGAAAAGAGCAACATTGAAGAGAATACTACCAACTGATAACTTTGAAGAGATGATAAGATTAGCATACATTGATGACATGCCACATAGATTTAATGACGATAATGATAATGAAAATGTAGTGCATGAAGAAGGATTGAATGAAATTCTTATAGGTTTATTTGGGGATGGAAACAATGATGACGATAATGATCATATAATTGATAGTAACGATGATCGTAGGGGTAATTACCAACAACGTAATCTTGATGATAACAACCTAAAATACTCACTCAAACAAGCTGTGAAGATACTCGTGTACAGATTGGGTGCAAATATAACCTTAAAACTTGCATGCACATTGATGTTATTAGAAATCAAGTCACTGTTTGGTTGGTCAGAAAAAGGATTCACTACCCTATTGAAGTGAGTTGAAATGTATTTTTTTACTTTGCATTGTCAATTGGTGTACGTAATTCGTAAACATTCATCAAATTTGTTTATATTTATTTAAGGGGATTTTAAAACCATATATTGTATATAAATAGTCCTAGTATAGATTGACATATCAAGCATGTTCATCATAAGTCAAACATTCAATTGATTTAATCTTTGGAAATCTTACACGACACTAAAAACTAAAATATTCCCTGAAGAGAATGTGTTTCCATCAACTTGCAGAGAAGCATGCCGGTTGTTGGTTGTGTTGGGGATTGAATATAAGAAAATTCATTCATGTAAAATTATTGCATTTTATACAAAGATGAATATCAAAACAAGGTAGAATGCATTGTATGCAAAGAGAAGAGATATTATACATATGTACAAGGTCCTACAGTTTCAAAGAAGGTTTTACGTCACATGCCAATTATACCTAAACTTGAATGAATGTTTCGTTGAAATTAACTTGCACAATTGATGGATTGGCATGCAAAGAATAGGAGTAAATATGGATTAATCATGTGAATTATGGCCAAATCTAAAGCAATGAAACACATAGAGGAAAAATGGACAAGTAAATTCAAAGATGAACCACGTAGTATTAGGTTTGGTCTTGCAAGTCTTGCAATTGATTTAGTGTGCCCATTCTCTTTCCTGAGCTCAAATTATAGTGTTTGGCCAATCAGATTGATAGTATACAATATTCCTCCATGGATGAGTGTTAGAAAGGATCACTTTATGCTCACTCTCATTGTTCCAGGAAAACATCAAGTTAAAAACATAGATGTTTATATTGTGCCTTGTATTGATGAGATGCAATTGTTATGGAAAGGCATAAGAATGTATGAAATATCACGTCCTCCATCAAATAGGTCCGTCATGTTGTATGGTGTGCTATGTTGGACTATTCATGATTTCCCAGGACTTGGTGTTTGTTCTGGTAAGATAAAATATTTACGTATTCACACTCATAATTTGTTTTCATCATAACTTTCATACTTACTTTTATACTATTATTTTGATGTTATTAACATTACTGATTGAATTGTAGGGCTTCAAAAAAGGGGGATATTTGCATGTACAAGATGTGCAAATCAATTTCAAGGGCGATATTCTAAATATATACATAAATGTACTTATGCAAACAACATGGTTTTTCTACCACTAGATCATAAGTTTAGAAATTGTCTAAGGAATCAATTTGATACAAAAGTTGAAAATAGAGGCCCTCCCATGATTATGGGTCCAGGTGATTGGATTAAGAAGTATGAATATGTTGAATTGAAAGCTTGGGAGGATTTTTTTGACCAGGGTGATTCAATTGAAGAACCAAAACAAGTTGTAGTTAATATGCCAGAAGGAATGAAAAGGAAATACATATTTTGTGAGCTCCCTTACTAGAAGAATCTATTAATATCTCACCTATTATATCCTATGCACATCTTCAAAAATTTCCCAGATTCTATATTTTGACATATATCAAGAAAAGAGAAGGACACCTTCTCTTCGAGGAGAGATATTGCTCTTTCGTGTACAAAAATTGATAGAAGACATTTGTGGCCAAACAGGGAAAACAAAACATATGCAGAAGCTCCATGGATTTTGAAAAAAAAGATCTAGACCAACTAAAAAATGGCATCCATTCAATAAGTACACCTATCGGCTATGGATCATCATTTGATAAATCTTTTACAATTGATGGACATATCATAGGATTTAAAACACAATATTTTTAGAAATTTATGAAGGTGTTATATATCATCATTTAGGTTTTACTGGTAACATTGATTAAGTACTAAATGTATTTTGATATTATATCATGTGAGAAAAATTACTAATGACCTTTGATAAATGTGTTTGATGGTATATCATGCCATTGGAAATTAGGAGGGATTCATGTCTCACCGTTGACTTAAGGAATTCCATAAGTCGATTGTTAGCATTTACAAGGTATGTGGTATGAAATGTTCATGTGTGAGAGACATAGAGATATTATATTGCATTTTAATTTTTCACTAAAGGTTTATACTAATTTACTATTCTTATATTAGGTGGGTGACCTCCAAGGAGATCCATGAATGTGGAGTACCAAAATGGAAGAAGGAAATTGCAGAAATTGTATGTGTATTTGAGAAGGAGCTCTCTACAAGTTTCATGGATCTACAAGTCCATTTATTTATACACCCAGTCATTGACATTGAATTTGCAGGTGTCATATCAATGAGGTTTATGTTTTCTTCGAGAGGTATATGAAAACTCTAAAAATATATGTCCAACAAAAGGCACATCCAAAGGATTGTATGGCTAAGGGTATGTATTGAATGAAGAATTTTTCTTCCTATGTGAATTCCTTGGTAAGGATTTCGAATATGGACCACACTTATGGGATGAAGAACAAGCATAAGATATTATTGATGGAGAAAAATCACAATCTAATTATGTTCAAGTAGAAATTAGTAAGTAAATTCATGATCATTGTGGTTGTTTTTCTTGCAATCATTAATTTTCTATGTAATTTATTTGTCAAATTAACAACATAACATTTGGAGTTTGAAATAAACATGTTGACATGTAATAGGTGTAGATGAAAGTGTTATACTCGACAAGTTCATCATGTACCACATGGACTTTATGAACAAATGGCTTGATTTGTATGATAAAAAGAGAGAAGAAGTGTTAGAAGCAAGGAGACAATTTAAAATATCCAAATCAAGGAATACTCCACTTCCCACTGATTTTCTTGGGGAATGGGGCAAAGATTGCACACTAGAATGGGTTACTGAACAAATTCAAAATCAAATAGAAGATGCAGGTATAGATTCAAACATAATAGAAGAGAAATCAAGATGTGTAGAGGAATTGAAAGAAAGGTACAATTGGAATTTTACAAAATGTTGTTTCCATACAGTTTTGACACTATTAACTATTTTAATATTCGTCATTATATTTGTTTTCAATGAAATAAATGGTATTTCACAGGAGAGGAAATATCCTGCAATGTGGGCATATGAACGGAAATATCATGTAGAAAGTGTAAATGTAAAGAGGTGATCCTTTGATTGTGGCATCATGGTTGATTTAAAGCAATACAGTTGAGAAAGCTCAAAAGATAATAATATTATTGAAGGGAATCTACAATATGTTGGGAAAATCCAAGAAATTATTGAGTTGGATTACCATTCTTTTAAATGTTGTACTTTTCAATGTAGATGGTATGAAGCAATTGAGATGACACAAAGACATGATACCGATAGTAGATTTTTTTCTATAGATTCCTCGAGGCTCCTACTAGAGGATAAGGAGCCTTATGTTCTTCCAATTCATTGTGAGCAAGTATTTATTTAACTCAAATAAGAAGCAATAGTGATAATTAATATATTAATTTATATTTTATTTTGATAATATGTATGTGTTTATTAATCAATAAAAAGTTTATAACATACTTCTAATATATGTATGTCGTTCATGTGTAGGTATTTCTCTATGAAGATATTTTGGACCCGAAATGGATATTTGTCATACATTATGATACAATATTAAGGCATGTATTTGACAATGCATTAGTGGATACTGAGAAAAACAATGATGGTCAACAAAATGAGAGAGGGGGATTAGAGAACATCGAAGAAATTGACATCCATGATGATGTTGAATATGGATATGTTCATGCATAAGAAGAAAGCAATCCAGAGTTAGATGATGTTATGGAAGACAACAATATGGATGGTATAGAAAATGATGATCCAAATACATTTGGTAACTATATAGATGGTCTACAGTCAAATTTCAATGATGATGAAGATGATGCAGGTCAAGATGAGGATGATGATACTATTAAATACTTTAAAGAACATATGAACATTGACAATGATACACTGGATGACATTGTTGCATACAATAATGTTAATGGCCAATACTTCTAAATTTTGAGAATTATTTGTAATCCATGTTTTAAAAATGTTGCTTCTTATGGCCCAAACTTTGAAACGCTTCAATATTGTTTGTGTCAATACAAATTACCTATTGAAATATCATTAAAGTGTTCAATCTTTGTTATGAATTGTTGGAAAAAAAAATAGGATTACTTGGATAATATTTAGTATGGTTAGTGGCCATTTATTGGTTGATAATGGTTTACAAGTGTTGTCGGGTTATATGTTAGACTCAGACTGAACTAGGATGAAGAACCTATTCAATAACAATACATTAAATATGAAATTGTTAAAAAATATAATTACATATATCGTATATGTAAAACAATGTAAATCCAAACCATTAGGCTAAATGTATCCAAATTTTGTTCATTAATTCATATTTTAAAACAAATTGAAATATTTCACTAAGCCTAATCATAAGACCTTAACCTTTATACCATATAACCCCTAAACCATTGAAACATGGAATATATCAAAGATTAAGTGGGGACATCAAGCATCCTTGAGTCTTGAAGCCCTCCCATACCATCAAGGCATGTGTCTAGTATAACCATGTAAAATTTCGACACATACATGCATAGTTTGAAGAAATTTCAATGTTGGCCTCATTCACTGCTAACCATGTAGGGTCAATGGATGTCATTAAGCCCTTCACCCGATATAAACCCTAACCCATTAACCATTAAACCACTTACATGTTTGACTCTATAAAATTCTTTTGGGATGTCTCAACTTAATAGAATCATGGTTTAATCATCTAAAAGAATGCCACAAGAAAAAGACAAATACATGGAAACTGGCATCTTCATCAGGTTTCGTTGTAAATATGGGTATGTCGGGTTTGATCTTTGTTGGCATGGATGGAAAAATTGGGTCATGATGAATATTATGATGATGGCGATGAAAATGAAAACCATGATGATGGTGATGATGAAGAGAATGATGTCCCTGAGTCTTAAAACCCTCCCATACTATCAAGGCATGCACCTAGTCTAAACATGTAAAATTTCAATGCATACAATCACATTTTGAAGAAATTTCAAAATTGGCCCCATTCACACCTCATTATGTGGGGTTGATTGATGACATAGATGATGGGCATGTTGGAAGTTCCAAGACATTTCAAGAGAGTTCTGACAAAGATTATATATAAGGGAATGACAAATGATGACAATGAGATCAGTGTGCATGATGAACATTGATTAAAATGTTGATGATATCGAATATTATGTGGGGAAAAAGTACATACTTGAGTMTTGAMACCATACCATATCATTAAGACATGTGTCTAGTCTAACCATGTCAAATTTTAATGCATACAGTCACATKTCGAAGAAATTTCAATATTGGCCCCATTCACTACTCACTATGCAGAGTCGATGGATGGCATTGGTGAATGGAATGTTGGAAGTTCCAAKACATTTCAAGAGAGTTCTGACAAAGATTCTATAGAAGGGAATGRCATATGTTGACAATGATATCGATGTGCATGATGAACATTGATGCAAACATGGATGACCTCGAAGGTTATGTGGGGACATCAGACATACTTGAGTCTTGAAACCCTCCCATACCGTAAATGCATGTGTCTAGTCTAACCATGTCAAATTTCGACGCATATAGGCACAAATTGAAGAAATTTCAATGTTATCCCCAATCACTACTCATTGTGCGAGGTCGGTGGAAGACATTTGTGATAGGTGTATTGGAAGTTCCATGAGATTTCAAGAGAGTTATGACAAAGATTCTACAAATGGAAATAATGAATGATGACAATGATACATCCATGATTAACATTGATGCAAATGTACTTGACGATCTCAAATATTATGTGGGGACATCAAACATTTTTTACTCTTGAAACCCTCCCATACCTTCAAGGCATGTGTCTAGTCTAACCACATCAAGTTTCGATGCATACAAGCATAGTTTGAAGAAATTTCAACATTGGCCCCATTCATTGATCATTATGCAGGGTTGGTGGATGACATTTGTGATGGGTGTATTGGAAGTTCCATGACATTTCAAGAGATTTCTGACAAAGATTATATAGAAGGGAATGATAAATGATGACAATGATATTGACGTGCATGATGAACATTAATGAAAATATGGACAATATAGAATATTATGTGGGGACATCAGACATACTTGAGTCTTGAAACCCTCCCATATCGTCAAGGCATCTGTCTAGTCTAACCATGTCAAATTTTGACACATATAGGCACAATTTGAAGAAATTTCAACGTCGGCCCCATTCACTACTCACTGTGTGGGGTCGATGGAAGACATTTGTGATGGGTGTATTGGAAGTTCCATGACATTTCAAGAGAGTTTTGATAATGATTCTATAGAAGGGAATGACTAATGATGACAATGAAATCAACGTGCATGATGAACATTGATGCAAACATGGATTATATCGAAGGTTATGTGGGTACATCAGACATACTTGAGTCTTGAAACCCTCACATGTCATCAAGGCATGTGTTTGTTCTAACCATCATTTCAAATTTTGACACATACAGGCACAAATTGAAGAAATTTTAACGTTGGTCCCATTCACTGCTCACTATGTTGGGTCAGTGGAAGACATTTGTAATGGGTGTATTCGAAGCTCCATGGAATTTCAAGAGAGTTCTGAAAAAGATTCTACAAATGGAAATGACGAATCTTGAAAATGATACATCCATGATGAACATTGATGCAAACATACTAGACGATCTCAAAGATTGTGTGGGGACATCAGATATCCTTGAGTATTGAAACTATCCCATACTGTTAAGGCATGTGTCTAGTCTAACCATATCAAATTTTGATGCATACAAGCACATTTTGAAGAAATTTCAACATTGGCCCCATTCACTACTCACTATGTGGGGTTGGTGGATGACATTTGTGATGGGTGTATTGGAAGTTCCATGACATTTAAAGAGAGTTCCGACAAAGATTCTACAAATGGCAATGACAAATGATGACAACGATATGTCCATGATGAATGTTTATGAAAGAATGGACAATCTCAAAGATTGTGTGGGGACATCAGACATCCTTGAGTCTTGAAACCCTCCCATAACGTCAAGGCATGTGTCTCTTCTAACTACATCAAATTTCGACCCATACAGGCACAATTTGAAGAAATTTTGATGTTTTCCCCATTCATTGCTCACTGTGTGGGGTTGGTGGATGACATTTGTGATGGGTGTATTTGAAGTTCCATGACATTTCAAGAGAGTTCCAACAAAGATTCTATAGATGGAAATGATGAATGATGGCAATGATACATGCATGATGAATGTTGATGCAAACATGGACTGTCTCAAAGATTATCTGGGGACATCAGACATCCTTGAGTCTTGAAACCTTCCCATACCGTCAAGGCATGTGTCTAGTCTAACCATGTCAAATTTTGAGGCATACAAGAACAGTTTGAAGAAATTTCAATGTTGGCCTCATTCACTACTCATTGTGAGGGGTCGATGTAGGAATACATTTGTGATGGGCATATTCGAAGTTCCATGACATTTCAACAGAGTTTTGAAAAAGATTCTATAGATGACAATGATGAATGATGAAAATGAGACGTGCATGATGAACGTTGATGAAAATGTGGACGATCTCAAAGATTATGTGGGGACATCAGACATCCTTGAGTCTTGAAACCCTTACATACCATCAAGGCATGTGTCTAGTCTAACCATGTCAAATTTTGATGCATACAAGCACATATTGAAGAAATTTCAAAGTTGTCCCCATTCACTGCTCACTTTGCGGGGTCAATGGAAGACATTTGTGATGGGTGTATTGGAAGTTCCATGAAATTTCAAGAGAGTTTTGACAAAGATTCTACATAAGGGAATGATGAATGATGAAAATGAGACGTGCCTGATGAACGTTGATGAAAAAATGGATGATATCAAAGATTATGTGGGGACATCAGACATCCTTGAGTCTTGAAACCCTCCCATACCATCAAGGCATGTGTTTAGTCTAACCATGTCAAATGTTGACGTATACATGCATATATTGAAGAAATTTCAACGTTGGCCCCATTCACTGCTCACTATGCAGGGTCGGTGGATGAAATTTGTGATGGGTGTATTGGAAGTTCCATGACATTTCAAGAGAGTTCCAACAAATATTCTATATATGGAAATGACGAATGATGACAATGATACGTCCATTATGAATGTCGATGAAAACATGGAAGATCTCAAATATTATGTGGGGACACCAGACATCATTGAGTCTTGAAACCCTCGCATACCATCAAGGCATGTGTCTAGTCTAACCATGTCAAATTTCTATGCATATAGGCACATGTTGAAGAAATTTAAACATTGGCCCCATTCATTGCTCACTATGCAGGGTCAGTGGAAGATATTTGTGATGGGTGTATTAGAAGTTCCATGACATTTCAAGAGAGTTTGACAAAGATTCTACATATGGAAATGACGAATAATAACAATGAGACGTTGATGATCTAAAATATTATGCGTGGGGTCGATGGATGTAATTAATCCCTTGATTAGATATAATCCCTAAGCAATTAACCATTAAAATACCTAACCCCTAAGCCCCAAACCCCTTATCCCTTGACCCTTAATCCCTTAAACTGTAACCCCTAATCCCTTAACCCTTAATCCCTACACCTTAAATCCCATAATACCCAAATCCCCTATCTACTTAATCCCCAACAACTCATCAAATGAACTATTTAGGCACAATGGGCGTTAAATTGGAAGCCAAATAGGAAGCCAAACTAGAAGTTAAAAAGGACGTTAAGTTGGATGCTAATTAGGAAGTTAAGTTGGATGCTAATCAAGAAGCTAAAGTAGAAGCTACACTTAGTGCTAACTTGGGTGCTAAATTGGGCACTAAAGTAGGCACTAAAGCAGACACTAAGTTAGGCGTTAAGTTAGGCGCTAATTTAAGCGTTAAATTAGGCGCTAATAGCACCCAATTTAGCATTGACTTGTGTTTCTCAGTGAAAATAGTGCCATCTCGGTAAACAACACCAACTTTTGCAAAAAAGTGGAGAAAAATACATTAAAACAAACAGTGGAAGAAAAAAAGGGAGTTGAAAAGGAAGCTAATCACATGATTTTTTTGTAGTGTACAAAAACTAACAACTCAGACGTTTGAGTAAAAATGCTCTACCTAGTCTTATGTGGATTTACCAATGCATTAGGGACATGGAAAACCAATTCAAGTTTGTGAGTTATTTTCACATTCTAAGAAGGCAAAACAAGAAGGAAGATACATTGGCTAAAGCAACAAAGCAATTAGCACAAGGTAAAATTTGTGTTAATAAGTAGTATTCTCAAACTTATCTCCATTAGGTTGATTATATAATCTATTAAAAATGGTTGGATCTCATGATGCCAACTCGGGGCATTAATTTTTGAATCAACAGATATGGGAGGGGATTTGACTCCACCTCCCATCTATAACAGGTCTTATCACATCATCAATGCTCTTAATATGCTCAGTTTT
>ML794405.1:344460-359361 GCA_009831015.1 Picea engelmannii
CAGGGGAAGTCACTTTGATTTTTCATTGAGTTTCAGTATTGGGAAGAGCACGTCACTGGTTGGTGATTTTTTGAGGTCTTATAGTGCCTCATTATGGAAGAAGCATGTCCAGACGGTGAACGTCGTGTTGGGTTTGGTATGGTCTGGTACAATAGACTCATTTCAGGTGGAGGTTGTGTGTTATTTGCAAGAGACTCATGGTGTTGATATGTTACATAAGTATACTTTGCAGGGCATTATTGTTGAAGGAAAATCTCCCTGTGTACAAGTAGACTCCTCAAAGAGCTAGACTCTTAACTCTAAGATAGAAAGTGCTTATCATGGTCATTGACTTCCTTTTATATCTAGGTGGACTAGTGTGTGAGGAGGAAGGAGAAAAGAAGTACCTTTTACCAGTGTTTGTCCCTACACGCTCCGAGTTGAGCTCCAATCTTTCGCTCCTCGATAAGCCCTGTAGACAAATAAAGTACAACCACTTCCTACTCTATCAAGATTAGTCGAAAATAGGTCTATCTACTAAAGAGACAAATTCATGTGAGATTGAACATGAATTAGAAAGAAATAGGCCAAGCAAATTATATTAATGAGGACAAAACATTGCTTACAGTCGTAGATGGATTGCAGTAGTTTCATCAAGTCCTCCTTGTCTACCTCTTGCTCAAAAGATCCACGATCTGAATGATGATGGCTTCACTGATTGTTCTCTATGAGATCATAGGTCTCTTGCCTCCAAATCATTTTTGTTCCAGCACTACTTATGAGATCATAAGTTTGGTGTGATTCTCCTTTTCCAGTCCCCTTTTCACCATGAGAAAGCTTGCTTATATGGCCTTGGAGAGGCTTTAACCACTTGAGATATCCTTGGGGAAGTTGAGGATTTGCCTCCTTCAGTTGAGGATATTCCCTAAGATCATGGTTGGACTAGGGATTTGAATCCAACTGCCTTCCAAGAATGAAAGGATCCTTCCCCCTATTCTCCTCAACAGATCAACCACTGGCCAGATTAGACAGCGCTCCCTCAAAAGGGGCATCAGGGCACTATAACGCTCCCTAGTAGGCTCAAGGGGAGCGCCGACGCTTAAAATATGGGTAGCGCTCCTTCAGAGGGGTAATTTGGTGTTATAGCGCTCCCCAATACCTTGTGGGGGAGTGCCAACGCTCCTAAGGGTGCCATAGGGGAGTGCTCTACCTCAAAACCCTAGTTTAAGAGCTCCTTTCAGGTGGCAAGAGATTCTTGAATTCAGTTGATCATTCTCCTTCCTCCAAATCAAGTGTCTAAGGTATTCTGAGTGTCTCCTTAGTGTCATCATCATGGCAATGTGCTTTGTTTGACATTCACGACACTAGTGAACAACATGCGACACTTGCGACAGTTGTGAACAACATGCGACACTTAATGCGACAGTTGTGAGGAACATGCAACACTTATCAAAGCGAGCAATATTGAGGTGTAACAGATTGCCCCCCAAAGTATGAAGTTAGAAGATGCAAACTGATAACTGAAATAATTTGTATATGTTCAAGCGAGGCTATAGACTCGGAGAACCTGACAGAAGATGCACACAAACATCCAAAAAATATCACGACATGTTTCAAAACCCAAGGCAGGCATACCTATGCTTGGGTGATCAAAACTTGCAAGATATGGCCGCCACAAAATACACTGCGGATCCATAATTGTATTGATAAAAAGGTATAGCCACCGAGGATACAATGTGGATATATACTTTGATGACCTGGACTGATCATAGCCACGAAGAATACACAGTGGATCTATGAGATGACAAGACATAGCCACGACCAATACAAAGTGGATCTATGTAACAGTGTATGCATCATTTGTCCAAGAGAAAATCCTTCACAACTTGGGCAAAGTATATATCAAAGTGATCACTCAACCCAGGGTCTTCTTACCGATCCCAATGTGGTACGATTCTAACCATGTGAATAGATGTCCTGATGTCGAACATGGCAAAAACCACTTGATTACCGGTCAATGGTGTGAACTGTTAACAAGTGCGAGGGAGATCACCATTAATGTCAATGATTCCCAAGGTACCCTAGTACATTCCAACGCATGTGAATGGATGAGCTGGAGTCAAACATCCATGGAATCATCTAATCAGAGGTCAATGATGTAAACCTACTGTCAATCGTGAGGAGGCCTGCCATTGAGGCATGCAGGTCCTAAAGTACTAACTGGTTTCTAAGCCTAATTCCCAGATAATGTACTGAGGTCGACAGGAATAGGCTCGTCGAAGGAGGGCCTTGATGTATCCCCCATCAACGACATGAAACGGACATAGAGATGTAATTGGTAGATCAAATGGACATGGACTGACATGGGTTTTGAGGCAAGATATTTGGGATGGCTGAATCTAGAGGCGGATAATTCCCTTGAACATTGAGGCACAACAACAAAACATGACATGGACCAAAACTTGATGATGCAGTGGATTCTATGAATTACGTTAGGTGACTCAGAGGAGTGAAAGAAACTCAAAGGATTGGCTCATTGCAGAGGTTCGGCTAATTATAATGTGTGCACATGACAAAGTGTTGCGTTCAAGGGCGACTCTAAGAATTACTCGGTGATGTTCTCAAGAGACTGCTTGGCTTGCTTCTTTCAAATTTTCCCCCATCTAGATAGATGAGTACCTCTTTTTGATTTAATGAGCTCGAGGAGGATAAGACATGCTCGATATAAATATCCTTAGGTAAGTTCCTCTTCCTTTGTTTAACGAACTGGAAGAAGTAAGGGTTTGATCCCATATGGGCCTGTCGATGTGTGTTTTAGCGAGTCCAGAGACAGAAAACTCGAAGGTTTTTCAGGATTATAGAGTTTGGAAAAACACTTAAAAGAGAACTCTCTCAGTTCCTTTTTCGTACAATAGTCCAACAAGACCGAAAAAGAGATAAACTATTGCTCGAAAGATGCCCTTTCGAACCTTTTAACGAGCGTGAAAGGAAGCAAGATCACTCGACAATCTTTTCATATTTATAGAGTATGAAAAGATTTTAAAGATGACTATAGGGGGGTTCCTTTTTCGTGTGTCCATGCGGGTCCGAAAAAGAGATAAAAGTCTACCCGGTGCGTTCTCATATTTTTGAGCTTGAAAACAAACGAAGACTATGCTCATAGATGTGACAAGGTGAACAAATGAATCAGAACTGCTCGGAAACCTACGATGTCAATACTGCAATCCATTGGTTTAGTGAAGCCATTATATTGTTAGAGAAACCCATAAATAACTATACCTTATAAAAACGAAAATTTATAAATAGTAATATAAGAAAAACTTCATTTACCATTTCATTTTGCATAAGGATTTGTAGCAGTGGAGATTCTCATTTTGGAGGTGGATCTTGTTTCACTTGATACCGGAGCTACGGTTGATCATTTCTCTTGCCATTTGGACCAGGTATATCTTCATCTCTCCTTATTTCAATTGCATGGTTTAATATTCATTTCCATAGTATCATTTAATTTTAAAAATGAAGCCCTAGGTCACTCTAAAAAATATCAAATCGGCCTCTATGAAAAACGATGGGAGTAAAACATTCTTTGTGCAAAAAACGTTTTAGAAAGTGATAACCAACATGCCAACGCTTTGACACTTAGGTGGATGGGTCGTTTTTGTTAAAGAAGTCATAGAAAACTCAAAAAAATGCGCCCACGTAGCCATTATAGACATCATCTTTAATTAAAAATGTTGTATTGTTGTTTGATGATTATTGAATGGTAAAGAGAGGGCGTGGTCTTTTTGAACAATGTGGGCACTAGATTTAAAGTTCTTACATTGTTTAAGAAATTGTCGAAATTGCCAAAAATTGAATAATGAAATTCTTTGTTTTTTTTGTTTGTAGGTGATTTCGGCGACCATGATCGAGTGGAAAGAACGAGAGCATGAGATTGATGACTTGGATGCCTTGCGGAGTCCTCGCACATGGGCCGCATTGAGATCTTGTGGCTTACTAAAATTCTTGGACAAGTAGATCTCCTCAAAGAGCTAGACTCTTAACTCTAAGACAGAAAGTGCTTATCATGGTCACTAACTTCCTTTTAGATCTAGGTGGACTAGCGTGTGAGGAGGAAGGAGAAAAGAAGTACCTTTTACCGGTGTTTGTCCCTGCACGCTCCAAGTTGAGCTCCAATCTTTCGCTCCTCGATAAGCCCTGTAGAAAAACAAAGTACAACCACTTCCTACTCTCTCAAGATTAGTCCGAAATAGGTCTATCTACTAAAGAGACAAATTCATGTGAGATTGAACATGAATTAGAAAGAAACAGGCCAAACAAATTATATTAATGAGGACAAAACATTGCTTACAACCGTAGATGGATTGCATCAGTTTCGCCAAGTCCTCCTTGTCTACCCCTTGCTCAAAAGATCCACAATCTGAATGATGATGGCTTCACTGATTGTTCCCTATGAGATCATAGGTCTCTTGCCTCCAAATCGTTTATGTTCCAGCACTACTTATGAGATCATAAGTTTGGTGTGATTCTCCTTTTCCAGTCCCCTTTTCACCATGAGAAAGCTTGCTTATATAGCCTTGGAGAGGCTTTAACCACTTGAGATATCCTTGGGGAAGTTGAGGATTTTCCCTAAGATCATGGCTAGACTAGGGATTTGAATCCAACTTCCTTCCAAGAATGAAAGGATCCTTCCCCCTATTCTCTTCAACAGATCAACCACTGCCCAGATTAGACAACGCTCCCTCAAAATGGGCATCAGGGTGCTATAACGCTCCCTAGTAGGCTCAAGGGGAGTGCCAACGCTTCAAATATGGGTAGATCTCCTTCAGAGGGGTAATTTGGTGTTATAACACTCCCCAGTACCTTGTGGGGGAGTGCTAGCACTCCTAAGGGTGCCATAGGGGAGCACTCTCCCTCAAAACCCTAGTTTAAGAGCTCCTTTCAGGTGGCAAGAGATTCTTGACTTCAATTGATCATTCTCCTTCCTCCAAATCAAGTGTCTGCGGTATTCTGAGTGTCTCCTTAGTGTCGTCATCATGGCAGTGTGCTTTGTTTGACATTCGCGACACTAGTGAACAACATGCGACACTTGAGACAGTTGTGAACAACATGCGACACTTGCGACAGTTGTGAGGAACATGCGACACTTATCAAAGAGAGCAATATTGAGGTGTAACAATTATAGTTCACATATTGAGATGGGATCCAGGGATTGAAGTGCTTGGTAGTTTAGTGTTTGATGGATTTGAGTTTCGAGTATAGTGGTTGCTTGGGGAGTTGATTGAGATTCTTTGGCTATTGATCATTATACTCATCATGATAATTTGGGTGTTGTTGTCCCTCGACCAAGTTTTGGAGAACCTTGTTCATGATTTGACTAATTTTGGGACTTCAACAGGCTGGTCGAAGATGGAGCACCAGGTGAAGACGATATCGTGGGATCTCACCCCCTTTTGCGGGCCTTTTTGGGTTTAGGGTGTATGTAACGGTATGGGATGTCGTCCCATGGGTTTACCCATGTTTAGGCCCATTTTTTTAATGTATAAATAAGTATCTAGGCGATGTAAGAAAAGGTCGATGGCTTAGTGCTAATATTATCTATGTGCATTACCATGTGTTGAGAAATTGCAGAGCTAAGTGCAAGAGATTGTAAGAAGGCTCTGTGCCTAGATCTACTCGGGGAAGGAGTACATGGCGAGGTGCACACAGATCTCCTATCCTACGAGGATTTGGTTTTGATGCTCTATGCCTATAAGGAGATTGATAGAAGATAATAAAGAAGAATAAGATTTGGTGGACGTAGCCCCACGCTCGAGTGAACCATGGATATCCTGTGTTATGGTGCGTTGTGCTATGTTGTTCATGTGTTGATGTGATTTATGTGTAGTAATTTAATGATATGGTATCTTAGTGCTTAAATTTCATGAATGAATACTAGATCTGATCTATTTCTATATGCTAAGTGCTTGAATGTGTTAGATCTTGTTGAGTACTGTGTTTCTCTGTACTTAGGGTTTTACCTACGATGTGAATAAAGGGTTAAGTACTAATGAATGTTATATGTTAAGTGCTTTGTTAAGTACTGTGATCACATATCTGTGTCCCAAATAGGTTGCAGACATCTGAGTCTTGCAACCCCCCCTGCCTCTACCTCGGGTGAGACTTCATCTTCTTCGTAGGTGTTTTTGAAAGGGATGGTAGTTAGGGTTTTGCTGGTGTGTTGTTGAAGCGTTGAACCTTGAGTCTGCCCCTGTGCCAACAAATTGTTCTGTTTCTGGGACCTGAAACTGTGATTGTTGGAAACTGAAGAAAAAGAGAAAGTTATGTGCGTATATATGTCGTTGTAGTGTGCAGTATTCTACTAAACTTGTGAAGCTCTGTAATAAGAAAGAAACCAGATCTGAAGAAAAGGGGTACGAGATTAAAACTTTGTGCTTTGATAAAGGTAAGATATGTGGAAATTTTATTTCAAAAGAATGGATCTAGGTATGTTTAATAGATTTTTTCCTAGTCTAAAAACTAGGGCACAACTAGAAGAAACAAGATATGATATGAATAGATCTGATAGAAATAGTGAAATATATGTTATTCCTATGCATAGAAAGGATTGTTGGACTAACAAGTGGATGCAGGATCCTAGAAATATTTTTTTGCAGGTTCATCACTGTGATCCCAGTGCGCAGTACAGGAAAGTTTGGGGATCGTTTAAGAGAAAGAGAGGATTAACTCTTTGTTATAGTTGCAGAAGACCGAGACATCTTGCTAAGGAATGCCCTGGTAGAGGTCCTACTTTCCTTTGTTGTAAAGATATTGGACATGAAGTTTTGGATTTCCCTAGAATTATTGCTAAAGTTGAGAAGATGAACATGAGACAAGAAGACCATGAGGAAGGTCAAGAGACTAAGAATATGCTAAATAACTAGAAAGAATCATAGGCCATATTATTACAGATGAAAGAAACATTGAATGATCATAGAGAAACCAGTTTATCAGAGATTTTAAAAGAGAAAGAGTGCATAGAAACAAGAATAGGAGACTTCGACATAGACTATTTATTGGATGCAGAAACACATGTGAAAATTATGACAAAAAGTACTTGGGAAATATTAGGAAATCTTGCTATGGTTCCTTCATTGGGAGGAATATGATTGTTTAAAGGAAAGTTGATAACCCTATGTGGAAGACTTGCCCATGTACCTATGATTTCTCATGGAGCATTGACGAAAGAAGAATTATAGGTTATTAATTTTGTTGAGAACAACGCCCCCTTTTCACTTTTGTTGGGAAAGACTTGGATTGAGAGAGATCAGACCCAAAGGAAAGAAGAAGAGGAAGCTATAAAATAGAAAAAGAAAGAATTAATGGATTTCATGGCTAGGAGAATAGTGCACTTAATAGAAGAGCGAGAGCTTAAGTCAAAGCAACTTGGGACTAGAGACCGAGTTGTCGAAGTTGAAAGAACACAATAATACTTGAAGAACTTATCCATACAGGAGAGTAGAGAACCTACTCCAGAACGACAATAATTATTACCCTTAAACCTTGTGAAAGATCCTCAGCAGTGTGAAGTTACTATGCCAAGAGGAGATAAGAACAAGAATGGAAAAAGTGATCCAGAGACATAGATCATAGGAAAGAAATCCACAAAGCTCAACAAGAACAGAGCAAAGATAGAAAAATTGTAGGAGGTTCCAGAGAGGACTTCGAAAAAGGAAGGTTTACAGAACTCGAACCTCGTCGGAATAGAAGAATAGCGCAGATTGGCACTTCACCATCGCAAAGAAATATGACCGTTGGAGGCGCCCCACCGTTAGAAAGACGCTCCAGAATGTCTAGAAACATAGTTATTACCGAAATCATCATCATTGGACCATTAGGACCGCTCCATAATGGATGAAATTGCATTCATTAAGGCATTCCCACCCATTGGAGGAGTTTGTTACGACATTGTATATTTAACTCGTCGAACATCTTATCATGAACACTTTTTCCAATTGTGATTATCCGAGCCCATAGAGAACTGTTTTCTTTCACACAGTTCTTATTGAGACCTCTCCACATGTTCTGTTACCTTTAGTATTTGTTCACCGACCCGCGAATTTTGATATCGGGTGTGTATGTCGGGTGACTTTAGCGTAGCAGAGAAAGTCATTGAAGATATTTTGATTGACCTTATGGCTAAGAAGGTCATGTCCACAGGAGTATAGGCCTCGTCCATGAGAGGATTTACAACATCCCTATCGAATGCGAATCGATCTGGGACATCCCGAGCTGCAACAAAAAAGAGAGCCAGGCATCGTGATGACTTGGCAAATGCGAAGCTCATCCCATCAATCCTACCTGACTACATCTCACCTCTGGCTGGCACGGTGAGTTGTGACAGTGTCTCGAGGGACTTCAACTACACAGTGATCATGACGTACCTCCCGAAGGGGATACACACAGTCAGACCGTAGTTGGAGAGGATTCTGACGCTTAAGATCAACAACTGTAACTTAGGAGATCAAAATAAATATGGCATGCTCGCACTATATAAGTATTTGACTAAGACAAAGGGGAAGAAGTCAAAGATATTCCCCCAGCCGTGGACTATGGACATCGTGAGGTCCACTATCTTGAATGTAATGAAGTTACCACCCTTCGGAAGACATCGGGAGGTTAACGTGTGTGTTAATATCCTGTTGTCATGCGTGCATGGTGGTTACCTATGGTTGGCTATGCGCATCACAGTAGATCCGGCGTTGATCCACCATATCACCAGATTAAGCATGAAAGGACCAGAACCACAAGACTTTTACCCATGGAAGGTTGCAAATTGCACCCTATCCCAGAAAATAAAAGACACCTATGGCGATGTGAAGAAAGGGAAGCGGGGCTACAAGGTAGCCTCCATATAGAATGGTGCAGTGTGCCTAGCTTTCCAGTTGATCGCTGGTAATATCGTCATGGGGTTTGTCATCGACCTCGTAGGTAAATGCGTTGAAGGACTGCAAATGAACTGGGCGAGATTCCTTGTCAACCAATTAGAGAAATACAGTCGTGAATCTCAGGATCAGGTATATGAGTTTCATTTGAGTTGGTCATTGATTCTCATCACCTTCATTGCTTGGGAGATGTCGGAAGGAGCGACCTTCCCTGAAATTGAGCCATATGAACCACCAGCTGCAAATTTCACTACGCTATGGTACTCGATCGACATGGCGAAGCAATGGAAATAAAACACAATGTTCTATACCTATTATCTGTAGTTGAATAGGGCCATTGAATCCTTCCCTTGCACGATGACAAATACCCTTCATCGGTTCAGGCCATTCGTGAAGTTCTGCGCATATAGGAATTTTATATATATCACTACATGTAGAGATGAAAGAAAGGAGGATCTACATAGTTATTATAAGCTCATTGAAGAAGATATGGAGGAAATAAAAAAGGAGTGACCTGAAGAATTCTTGGTACCAATAGAATAGGAAGAACTATATGACCCCGACCTCATCGATAATCATGTAGTCACTCGCGAAGAATATGATGCACCGAGTAGTAGAGAGAAGAAAAAGAAGGAATATGTAAAGGAAATACACAGCGCATCAGAGGATACTGCATCAGATTCATTTGGAGGAGGAGGAGATGACGAAGTAGATAAAAAAGAGGACAAAGGGGAAGAAGATAAGCAAGATAAGGGAAAAATGACACCGCCTAAAGATCCCCTTCCAAAGACCGAGACATCCAAGAAAAAAAAAGGTTTTCTCGAAGAAACCCTTAGCACGAAAGAAGAGTAGCGTGGATAAACCTCAGTTAAAGTCTACACTTACGGTGGATTATATCAACCTCATCATCATCGATGTATCAGATACCATGGAGGAAATTTTGCAGTGAAATGAAGCAAAACAGGAGACAATGTTTGACATGATTAAAGAAGAGCTTAAAGGAGTACAACATGCTCTCTATTCAAGTCACGCAGTGTCTACTGCACCGCCACCATTAGAAGGAGCAGAGGTGGGAGATGATCCTGCCCAGCTACACATATTAGCAGACTCGACAGAATCTCACCTTTGTCATGTCCAGGAGGAAAAAGAACAGGCCACAGAGGCCCTAAAGTAAGAAAAGGAGGAATCCACAGAGAAACGTTGGGTTATGCAGCAAGAAAAAGATGAACTCCAGGTGACATTTGCAGAGGATAGAGAGAAAATCTAGAAGGAGAAAGAACAACTGCTCGTGGAGTAGATGGGAGTTAAAGAAGCAGTTACCTGAGAACTTCACTCTGTGATGGGATTAGAACAGAGGGAAGAAGAAATAAATGAGAGCCAGGTGGGGAAGCTCACTGAATCCATTTAGCAGCTCCAAGCACAAGTGGCAGAAATGGAATTGTGAGTCATGTCAAGAACTCCACAGGAAGTGCGAGATCAGAGAGAAGAAACTGTCAGGAGCACCGTCGAAAGAATCAAGGCATTGGCCTTGGAATGTAAGAAACTCAACAGTCGAAGTGTGCAAAATTATGAGCACCTTGTAGAGGACACAGAACTAAGGACATTGGAGTCATAGCTCTAGGAAGTGAAGAAACAAGTAGAAACAATACAAGCACAGTTGAATCCCCTGTCACTAGTCGAGAGGATCAAAAGGTCCCAGGAATACTGCACCGTTCAACAATAGGTCCATGCCATCCACAGTAAAGTCATGGAAGTGACCCAGAGGCTCTAAATAGTATAGGATGAAGCTTGCACACTTTTTGAGGAGATTGAGGGACAAGGTGCACAACTATAAAAAGTAGTCACCATGATAGAACAACACTTGGAAGGATCGGTGACTGAGAAATTTATTCAAGAGTTCATCAAGCAGGAGGCTCTGGCGAAGCAATAGGTCGAAGCCGCTCAAGCCAAGCTCAAGGCCTTCGAGGCAGATTTTCCCAGTTCAGAGTGACTCGAGACAAGTCATAGGTGAGTGTTGGGGGCCTGTTGGCCCTCAACCAAGGTTTGGAGAACCTTGGTCGTGCTTTGACCAATTTTGGGACTTCGACAAGCTGGTCGAATATGGAGCGCTAGGCGAAGTGGAGATCGCAKGATCTCTTCCCCTTTTGCAAGCCTTTTTGAGTTTAGGGTGTATGCAACATGTATGGGATGTCATCCCATGGGTTTACCCATGTTTAGGCCCCTTTTTTTAATGTATAAATAAGTAGCTAGGTGATTTAAGAAAAGGTCGATGGCTTAGTGCTAATATTAGCTATGTGCATTACCATGTGTTGAGAACTTGCAGAGCTAAGTGCAAGAGATTGTAAGAAGGCTTTGTGCCTAGATCTACTTAGGGAAGGAGGATTTGGTAAGGTGCACACAGATCTCATGTCCTACGCGAAGTTGGTTTTGATTCTCTGTGCATGTAAGGAGATTGACAAAAGATATTAAAGAAGAAAAAGAGTCGATGTATGTAGCCCCACGCTGGGGTGAACCACATATATCATGTGTTATGGTGCTTTGTGCTATATTGTTCATGTGTTTATGTGATTTATGTGTAGTACTGTAATATTATATATGTTAGATGCATCTAATATGGTAGCTTAGTGATTAAATTTCATGAATGAATACTAGATCTATTCTATTTCTATATGCTAAGTGCTTGAATGTGTTAGATCTTGTTGAACTGCGATGCTCTGTACTTAGGGTTTCACCTGCGATGTGAATAAAGGGTTAAGGAATAATGAATGTTATCTGCTAAGTGTTATGTTAAGTACTATGATCACATATCTGTGAATGAGCTAGGTTGCATACATCTGATTCCTGCAACCCCCCCTACCTCTACTTCGGGTGAGACTTCATCTACTTCGCAAATGTTTTCGAAAGGGCCGGTAGTTAGGGTTTTGTTGGTGATATGTTGAAGCGTTGAACCCTGGGTCTGCCCTTGTTCCAATAGGTGTCATGAGTGGTGAGCACTTGGAGAGGTCCCATCTTCAGGGGAG
The DNA here is from genome assembly GCA_009831015.1 of Picea engelmannii. NCBI lineage: Eukaryota > Viridiplantae > Streptophyta > Pinopsida > Pinales > Pinaceae > Picea > Picea engelmannii. The sequence goes on from ML794405.1 coordinate 356,384, forward strand.
TCAAATTTCTGTCACACAGGAGGATATGGGACCCCGGTATCATATGCAGGTTGATTCAATATTGCTTGAGGACAAGAAATATTCAAGCAGGGAGGATTGTAATGTCCCCTTTTTGGGACATTATTACATTACAGAGTGTTATTCCTACCGGAGTAGCTAGATAAGGATGACAGATATTTCAGGAGATATTAAGGAGTTTTGTTGGGCCCGACTTGCATCGTTCATCATCAGGATCCATTCCGCACAGCTTGGCATTGGTTCTGTTGCATTCCGACGATTTCTGTAATTTTGAGTTATTATGGGTCATATCTTAATTAAATTCACTAATAAGGTCATAATGGGAATAATACTTGGAGAAACCTTTTAGTGTAATAGCTCATCAGAATTGGGAGGAAGAGAATTACAGGATAAGATGATGAGAAGTGACTTTCAGTGGTCATAGAATCCATAAGGATGAATAAATCACTTTTTAGAGGTAAAATGGTTAATTAATTAATTAAGTGATTTAATCAAGGAATAATAAAATAAGTAAATGTCACTTGGAGGGAAAAGGTAAACGATTAATTAGGGTTTTGGGAAGCTATAAATGAAGGGTAAAGAAACCTAATTCACATTAGGAGATTTTGACTTGTCATTAAGGAGAGAGGCACATCTCATGAGAGATAGTTCAGTGGATTCTAGGAGGAAGACATCAGTTGGTTGATTTCAGTGTTGAGAGATACACCCTAGTCACCAGGATGATCACATAGGTCTTCTATCATTCTTCAACAACAGTTACATAGATTCCAACAGCAAGCACACATTTATTCAGGGTGAGGGCGTAGCTTTTGAGGAGGTTCAGTGGATTGACTTATCCCAGCCATGGATATTTCGGAGATTCCCCTCCAACCCAGTTGAGAGGAAGGCAAGGCACATATTTTTCCTAGTTCCTATTCATATTCTGATGGAGGAATCATCCGGGGTTCACTTTCCAGACATTGGGAGTGTGGCACTTTGGGTAGACACATCTAGGGTTCCCAAGCGATCATCAAGTCAGATCCAAGGAAACCCTTTCAACCCATTTTACAGTAGTTCGAGGTAATCATTTTTATACACATATCATCTGATTCCAATGATGGAATCACTAGGGAACATTTTTCCAGTGAGAGAGGGGCACAATCCCCCAAGGGGATCCATCTAGGGTCTAGACACACCAGCAGAGGGACCGATCAGTCACCATGACTGAGAACTAGAGTAGGGCACACCATTTGGGACAGTTTCCAAGCCATTCCGAGAGGTTTATCCACCAGGGTGAACTTTCTAGAATTTCAGTAGTTATCGGGCGAGCTCCCATAGTTTCCAGCTCATCCATTTATCTCGCAGTGCTCATCTATTATCGAGTATTATCATTTAGTTTTCTTATTTTATTCTGGCTAATATCATTTTGTCATCTTATCTAGCCGAGTGATTCATTTTTATTCAGCCACATTCATCATTGTACTCACAGAGATATCATAATATAATATTTGCAGTCTTTTGTCTCATTTTTCATCTATATAGTCATTTACATGTTGTAAAAATAAATTATCTATAGTATATACATCATATTATCAATGTTTCCCAAACTAGCCAAGTTAGGAACATCACACATGGAAAGCGTGTGTGTGTATCTGTAGGGACATGTAGTCTGACGTGGCAAGTCCTTACCCCATTGCAACGTGACTGACAAAACCTGGGCATGGAATCCTACAAATACAAAAATCCATAGATCCATATTTCCCCACAACTCTACAGAGTCAATATTATGGATTTATAGATATCAGGCCTTAAAACTCTCCCTAGAATCCTAAGTTCAAAGCCTTCACATCTGGAGATCTGGGAATTCAGCCTCTCGAGGGTTATCACTTCACCAATATCCTAGATACCAGATGGTCCAGATATATGATGCCATGACTCCCTCCTGATCTTATTATGGAACCATGACATGGAACCCTAAAGAATTTGAGCATCTATGCTTCCAAATGGCTATTTCTAACAATTTCTTTCGGATAGAAAGACTTCACACAGAGGCTGACATGGCACACCACCTAGCGTGACACCTCATAACTTGACTAGTCACTAGGATGATGTGGCATGAGAATGTGGTAGTTGACTTGGTAGTTTTTCACAGATATACTGACATGGCTGATGACATGTATTTTTTTGACATCATCACATCCTCAAAGCCTCTAACGAAACTTTACGCTAGAACCTTTCCTGCATAAGACCTGTGGCACAATATCCAACGTGACATGTGGACCAACCACAACATTTCACATGGTCCTATGTGGTAGGACACATGAAACTTACAGGTGCCATGGCCCCTCCCTACAGAACCCTTCATTTGAACCATGACCCATTTGAGCACCTAGGATCCAAGAAAAACCTTAATGCACATTATTGAAAAGTATGAATATCCAGATTTCCAGATATGTCATCACCGTGATGCGTGGTATAATCCTATCAAGACATGTGGTATGTTCACTCTGCCACCTATCTAGACACATCGTCATTGATGTCAATCCCACGTGCCCCCACTCTGGCTCATAATATTTCAAAGGAAATAGGGATGGAACCCTTACCCCAAAACCCTACCCATCCAGGATCTGGGAGTACTCGAAAGCCATTTCTTAGAAAAGTTTGGATCTTCAGATATCTATATATCTGAGACCCCGCCCACATTAGAATCCTACCTTTAATGGGGATCAAATGGTTTATATTTTTAGACCCTTCGATCTAATGGTAGGTGTTGCACCTCCTTCGTCACCTTGGTGAGCAGAATCGAGGTGATTGCATGCCCAGTTGGGTATGTTGAGAAGGACAACTGTAGAGGAAAGAGTTAGAGAAAGAAAAACAAAACTATAATCAAGAATTAAACTAATACAAACTAAAATCATAAGCATAGGGACATAGAGATAACAAGAACAAAAAGACCCATGTCACCAATGTTTTGAGGCTGA
>ML794405.1:360177-370330 GCA_009831015.1 Picea engelmannii
AGATCCAGCCCGGATTTGGAGGTCAAATCAGCTTGGGAGCTTAACCATAAGTGGTTGGGAGGCCGACCACATTCATAAATACGCCATTTAGCAGGTGCGTGGATTTTTGCGCTAATAGCCGCGTATCGTGCGCGTATGCACGCATTCTACGTTTTTGTTCTGCGCATGTGCGTGCACGCCCAATGTCTGCAAAGCGCTCTTCAATTTTTCACTACTTTGTATAGTTTTTTCCTTTTTTGAATGCTGTGAGATTAATTCAGGGCCATGAATGACTTCATTACTGTTTGACGATGCTGAGTTCTTGTAACCATGTGCGGACGAAATTTTAGTGACCCTGATGGATGAGGTTAGGAGCATACGTATAGCCGAAATCCATCAATGTTTCTTATACTGAGAATGTTGTTGTAAGATAGAGAAATAGTGGGACCGTGCAGAGCGATCCATTGGAGAAAAAAGGAACCGATAGGACCCGATCTTCCATGAGGTGTATAAAATAGAAAACTGTGTACAAACAAGGTGGGCATGCCCCATGCTCGTGTCATGTAACTCTGGAGAAAGATGACTGAAGGGTTGGTGTAGACAACTGCAGCGCCCTCGGGGGCGGTCGTAATAGAGGCAGAAGACAATTCTGCAAATGAATATGCTCTGAATCGTAGGCATTGATCGCGGTAAGAAGTAGCAGCGATGATGTGGGCATTGATAGCCCTGCCAAGTTCAGAGGTCTTCGGAAAATAAAAGAACTAACTGCAATAGTCGCAAAGTAAGACCCACCGTAACATGAGAAAGTGTTGGAGTTGAATGTTACGAGAGTCAACGACAGCAGGGAGCAATGGTGTTTCACCCTGTGCCATCCGAGATCTCTCATTGAGTGGAGAATGAGAATCAAGATATGGTCGCCCTTCCAGAAAATGGTGCTGATGTCGACAAAAGGGGACGCGACTCCTAGAAGCAAAGGGCTTCATGAAATCTACTGAGGTGAGGAAGTGGCAGAGGTACATGGATGAAGTCAAGAAGTGGGAAGACTCAAGACTTCCCTTGGTTGGAGGATGTATGAGATAAAAAGTGGCTGCAACCGTGTAGCGAGGTCGAGTGTCAGGGGGACGACAAGACCGGTGATAAGTTGTGCCAGAGGCGGGACAAGGTGAACAAATTCAGAGGGTAGAGGTAAGTGACCTGGGGGGTGCTCTGAAGATATGGACGATGCCGACAAGGGTAGGTGATAAGTAATGCTCCAACCGAGGGTGACATGGGTTGCGTGTGGCCAAAAGGAAGGAAGCAAGTCGCCAAAGGTGATGACAAAAAGAGAATGTAATGACTAGAAATAAAGGCGTTTGTACAATAAATAATGAATAATTTGGGGAGAAATGTACAAATTCAGAAATGAGTGCCCCAGTGTGATATGGGTGGCCCATGAAGGGAAGAATTTGCTTGGAAAACTGATGAAGGGTGGGGGCCCCATTGGTGAGTTTATGTATGAGGTAGGTGAAATGAAGGTAGGTTCGCAGATGGGCAAACTGATTGTGGATGAAATGGAGGGTTCATGATACTGCGGTGGTGCAGGTAAAAAAATAGAACCGTAAAGAGATAATCTGAGAGTCTGTGTGGGAAAGCTAGCAAAATGAGGAGATTGATTATGTGGTTGATTCACGACATGATGAAAGACTATCGGGACTCCCATCCCTAAAGAGTAATGAAGAACAACATGAGTGTCAAAAGTGCCAAAAGGTGCTATAAATGGGACAACTCATGTGGGTAAGAATGCTACCGGGTAACAGTACCAAAGATGCAAAATGGAGGTGTGGGTACTGCAGAGTTAGGAATGGGGATCCTAGAGGTAAACATCAGAGTGTGTGACTGGAAATGAAAGTGCGATACAATGGGAAAGACTACATGCCAGTGGTGAGTATATACCTGAAGGGGTTGTGTCGATGGATGATGATCAAGTACCTACACATATGAAAACCAAATACCCAAAGTGAACAATATTTGAAGAGAATCAAAGATATGAGCATGTATTTGATAAATGTGACTATGCGCGTGTGTACCTAACCATGATATGAAAAAAAGGCGCCCCGGGGGCTCAGGATGAAAAGAAACCCAGGGACTGCTGTGATGTAGGTGATGGGATGCTGATCCCATGGCTGAAGACGGTTTGAAAAATGGACACCTTGGGCTCCCGGAATGGTGAGTGGAAATTTGGCAAAAGGCCTATATATAGTTGTAGGGCCCACATTGCCACCTCATTTGTACCTGCTGCAATAGTGATTGGACGAGCAGTTTTCAGAGGAGATTTGGAGATTCAGGGAGGACGAGGCATCCGATTGAGGATTTGCGAGTATCAGGTTAGTGGTCTGATCATCCTGCATAGAAATAGGTTTTCAAGTTTTGGGCAGGGGCTGTACGGAGGGCTGTACAGGGGTATTTAGGGGGTGTGGGCCCCACATGCGCAGGCGATTCAGTGATAGGTGCGCATATGTGTGTGCCTGTACACTAAATATATGCACATGGGGGCACGATAGAGAGAATTTAAGGCACTCCCGAAGGGCGCGCCTATGATTTGAACAGGCACACACTAGTGCGTGACTGTGGGTTTGACAGGTGCGCATCTGTATGCTGAACAGGCGTGCGTAAGGGCGCGCCTGTGGAGCAAATAGGTGCGCACTGATGCGCACCTGTGTAGTGCATAGGTGCGCATATATGCACGCCTGTGTAATGAACAGGCATGCATGTGTGCGCGTCTGTGTAATGAACAGTCGCGCATGTGTGCGCGCCTGTGGGTAACAAAAACTGTGCCTAGGAGGCAAGGTTGAAGTGTAAAAAATGAGTATTTTTGATACTGTTGATGGTTGCATGAGATAATATAGGGCTCTGCGTTGTCTGTAGGTGGACGGTGGTGACGATGCCAGTGCGGTGGCGAGAGCAAGACTGGGCCCAGTTGCGAGATGTCGTGGCCATTGAGGGGCCCGGTGTGCGTGCAACTTTGGCAACCTATGGGTTGCTAAAGTTATTTGAGTGCCCATTGATATGGGCACAGGAGTATCTATTACAGTTCCTGATCCATATGTGGAGCCCGGAGCTGCACTGCTTCCTCGTGCGAGGAGACCAGATCCCCTTCACTGCGGTGGAGGATGTATATTTTTTGACTGGGCTCCCCTTTCGGGGAATGCCCCTGCCGGTGGAGCCGGTGCTGCCTAGGACTACTTTGCTCGCCGATATAGGTCGGAGATATTGTTCAGGTCAGAACTTTATGTCCAGGACGGTGGTGAGTATATCAGCTATAGATTCCTTGGTGCATCGCTGTATAACAGTGATGATTGTGCGGGTATATGGGTCACTGGCGACCCAGCGGATTAGTGGTGGCCAACTGCTGGTGCTGGAGAGAGTGTTGGTCGATGAGCATTTCGCTTGGGGGTTGACACTGAATGCGAGGATGGTGGCGCAGTTGGACCACTGTCGGTCCACTGGTGCGGGGGAGTTTTCTTTTGGGTCCATCCTAGTGGCCTGGTTCTTAGAGAGGGTGCCGATGTTGCGCTCAATATTCTACTGGAGATGTCGGGGGCGCGAGAGCCGCGGTTGAGGCGGTGGTTGATAGTTTTGCTTCATCACGATGGTGGCGAAGGTGGCCACTTTTTTTTGACAGAGGCGACAGAGGTATGGCGACAGATGCCGCAGGTGATACTTCGGTACCCCTATGTTAGGGCGGACTTCTGGGGTGACCCGGACATGGTGCTGCCTCCAGGGGAGGTGTTTGACCATCGAGGTATGTTTAGTATTGGTGTGCATGTTTTTGGTTTATGTTGTTTTTTGAGATAGTATTCCATATGTATATGATATAGATGCTAATACTATCAGTTGTTTGTTTGCATGTGCAGATGTGGCACCTCGCGGGTGCGAGGCGGAGATGCAGAGAGCGTCGGCTCATCGAGAGCCGGAGAAACTATCGCATGGAGAGAGATGTCAGCGGGAGGATGCCACGGGGCGACCAGATGAGCCCGAGAGGGTAGCGAGGAGGTGCCGGTTCGATGACCCTGGTGCGGGTCCATCACACGCTCCTTCGGCAGCGGCCAGAGTGGATTTTGATGACATACGCCGTCGTCTGGAGACAGTTTTACAGGATGTGCCTGAGGGCATGTGGACGCGCATCCAGGACGAGAGTTTCCTGGAGCAGTGTGTAGGGGTACCTCCACCATGGCGGGCCATAGTGCGACGAGCAACAATACTTGCTACTATGACGAGTGGACATCTGTCGCCGGGGCAACAGGGTCCTGTGGGTGGACCACCACCGCCTGGGGCAGGGGGTGGTGGGCCGCCACCGCCTGAGGGAGGAGCAGGTGGTGGTGCGATAGAGGCACCATGAGTGGTGCATGATGCATATCTGTTTGTTTTTGTTGTATATAGGCTGGTGAGCCCATGTTTTGTACCGAGGTACTGCATTGGCCTGCGAATACATGTATTTTTGTATGTAAACATTCGGATGGACCAATGGGCCTTTATATATACATGAGTATACATATTTGAGATACTGATGTTGTCTACATGTTTTTTGCTGATGTTTTGAGTACGTTCATTCTATATATATGCTGTGATAGGTTTTTGTGATATGTTTATGTATGTGTAGCTTGATGGGATATATGCCAATCTAACACCATGTTAGCTATGTGATCTGTTATGTCATTCAATTGTCTTGGAATATGTGTAAATGTAATGAAATCAAAATGTTGAGATAACATCCTAACCTGCAGGTATTTGTGAAAGAGGCACGGATCGCGTACACGGTATACATTATTGAGCTGGAGAACGACTAGTTGAGAGTCGAGGAAGATGCTAAGGTGACGAATATGATGATGCTGGGCATCGGCCAGGAGGCCAATGACAACAGTGTATTCAGCTTGGTTGTTGGTTGTTGGGCCCAAACATATGCCGCTGGAATTTAGTATGTCATGTGAGGGGGTGTAGAGAGCCCAAGAAGCTAAAGTGAGATTTTGTGTCCAACAGCTGGCGCCGTCAGCGTAACCAATGTGGTAGGCTGGTGGAGGAAACATCTGTCAATAGCACAAGGGATATTTTAGACGTGAGGGAAGGAGAAAAAAGATTAAAAACACTAAAAAGAAGAAATAACCTAAAGTAGAATGACTACTTTTAAGCATAAAATTTCTTGAGATACAACCCATTGATGGGGTCCTTGAGAGAGAGGCCTTCAGGAGAGGCTAGGATGTATGTGCCTTTGGTGAGGCAATGTTGGATAATGTAAGGGCCATGCCAAAGTGATTTAAATTTTTCGTGTCCAAAGGTATCGTGAGCGATATCATAAGCCAGGACGAGGTCGCCTTCGTGGAATGATCGAAGGTTGACATGGTGATCAAAGGTAGCCTTGGACCATTTTTTAGCTGCCTCGTTGTTCTGTAAGGAAGATCAACGATCTTCATCCAGAGACTCCAAGTTCAGCAAGCGCTACTCCATTGGAGCAGTGTCAGGTAATACCTCAATTGCGGTGCATAAGGTGGGAATTTCACACTCGATGGGAAGAGTTGCCTCGACCCCATGGACTAAATGAAATGGTGTGAAACCAGTAGCAATTTTCACAGCCGTTCGGTAAGCCCATAGTGCAAAAAATAACATATGATTCCAATTGGTTTTATGTTTATTAATCGTGCGTTGTAACATGGTCTTGAGGACTTTGTTAACTGCCTCGACCTGTCCGTTTGACTGAGGATAATATGGTGAGGCAAAATCATGAGAGAATCCTAAACGAGATGAGAGTTTGACGAAGATCTCGTTCTCAAAGTGTTTCCCATGGTCGGAAACGAGTTGGAGGGGTACTCCAAAGCGGGATATGACGTGGTTAAATAAAAAATGCATTGCAGTGTCAGCGATGTTGTTGAAAGTGGGCATAGCTTCGGCCCATTTGGTGAAGTAATCAACGACGACAACGATGTATTTGTGGCCATTTCTGGATGGGGGATTACAAGTCATGAAGTCGATGCCCCATTTACAAAAAGGGTCGGTAGTAACGACATGGTGAAGAAGAGCGGGGGGAGCTCGGGCTTTATTTGCGTAGAGCTGACATTGCTCACATCGTTTCAAGGCATGAATGCAATCATGAAACAAGGTAGGCCAAAAGTAGCCGACTAGAATAATATTTTGAGCAGTGGATATACCTGACAGATGGCCCCCACATGCCCCACTGTGGCAGTCGTTTAAGACTCTGTCGACCTTGTCAATAGTTAAGAATCGACGAAGAGTGGTGTCGACACCCCGCCGATATAGGATGTCTCCGATGAGGAGGTAGCGGGGGGCCTGATGATGAATACATCGACGATCGTCTCATGAAAGGTGGTTACCAAAATTTTGATTTTGGAGGTACACAAGGAGGTCGCCGTACCAAGGATCATCCGAAGTGATGTAAAAGAGATGCTTGTCGAGAAAGTCGGTGTTGACGGGGGCATTGGTGGTGTCAGAGGGGAGGGCCGTGACAAGTTCGGCGAGAATGAGGGCCTTCTTACTCTTAGGTGTTGAGAAATCGAGGTCATACTCCTGAAGGATAACGATCCATCGAGTGAATTTGTCATTAAATTGCTGACGACTGAGCAAGTACTGCATAGGGTTAGAATCTGCGACGAACTTTGTGGTGCGAAGCAAAATGTAATGGCGCAGTTTCTGGACTACGAGGACAATTGCAAGAGCAAGTTTCTCTTTGTGTTTATACTTCAAGGGTGGTCCTGAGAGGTTCTTACTAATGTAATAAATGACGTGTTCATGATTGTCATCTCCGAGCTAGACGAGGACGCCGACTACTGATACAGCTGATGCTGATACGCAGAGGATGTAGTCACGATTATAGTCAGGTGCACTAATTAAAGGTGCATTTGAAAGTGCTGGTTTGAGATCGTCAAATGACTATTGGGCATGGTCGTCCCAGTGAAAAGGGATTTCATGACGTAGTAAGTGGAGGAAACTGTGTGCGCGTATGGCGTAATCGGGAACAAAGCGTCTAAGAAAGTTATCTTTTCCCTGTAGACTTTGAAGTTGTCGTAAATTCCGGGGAGGTGGAATTTCGGTGATAGCTTGGACTTTGAGGGGGTCTACGGTAATACCGCTTTGGGAAACAATAAAACTGAGGAGGCGCCCTACGATGAAACAGAACAAACACTTGAGGGGATTCAAGCGGATGTTGTACTGATGACACCATTGAAAAATGATTCGTAAATCATCCAGATGATGAGTGCGTTTCTTGGATCGAGCTGTGAGGTCGTCCAAGTAGGCGAGGATGATTTTAGCTAGATCGTGGAAGATGTATGTCATCGCCCACTGGAAATTTGTGCTGACATTCTTTAAGCTGAAAATCATGACACGATATGCAAAGGTGCCCCACGGGGTAGTGAATGCGGTTTTATACTGATAGTCCGGGTGGATTTGTATTTGGTTATAGCCAGAAAATCCATCCATAAAGGAAAGAGCCTCATGGCCGGTGCAGTCGTCGATAATTTGATCGATGAAAGGCATTGGAAAGTTGTCTTTGGGACAGGCATTATTGAGATCGCGAAAATCTGTGAAAACGTGGATAGTGCCCTATTTTTTGTCGACGGGTACAAGGTTGGAAACCCATGAAGTATACGCAATGGGGTAAATAAACCCGGCAGCACGTAATTTTTCGATTTCAGCGTTGATAGCCGCGGCTTTGGATGGGTGTAGCGGCCACTGTTTCTGGCGAATTGGTGTGATGTCGGGCCAGGTTTCGATGCGATGTTCGACAATAGAGGGATCGAGGCCAGGAATTTCCGTGTATGACCAGGCAAAAATATCCCTATATTCCTGGAAGAGGGCTTTATATGCGGTGATTTCCTGAGGAGTGCAAGCAGCTCCAATGGTGATTTCTTCGACAATGCCATGTTTAATGGAAATTTTGATTTTGATGGTGGGGGAAATGTTGGCCATATTACCTTCTTCAAAATCATCAGGGGCAGGAATGGGATTGTTGAACCAATCGATAGGCCCTGATGGGATAAAATCCTTGGTTTTGATTGTGTAAATGGGGTTTTGGTTAGGAGGCATGGGGGCTTCCTATGGAGAGAAGAGTGCACGGTGATGTAGCATATCCCAGCGAGAGTCCGGGTGATTTAACTCTTCGAGTATTTCCTCATTGCAGTGGAAACGTCGGGAATACAAGGGGTCATGAGGAGTGATCTCAGTGACAGTGGTTGGGTGGTTGCCCCCTGGTGAAGAAATAGGGGGAACATGGTCTTCCTATGGGGGAAGGGATGGTCGAGGGACCATATCAGGTGGGTGTAAATACCATACTGGGATTGCTAACACCATATTGGGTAGTGTGAGTGTTGCGACTACCTGAAAAGCTTCTATACCTGGTGGAGGGTAAAAGAAGGGAATTTGAGTGAGGGGTTAGGGAACTGTCTCCCAAACGGGACTATGCCCCTGAGGGGATGTGGATTCGTGGACTGTTCGGGTCGACGAGTGCGCAGGAGGCTCCGGTGGGAGTGGTTCTGTGACTATTGGAACATCAGGAATGATTGAAGCCTCATGAGGAGGACGAGCATCTTCTGTGTGAGTTCCGTTAGATGAGATGATGCATACTTGATTAGCATGATGAAGGAGTGGTGGTGCTCCATGGTACATCCCTAATAAGGATGGATCTTTAAAAATCCCAAGACCCATATCGACGAGGGGATATGCATCTTGGTTTGTGTGGATGAGGGGAAGAATGTTATCGAGGTTGGCAGATGGGTTAGGCTCATAATGTGAGACTTGGTCGATGGTGACGATCTTCCCATTGTGGGGGAACATCATGGTTCGAAAGACGGAAGATGCCACTGCCTTCATAGCGTACATGTAGCTACGACCGAATAGGATATTATAATCGAGCGGGGCGTCGATAACTTCGATGTCAATGAGAATAGTCTTACCCCCGAGTTCAATGGGGACATTTTGAAAGAGCCCTTCAGGAGAGGATGGTCGTCTGTCATAAGCTTGTAATGTGATGGAAGAGGGTATGAGTTCTGGGGAACCAAGTTTTTGCCATACTGTTTTGGACATAATGCATGTAGATGCACCTTCGTCGATGATACATCCATGAACTATGATGTTCCGTATTTTTACTGGTATTTGAAAAGTGATCAAGGCGGGAAGACGAGGTTCTCGGCTATCAAGATCAAAGGTGATGAGTCGAGTATCGACAGGGTCTACTGCCTCTAAGGCGGAAAGTAGTGATTTTCGCTGCGTAGGACAAGTCTGGAGGACTTCCAAGACTGACATGGCAGTCGGGGATTGTGCTAAGTCGTCTACCAATCTATAGTTATGAGCTGCCCTAGCCTGTGGGTTGTGGACATTCCGACGCAATGGGATGCGAGGGATGCAAAGTGGTGGTTCAGTGAAAGGGAGAGGGATCACCAATGGGGGTCTCGTCAGCGTAGGGTTTGTCTTTGGAGAGATGGGAGTAGACTCAACGAGTGCATGATACTGACGATTACGCATTTGCAGAAGGATTTCTTCCTCACTGGTGAGGAGAATTGTACGCTCTGCTGGATTGTTGGGGTTGAGGTATTGTCCTACCTGAGGTGGGGGATGTTGTGTGTCCTATTGGGTGTTTATCACACCTTGATGTGGAATAGGATTTTGCAGCACGGTGGGAGGGGGTTGTTGCACGTATTTTTGTGGTGCCTGCTGCGGGGCAAGTTGTGCAGGAGAATGGGGAAGACTACATGAGTCTTTCAACCATTTGAAATCAGCGATCTGGGGGCAATGGTGAGTGTAATGACCGAACTCACCACAAAGGGCACAAGGGAAGATGGTTTTAACATTATTTCGCCCTTGGCATTTTTTATTATTGCCCCCTTGGGGGTTTTGGTTCCCTTGGTTCTGGTTGCCCCCAATGGGTTGGTGCTGTGGGGGTTGATTCCCGCCTTGACCTGGGTTTTTGTTATTCCTGTTCCGTCCTTTCTTCTTGGAATTGTTTGATGGATGAGTTGGGTTGGATGTATTCAACTGTTCAAAACTTTCGTATTGTTGAGCAGCAAAAGGTTGAACAAAATTTACCCCCGCATGAGGATGTGGGGGAGCCATGGGTTGTGGAGGACCAGGAAATGGGAAGTATGGATTTTGTGGTGGTACCGATCCATAAGGTACATAGGAAGGCGTAGTG
>ML794406.1:11408-28445 GCA_009831015.1 Picea engelmannii
TTATTTAAATAATTTATTTTGTATTCACTTTGAATTATAGTAAACTCATCAATTCACTTTATTATTTACCTTCTAAAATCTCTTAAACCACTTTGACTACTTTGATCTTTTGGGGCTGCTAGATGACATAAGAGGGTCCTCCAACTTCGTAAGGCCATAACTCTCAAACCGTGAGGATTTATATGACATTCCACATACCACCAGAAATGGAATGACATGTACTATCCATATAGAATATTATTACCTAAAAATATATCAAAACACATACCATTATCCATCAACCAAACTTGGGTCCATTACCCAAACCTGGGTTCTCCAACTTCTCATGGCCATAACTCTCTAACCGTGAGGAGTTATGTGACGTTATACATACCACCGAAAATGGCATGACAAGAAATATCCATCTAGGAAAGATTCAATGACAAATTTACTAACCTTCATCTCATTATTCCACAAATAATCATGGGTTCTCTAACCATACTTCTAGGATAACTCAATCTGTAAAGTGTCTTCCCGTGAGGGATTTCACCATAAGGGGACCACTTTGGAGTTCATCCATTTATACTTATTATCAACCATGAAAAGACAATAATGAGTCATATTTACATCAACAAATATTCCATCCATTACCTAACCTTTGTGCTACGGGGATTTCTTCAAGGGTTGACATCAATGACAACCAACCTTAATCAACAAACTCTGATCTGACAACTGTTAATTCATAAAAACTATGCAATCAACAAAACTTTGTCAGGCTAACTGTTCTTAATAATTTCATGAAAACATGAAACATTCTGATTCATTAATATATCAAACTTATTTTCTATTGATTTCCTGGGAAATTGACCGTTCAGATCAATTTTCTGGGTGAAAAATTATCTTCTACTGTTCAATAACTTTCCAATGCCTGCTTCCATGCTCAATTCTGAGTTTTGAGCAGGAAGTTATGGATACTTGAAAAATTTGTCCTTTCAGTGATACAATCCTATACATGGAATCTTCCAACTCAGAGTCGAATTGGTTCTCAGATCCATGCTAGATCCCTCCTTCAGGTTTACAAGCCTTTCTTACTTCTTTAGGTGTAGGTATGTACAATTAAAAAAATCCCACGAGCTCCTTCTCTAAGCTTCTTTCCCGTTCTTAGAACAAAATTTCAGGCACTAGCCCCTTTTCTTCAGCCCCCAAATTCACGTGACCAAGGGATGTGACCCAACACTAATAGTTAGGCGCTTGTTCGAAGCCTTGGAACTTCAGGGCTTCAGATCTTTTGACGTTTTCCTCTGCACATCACAAACATCCCGAACTGCCAAACTCACAAAGGACGGTGGATAAACGGTCCACATTCTCTGTTAAGATCTACGGTGTATAGGAGTTACGGGACTTCGATAGTTTCCAAATAAATTCACTACCAATCTCCTAAATTGTCGATTCACCGGAGATTCTCTCTCTTGCTTCCACGTGTCATATCCCGATCAATAGTAGGGATTAACTCTGGACCTATGAGAGTGCTCAACTCACAACAATATGCAACTCAATTCCTCCAAAGTACTTCTTCTTCAGAACTTGGGATATAGCGCCACACGTCCTTTGTGATCAATGGTCGGGATGGACTACGACCTTCGGGAGTCCTCGACCTCAACTACTTATGCCTTGAATCCTCCAGATCACATGATCTTCTAACACGTGTCCCCTCTCGATGAACGATGAGGATTTAATCCACTCTTCAGAGCTTCAGGGGTTTTTCTTTCCTCTCACTTCATTCCTTCCAAATGCCGAAGTGGCGAACCCTTGGGGTCCACTTAGTACTTCACACCCGGGTGCTATGTGGCAATTTCCAAGAAGCAGACACGTGGCCCAATCTTAGGGGTGACACATGTCAAGTTCGAATTACAAAATCAACCTTTCAAAAGCACAAAACACACTGACACGTGGCATGCATCTTGTGTGTCCATGTCACGCTAGGTGATGTCATCAAGCCACGTCACTACGAAACTTCGGGACTCTGGGACTTTGGAGGTCCGAAATTTATTCCAATATTTTTTCCCTGAACGTTGAATTCCCGAACTGCTTAACCTCCCGGGGCCCACGTAGTATAAGTGTCACCAATCATAGTGGTGACACGTGGCCCCCACCATCAAGTGACACGTGTTAGGTCCCAATCGATACTAAGGGCCTACCAAAAGTACAAAAACAAGTGACACGTGGCAGACCTAGGCAGGCCCACGTCACCCTAGGTGACGTCATCATGCCACGTCATGTCCAATGCTTCGAGACTTTGACGATTTCTTATCATCGACACTTTCAAAAAACTGTCGAACTGCCGAACACTTCCACATCACCCCCGGTGACGTCATCATGTGATGTCACTTTGGTGAATCGAGTCTTCGATGATTTCTTCTCATGGACACTTTTGCAAAAATTTTGAACTGTCGATTGTTGAACATGTCCACGTCACCCCCGGTGACGTCATCATGTCACATCACTTAGACAACCCAGGACTTAGATGATTCCTCACATCTACACATTGTCAAAACTCCCTAACTGCAGACTACTGATAACTACTTTTCATAGTTTTAGGACTTCGACGATTCTTCACATCGACACTTTTTCAAAACCCTTGAACTGACAACTTCCGACAACTGCTTTTCGTATTTTCAAGACTTTGACAATTCTTCACATCGACACTTTTTCAAAACTGTCGAACATGTCCACGTCATCTCCTACGCTTCAGGACTTCTATGATTTCTTTGCATCGAAAATTTTGCAAAAATGTCAAATTGCCGACTACCGAATTACTTGGGAAAATCCGATGACTCTCCTCTCGAAATATCTATGACTGAGAAGCACTCCAGGACTTCAGAGGATTTTCCTGTTGAAAATATGGATCCGATGGTTGTGAGGGATCTGTCTTCTTCCGAATAGATCCTACACCCCAAGTTTACACTTTGTGGCCCAATACCATGGTTTCTGTGGTTTATCAACTGCTATACCTCCTAAGCTTTCCAATACCACCCAAGAGATCTCTCAATGCCGTTCTGACACTCTGTACATCAAATCCCTATGGAATGTTTACTTCAAATTCCACATTTGTGGCCCATCTAGGTTCAATGTTGAAACCATGGGTTCTAATACCAAATTGTGACGTCCCCCGACCACCCTCGCCGTGGAAGCGCCGCTAGTTCAAAACCAAACTGCTATGAAAACCAGATTGTAACATACCCAGCCACCCAGGCTGGGCCATGCCACTTGAACCATCATGCTTTGATACACACACACACACACACACACACACACACACACACACACACATATATATATATATATAATGCAAATTTAAGCAGACATAAACATTCTACTACAATATAGATTAATGCAGAAATAAAAGTAATCCTACACATGCAAAATATACAAGAAATACTCATAGCATTATAACACATGTGCAAGATACACAACATACAATTAACATAGAATTGATACTTATCTTTTTATGAGAATACCACCGACTACGTGCATAACTTCCATGAAACTCCTAGCCTTAGACCATGCTGCTCCAAGCTATTAGCAGTGAGTCACCCCCGAGCTAGGACTAAACTCCACCTAGGGTAAAGGAAATCCTAGGCTAGGATGAGACTATAGAACTGCACAATGCAACAGGAAGGATTCCCTCCAAGGATCCTACTTACGCCCACTGCTCACAAAATTTCATTCCCCACCTACCTATCCCACCCCGGGTATATACACCTTCACTGTTCCACAGTCCATCGACTGCTTCACTTCCCTTCCAGGGCTTCAGAAACAGGTCGGATTAGGAATTCTCAGAGCTCTATAGCTACTGCTGGACTCCCTCCAGGAGATATCACTTCCCCAACAAACTCTCTCACCTGGAGAGAGTTTCTCACAGGACTAAAAACCTACTTATTCAACCCACGGGCCTGGAAACCCGCCTCTTCAAACCACATGCCTGAAAACCTGCTTCTTCTATCCAACTCTTAAGTCAAACAGGTAACCACAGTAGAAAAAACGGGTAAGACAAGGGACGACTCATCAAATTACATAGGTTCACGATGGCAGAGGGTTCAACAATGGAAGAAATGGTTGATTGTGTGCCTGCTCAATGTGTGAGTGAATGGAACAAAGGATGGGAATTATGGTCAGAATGGTGAGAGCGAACGCGTGAGGAGAGATGGCAAGAATGACTAGCGAACCCCCATAATGACGGAATTTCCCACAAAAATCTGCATGCGTCCTGTATGACACTTGGCTCTCCAAAAGCTCGTTCCTCTCCACTTGGAGTTTGTTCCTCTCCCAAAAGGAACTTAGGATAACATGGTTTATTTCCCAAACTTTAGTAATTTAAGGAAATGCATTATAATATTCCCTTGGGTTAAGCCCTCAAGCTTAGCCCCTTTTCCTAGCCTCTCAGCCCCCTTCCCTTTCCCTTCCTAGTGGAGCTTAGTCCCCCATAACTCCTTCTTAATGGTCAGTCTACACACACCGATGTATTTTTATTAATGATATGCATAATTACATATACAAAATCAGGCTCACTGGCCTTAGCTTCTAGGCTCTCCGGCCTAATAAACACATAAGCCTTCCAACTTATAAACATTTGGCTCACCAACCTATAAAAATAATTAAACATCATTACAATTCAACAGGGGCTCGACCTTACGGTATTACACAATGCATCCAATGCGTGTGGGTAGCTCTCAAATAGATACAACATGTCACCATGAAATCCAGTACTTCACAATGCATTTGTACCTCATCATGTGTACCTCCGGTCTTAGTGCCAACCCTTTTTCTTGCTGGATGAGATCCCCTTGTCTCAGTGCCAACCCTTTTTTCATGCTGGATGAGCCCCACCTGTCTCAGTGCCAACCCTTTTTCATGTTGGATGAGAACACTTAGTGCCAACCCTTTTTAATGCTGGATGCATTCCACCTGTCTTAGTGCCAACCCTTTTTCATGATGGATGAGAACACTCAGTGCCAACTCTTTTTCATGCTGGATGAGTTCCACTTGTCTCAGTGCCAACCCTTTTTCATGCTGGATGAGAACACTCAGTGCCAACTGTTTTTCATGATGGATGAGAAAACTCAGTGCCAACCCTTTTTCATGCTGGATGAGTTCCACCTGTCTCAGTGCTAACCCTTTTTCATGCTGGATGAGTTCCACCTGTCTCAGTGCTAACCCTTTTTCATGCTGGATGAGAACACTCAGTGCCAACCCTTTTTCATGTTGGATGAGAACACTCAGTGCCAACCCTTTTTCATGCTGGATGAGAACACTCAGTGCCAACCCTTTTTCATGTTGTATGAGTTCCACTTGTCTCAGTGCCAACCCTTTTTCATGTTGGATGAGAACACTCAATGCCAACCCTTTTTCATGTTGGATGAGTTTCACCTATCTCAGTGCCAACCCTTTTTCATGCTGGATGAGAACACTCCCTTTGAAGAGGGACCATGCCAAGCTTGTCCCTAAAGTACTCAAACTTCGTCCTCAACAGTGGCTTGGCCAACATGTATGCAACCTGCTCCTCTATAGTCATGTACTGGATCCTCACTGCCCCCTTTTGTGACTCTGTGACAATATTTCTATTTTCCATAGAGCACAACATCATGGTAACTACCACATCAACAAATTGACACAAGCTTCATGTGATATCAACTACAGAGGNCTCCTCTATAGTCATGTACTGGATCCTCACTGCCCCCTTTTGTGACTCTGTGACAATATTTCTATTTTCCATAGAGCACAACATCATGGTAACTACCACATCAACAAATTGACACAAGCTTCATGTGATATCAACTACAGAGGGTTTGTCACTGCTTCTTGTCTTAGATGAAGTCCTGCAATAAACTTCTGAAGCCACGCTACTTCACGACTTACAATACTGGCTGCTATATACTTTGCCTATGTTGGACTGACTCTCTCTTAAATCAAGCCCACTTTGAGTCTGCATGCTCCCTCTGAAGGTTAAATCCCTCTAAGGCTATGTAGTCTTCAGAGTCATCTGCTCCCTCTGCATGTGCTGACCTTCCTTTGCTTCCTGCAACCGTCATTATGGATCCTTCTCAGAGCTATTACCTGTGACCTTCCCGGAACAAGAAACCAGAACAACAAAAAGCATCTCTTTAGTAAACGCTAGAACATCACCAAGTAATTACACTAAAAAAATTTCAACTACTTAGAAACTTCGTTATCTTCCTAAGATCACTTCCCACGTGTGAGAGATAAAAAATATGTGTGTATATTGTTGTGTCTTTCAAGTATCTTTTTATAGTAATATTAAATTGATCCAAATAGACACGTCTTTTTGAAAAATAAATTAAATTTTCTTTCTTATAAATAGTTGGATAATACCTCCCGTAACTACCCAAAGAATAATTTGGTTATAATCCATCCACATAGTATTTGGCTTTGTTAAATTGTTCCTCCATAATTCATGGGATTCTTTGCATAAATATAGGTGGAAGTAAATATGCAATACATTCCTCATATTTAGGTAATTAGACATTTTTACTAGAAATTTCTGCCCACCATAATTTATGAAATTCTTTTTATGATTTAGGTAGGAGTAAAAAGTAAATATGTTGTACATAGAGATTGTAACAACCCCATAAATACTGCCAACATTTTACTCTACTCTCATTTTCCCGAGCCCTCCTATGAGGGAGTCGAGCCCAGTCCTGCTCTGATACCATGTTGAGTTTTCATAAGAGATGATATTGTATATGAATATATGATATGTGAATATATTATTACAATGATGAATGTTCCATATATAGAACATATGGTGACCATCCATGAAAGGATGTGTCCCTTGGATAATAAATAAATACATATTTATTATATATTTGGACAATTTCTGGTCTAGAACCCTATAAACATCAAAACCCTAGCTACGCCTGCTTAACTCCGATCACCATGGTTTGAAGCTTCTGCAACCTCCCTACTAATATCAAAGAACTAATTTTTTAGAAAATTATTCTTTAATTCAATAATTAGGATAAAGCTTGGCAAAAGGAGTGGAAATATTTAGAATTAAATGGCCAAATAACATAATAAAGAAGAATAAGGTTGACTAATAATAATTAACCATCCCACTACTCCAAATGTACAATTATTCCCACCACGGTTGAGCAATAATCTATACATAAGAAGCTTTATTTATGCAACTACCTAAAAACAATAATCTATACATAGGAAGCTTTATTTATACAACTACCTAATTAAACACTACATGTTTAAATCTATTAAATAAAAAATTACTATTTAAACTGTTTATAAACAATCTCTTCGACATCAATTTAATTTAAAATGGGTCAATGTAACCAAAAGAAACATGAGTGCAACAAGTTTTCATTTTGACATTTTCTATTTGGAATGTGGAGCATGGCACTATTTTAAGGGACATTGTGATTTATGGGTTAAAATATAGTTAGAGTAATTCATGGCCTTCCTATCTATCAGTGAACTTGCCTAGTCAATTATTCCTCTAGCATTTGGAAAAAAACCGATTATGTATGAAGGATTGCCTCCTTTTCTCTAGGCCTATTGATGGCATCCATCTCCAGAGTATAAGGAACCGTTAGTAGAGTATTTGAAAATAAGATATAAAGTAAGAGAGTGGGAAGGACTTTTATGTTACCCATCGTCTTCAAATTAAGGAAGATTATTTAGAATTTAGGGCATTTTCCCTTTGCATGGGGAAGGAAATGTCAAGCATATGATATGGTAATTTGTTTTATAAAGTTAATGTTAATATTTAGTTTTAATTTTATTATTATTATTTAACATTAAAATGATATATTTTTTTTAATAATGGAAAATATATTAAATTTAGTCCAAAATAATTTAGAGGTTTAAATATTTAAAATTTAAAAAGTGAATTTTATGATCTATTTTTCCTAGAGAATTTGACTTTTTTTTAGTAGGAAAATTCTCAAATTTATTTAAAAAATAGTAATTTGATAAATGAAAGAAACAAAATTCAAAACAATTTTCAATTACTAAAATTATGATCTTTAGAGATTTTCAAAATAAAAAAAATAATGTCATGAGAAAACATAAACAAAATGCAAGATCACAAAATTTCAATCTTGGAAATTTTACACATTATACATTTTGATATGAGAAATGTAACTTGGAAAATTTAAAATTCTAAACAAAATGGACGACAACAAAATTTTAGCCATCAAAATTTTATATTTTTGACTTGAGAAATTTTAAGTATGAAGATTGCAATATTAAAAAAAATAGATGTTGAATGGTAAATAATTGTCAAAGAACTAAGTTTTTTAAGATTGGTAGGGTATACAAGACATCATAGATTGTAAGTGATAAACATATTAAACCCAATTTACTCATAATCACACATCATAATGAAAGATAGCCCATGTACATAAGAAAGATCTATGGGTACATTTAGAATACTAAAGATAAATCCATAAATGATATATTTGCTTAAGTGATACTAGTACAAATGAGGCTTCAACCTCTTTATAAATAGTTGTTAAGACCAATTATAATCGTAATCCTAATAAGAAGTGAAATGATCCTAGAGGGTGCCCACTAACACTAATGTTGTCCATAACTAAACACTAAGAGTGTGTAACGAATGATATTTGAATGCCATTATGATCATATGTCAATCTTATCCAAAATTTCTTTGACACCCGCTCTTAAGATTGCATTAAGTTGGCATAATGGATATTTGATGAGTAAATATCACATCCCAACATCCCCCTCAATATACAATTGGGAAGAGGGTTGCAGGTGTGGGGGGATCGTTCTTTATCCCAAAGGACAACATGAAATAAGTTAGGAATGGGTTTTTGATGAAGCAACTAATAACCAAGTAGAGGCACTAGCTCTTTACCAAGGGCTCAAGAATATTGACTCAAGGTGGATTAGGAATTTGATAGTCATAGGAAACTCATACATCGTTATATGACACATGGGCAAAACAACCATTCCAAAGGATTGCAATATGGCAAGACTCATTTCAATAATCAATAATGAGTGGCAAAGAGATTTTATTTGGTTGAGCACTTCCATGTGTTGAGGGATCAAAATAGTTAGGTAGATCTTTTCGCCAATGAGCCTCTCATCTAGAGGTCGTAAAGCTAAGAATGAAAGAAGGGATCATGTTTTTTTTTTAAATATTTTTTTTTTGGTATTACCTTATATAGCTAATAAACCAATACATATAGCCAAGCTTGTAGCTTGTTCTTCCAAACAGATGGAAACCATAACTAGCTACAAGCTTGTAAAAGCATCCATGTTCAAAGTGATATACAAGCAACAAAACTGTAAAAGCTATAAAATAGCCTTGGGCCTGCCTAATACTGTAACTAAGACTAAATTGAACAAAAGACATGACATGATAGAACTGAAGCATTGGAATAACCCAGATGGCCATCACTGCTTGAGGGGTGAGGCCAAGTTGGAGCGAATGCATACAACCGGTAGCAAGTCGGGCACTTGATTTTAGCAGGCTTGCTTGAAAGAGAGTTGAAGAAGGCGTCCAACCAATGACAAAGGATGGTTTGATGAAATATATGGTCAACAACATCCTTCCTTAGGTTGAATATCAAATACATTTGATCCGTTGAGAAGATGCATTGATGGGGCGCCTCAATCATTGTATCTGCACTAGGATTGGGATTAAAATCTAGGCAAGCATATTCATGAACCTCATCATCATGCAAAGGAGGAGGAGTCTCTTCCGTAACTGGACAACCCTGCACAACTAGGTTGGGGGAATCAACCTCCTCTTGCAAGGAATTGAGATGCAAGGGTTGTAAGTCTGTGGTAGGTATCAATTGATAGTATGGAGGAGACTGGGGTGGAACCAAAAGGAACTCTTCTTCAATGAAAACTTGATTTCTATCATCTCTTCTCTAATTTTGATCTGTGAGGGGAGAATCCACAGAGAGAGAACCAACAAGGGAAGGGCTAGTAGAGTGAGAAATAATTGACAAGGAAGAATGTTGGCAAAGGGGCAGACCCAGGGTTCAACGCTCAAGAGCGCACCAACAAATCCCTAACTACCAGCCTTTTTGGCAACACCTGTGAAGTAGATGAAGTCTCCCTCGAGGTAGAGGCAGGGGTGGTTGCAGGACTCAGGTGTCTACAACCTTAGCTGGGACAAAGATCTGTGATTATCTTGCTTACAACGCATTTAGCATCATTTATTTCCTAACATACATTCCTTAATACACTTCGCAGAAAGCACAGAGCACCGCAGTAATTACTCATATCTAGCACTTAGCAATGATAAACAAGTTATACTCAATAGATTAAGCACTTAGCATCTTATATATCATATCTAGCATGCATTCATATCTCATAAGAACAAAGCATCAATATATCTATCTAAACATATCCGAGCACTTAGCAAGAGAGAGACAAACACATCAACACAATACACATAGTTGCCGTGGTTCACCCCCACCCTGGGGCTACATCCACAAAGTCTTCTTTATATTATCTTGGTCAAGCAGTTACAACACAGAACTTCAATGACCCTTACTTCACACTGGACATAATATCTGCGCATCTCGCTAGATCCCTCTTTCTTGCACTCAACATAAAGCCTTCTACAGTCTCTCGCAGAGACTTGCACTCAGCTCCACAAGTCTTACACAAAATGCACAGAGCCTTACGATACTTGATCACACAGATCCCGCTACTAGCACTAAGCCTTCAAGATCCTACCCCACATAGGACAAGAGATCTGTGTAACTCGCTAGATCCTCTTTCCCCGGGTAGATCCAAGCACTAAGCCTTCTCACACTCTGTGCACTCAACACTTATTACAACATGCACAAAGCTCTTACAGTCACACAGACTTCTGATCACATAGATCCAACTTATGAACTAAGCCATCGACTAGACATGGCCTTTTTTCTTACATGGCCTAGACCTCTATTTATACATAGAAAAAGGCCTAAACAAGGGCCGACATCCCTTTCCCGTTACAATATTCCCAAAAAACCGAAAAAGGTTCCACAAAAGGTGGTGAAATCCCGTGATCTCCGCTTCGCCATGCGCTCCGTCTTCGATAGGCAGTCGAAGTACCAAACGGTCAACTATGACCAAGTATTCTTCAAAACTTGGTCGAGGGCCAACAAAGAAGGACCCGAACGAAGCCGATGGGTCATGAAGCTGTAATAGGTAGGTCCGTGCTTCAACTTATGTCTCTCATGTGACGTTGTGATTGCAAGAAAATCCGAAGGGAGAAGGGGCAAGAATATTAGAGAGCTACGAGCCTGATGAATTCTAGTGAGGGAGAAGGAGACCACACACAGATCCCGAACAAACTGAAAATTTCAAATGCTATTCCTTACCTCCAATTAGTTTCCCAAATCAGTGATGGGAATCACCAATATAGATGAGTGGATGTCCTTTAGCTTCCTCTTACTAGTCTTGTAACATGCTCGCACTCGGATGAAACGTTTCATTAAATTTCCCACATTGCACATGCTCACCTTTGCCATGGCTGCGTTAATTCTCTACATACAAATGAATAGAGGGGGGAGGGCGGAGACCGAATGCATTAAATCTGCTTAATGCATGTTGACCAGTTGTCACCCCATCTGGGGGGAAAGAAGGGATCATGTTATCACCAATCCCATAATATAATTAATTGATGATTACCCAAAGTTTATAATGAACTCACCAATCAATGAAAAGTGGAGCAATGAATTTAATAGGAAAGGACAAGTCTTAACTCTCATGTATTAGAATGTTTTGCTCGTTTAACCTTAGACAATATCACAATATTGTCACCCAACCATAGACATGCAACCACCCCTGATCACCGTAACCTTTGACAAATAGAATGATTATGGAAGCAACACTAGACCCAAAGGATAACCAAGAGAGAGAGAGAGCACACCTTTCTCCTAAGGTAGCGCACCAAGTAGAAAGTCCCAAACCACAGACCAAGACCAATACCCAACTGCAGTCGTTGCAGCTGCACTCTTCCTCTAGACTTGCACACCACTTTCTTGACTATGATTGTGTTACCAAATGAGCTCAAGCAACTTCTATTTATACTAATCTGGATAAGCGAACACGTGTCTCTTCAAGCAGGGATGTCTTGTCCTTTTCTGCATATAATACTTCAATATTACTTATTCTGCTGAGCCGACTTGCCTTCCAGGTTTTTCACACATCTGTTTAGGTTTTTTCTTGATTCCAGAATATTATTTTCTAGTCAAAGGTTTATCCATGGAGGTTAATACCTCCTGCAGCTACCAAAAAATCAACACTCCCTCTTAGCTAGGGAGGTATTTAACCATGATGTTCCCTTCTGGTCTTCATACCCTTTCTCTCTATGCCATGATCCTCTCATCATGGTTACGCAGCCCATGCTACTGGTAGCATCATTATGTCACACATGGATACACCCATGTGGAGATTTCAATCTCGTCTAGGGGCCATAACCCGCTATAGAATACTAGATCTACACCTCTTAGTGTGTTACCATCATCTTCATGGGCTACACCCACATGACATGCTCACCCATGGCTACACCCATGTTGTGAGTATCATCATTACTATCATCATTATCCATACATCTCACATGGCATAATACCTACATGGTCTTGCAGACCGGTAGCATCACTAGAGCTACACATGATATCTCATGATCACCCAGATCATATTACAAGCAACACAATCACAACCATACATGTTCTCAACTACGCCACTAGTGTACCAGAATGTCTCACTGGTGTAGCAACAACTCAGAATGCCAGACCATCTCACTATAGTAGCCTACAACTCGGCATGAAGCCTATAACTCGGCACAAGGCCTACAACTTGGCATGAATCCTACAACATGACACAAGGCCTACAACTCGAAATGAAGACTACAACTTGACATAAGGGCCTACAACTTGACACGAAGCCTACAACTCGRCACAAAGGCCTACAACTCGGCACAAAGGCCTACAACTCGGCACGAAGGCCTACAACTCRWCACAAAGCCTACAACTCGACACAAAGGCCTACAATTCGACACGAAGGCCTACAAATCGGCACAAAACCTACAACATGACACAAAGGCCTACAACTTGACACAAAGGCCTACAACTCGRCACAAATTCCTACAACTCGACACAAAGGCCTACAACTCGACAYAAAKGCCTACAACTCGACACAAATGCCTACAACTTGACACGAAGGCCTACAACTCAGAACAAAGGCCTACAACTYGACACAAAGGCCTACAAYTYGACACAAAGGCCTACAATTTGACACAAAGAAGATCCTTCTTTTCAAATTTTTCCATCAACTCCCTTTAATTGAGAGAATCCTCGAACTATGCTTCCATTTGCTGCATGTCCCTATGCATCCTGCAAAGTGTCACGAAACCTTGCTTCTTCTTGATCATTGAGTCCCTYTGAATTTTGACTCCCTTTGAGTCCTTTCAATTCTTTCTTTTCTATGGTAACCTTCCTGGAATACGTAGGATAACCTTCCCAAAACAAAAACAACAAGAGAACAAGTATTTCCAATATAATAGCATTTTATGTAAGAACATATCAATTTCATGGTAATTCATTATAGAATTACCAAGGTGTCCTTCCTGATAACAAGAACAAGAAATATCTCCTAGAGGAGATGTTAGTTCATATTGCAATTAAGTACAATAAGCATTTATATTAATAATACATGCTACTAAGTATTCATTTGTTCCTATCATTAATAAAATCTAAGGGATTGCAATACTTAAGCAGTATAAAAATATCAAACCTGATATGAAAACCTGGAGTCTGGCTATTGTTTCGCTTGAGTTTCTTTTCTTCCGAGACAAGTATTTTTTTTCCAACCTGGAGAGTGTGTTGTTCCTCTGAATGTATTAGATCTGAGATCTTTCTAGCTCTACCATTGCTTCTTAGAAAAAGATCCCTTCTCTTTCCAAAGATTCATATCTATAGTAGTTGTTTTTTATTATTTTCTCCTACTCCATGTTCATGTGCTTGGAAGCTCCAAAAATCAAAGTCTTCATCCTTTGACGCTTTCTCTTCAGTTTGTGGTTCCATAAATTTTCCCTTTCTTCTTTGCAAGGATGATGTCAATCCTTGTCTTCCTTGCTCTACCAAGAGACCATGATTTTGCTATGCCACTTTCATTTTATGAAGTCATGAATGTATTTGAATTTGACCTTGACCAATCAAACCTTAACTTTGACCAGTCAAACTTTGAGTTTGACCAGTCAAATGGTGACTTTGACCCAAAAATTCAACTTTGAATTTTTTTATGGTTGAGGGAACCAGGAGATGCACTAGGTTAGGGTGCACTAGGATAACTAAAAATTAGTCTGAATACTTCACAAAAAATTTCACTGCAACTGGTACTGCAACTGATGCTAACAACTGGCATTGCAACTGACACTACCACTAGTGCTGCAATTAGCACTGCAACTGGTGTTGCAAATGACACTGTAAATGGCACTGCAACTGGCATGAAGGAACTGGCACGAAGGAACTGACATTGTAACTGCAATTGTGCTACAACAAGCTTGATAAAGAGCTACAGATCTACCTTCCAGTGGTTAGATTGTTTTGAAGGTGATGTGGGCCCATAACCTGTTAGAATGTTGTACTCATTTAACCATAGACAATATCACACTATTGTCACCCAACCATATGCATGCAACCACCCCTGAGCACTAGAACCTTTGATAGATAGAATGATTCTGGAAGCAACACTAGACCCAAAGGATAACCAAGAGAGAGAGAACACACCTTTCTCCTAAGGTAGCACACCAAGTAGAAAGTCCTAAACCACAGACCGAGACCAGTACCCAATTGCAGTCATTGCAACCACAATTTTCCTCTAGACTTATGCACCACTTTCTTGAGTGTGAGTGTGTTACCAAATGAGTTCAAGCGCCTTCTATTTATACTAGTCTGGCTAGATGAACATGGGTCTCTTCAAGTACGGCCGACCTGTCCTTTTCTGCATATAATACTTCAATATTACTTATTCTTCTGAGATGACTTGCCTTCTAGGGTTTTCACACATCTCTTTAGATTTTCTCTTGCTTCTGGAATATTCTATTCTAGTCAAAGGTTTATCCATGGAGCTTAATACCTCCCACAGCTACCAAAACACCAACATCATGAACCTCACAATACATTCACACATATTATGATTGATGGTGGAGGAGTCACATAAGTTTGCATAAGGAAGTATGATGGATGAAGGTGGGACTAACTTGGTGCCCGACCTAGTTGATGACATTCCACTTTAATTCCCACTTCGTGGATAGAGGACTCCTTCAATTCTCATTTGTGGCACTAGGATTTAGCTTGGGATCCAATCATTCCATTGAGGGGTAGTGTAATCAAGTTGAGTAGGGCCTGTAATGGGTGGGACTCACCTCTTTTCTTTAAGGAAATTTGAGAATATTTGATCATGGTGGACTATAATCACTCTGGTTGCTGCTCCTATTGTGAGACTTTGTATATTCAACAGGTCTTGAGGAGACATGGAATTTTATTGGCTGACAATCAAACAAACATTTCGATTATGGAAAACATAATTAACACTTAGAAGGAAACCCAAAATATTGAGCATACATATATTCTATAAATTATGATTCACTAAAAGAGGAAAATTGAGAAATTAGAGTTAGAGTGCATCATGCTACATCAACTAGTAATAAGCCTAGTAATAATATAACAATTTGTAGTTTCTCACCAAAGAATGTCAATTGGCTTAGCACCCAAAGGAGAAAAAGAGGAATAATTCGTGCAATAAGTACTTGGTGACGTGGAAATGGAAGTCATGGAACAAAAAATCAAGCCAACTATATCCCTTTCTATATCTAGGTTGTGTAACTACATGCAATTGATTAGTTATGACTAAGCACTGGAATGCTATTACAACCTATGAAAAACAAGAGAGTATACATGAAATTTAAACTGATAACTGAAATACAAATATGAAATTGACAAAATAACAAGCTAGAGATAGATAATACTTATTTATTACCAATGGATGGGCCTTTAACAACACCTGGGTAGAAAATATAGATGCAGGTGAGCTCCAACATGCTCCTTGGGAGGGTCCTTTGATCTTGGGTGGCTACCTGTCTCTACTAATAGCTGTGAAGAAGTGCCTTAGTTTCGTGGATGGCAGAACTTAGGAAAGTATGTAGTTATGGAATGTTAAGAAGGGCATGGGAGCAACGATCTCAACATACAAATCAATAGCATAATAGTGCTTCAATTCTTCATGCTAACCCTGGTCTCTTATTTATATGCAGATTTCTCAGTTCAAGCAAACTAGTTCCATGTCTAAATGCACTGATTTTGAATGGGATTGAAGTGACATCGATCTACCTACAGGACCTGTTCATGAATGTGGGCAAGGATTGAGGACCATTTGAATTAATTACATCGTCGAGTGCAATCTTTGTGTGTTTGAGGACTTGCACAACTTTTGAAGGAAAAGTCGGGAAAAAGTTGATAACGAAAATCACACAAGTGTATGAAATCATTGTTATAAAGTATTTTTAACCACTTTTTGGGGTGAATTTTAATAGCCATGGAGTATCTTTAGGGAAAGGCTTGAGGCTTGTCCACATTAATTCTGCCATTGAGAACATTATTTTCCCGTTTGATGGACTTTATGCAACTTTCGAAGGAAAATTCATGCAAAAGTTGATAGAGGAAATCTCGCAAGTGTATGAAATCATAGTTATAAAGTATTTTAACCAATTTTTGGGGTGAAGTTTAATAACCACATGGTATCTTTGTTATGTTTCCTTATTTTCCACTAGTGATGTTTTTCGACGATTTACTGAAAGTATTTGTCAGGGATATTTAGGTGATAATAGTTCCCCCCTGATGTATGGTCAGGAGCTACTGTATAGATGAAATACATCATCATTTTTTTGTTTGTATAATCTATGACACACACACACAATATATATATATATATATATATATATATATATATATATATATATATATATATATAGATAGATGAAATACATCATCATTT
>ML794406.1:28901-48072 GCA_009831015.1 Picea engelmannii
GCCAAAATACGTATCACCCTTGGGGGTGCTGGTAATCAATAAAGGTCTACTATGCAGAGAGAGGTCCTTGGAACCTGAAGGGAGAAAAATATGATGCTTGTGCTTAAGGGCATTGATATCCTGACAAGCCCAGGGGTCTCCAACTGGAAATGGAAGCTGAAACTGTCATAAGGTGCAAACCTTCCCGATGTTTAAATGAGTTGATGTCTAACATCAGGGGGTCAACGAGATCAGAGAGAAAGGATGACACTTTCTATCCCTTCTAGGGTTCATCATTGTGGATTGAAATGAGAGCTAAGATACCTTAACATTCCTAAAAAAATACGAGCTGTTGTTGATAAGAATGAAGAAGTGAATGCAAAGGATGAAGGGTCCCTTTAAATCCACAAAGGATAAACTAGATACCAATATTGTAATGGGGAATGAATTTGATAACTTTGGATAATGTGGTCAATGAGGATGGCATAAGAATTCCCTTAGGTGGAGCACAAATAACGATATTCAAAGAACCAACTGGACATAAGGTGATTTATCATCAGGTGGGCAATTAGATGGATTGAGGGTATGCCAAATTTGCGATTGAGAATAAGTGAATGTAGATGGGTAGATAAATGATGACAAAAAATATGGGGATCATAGTGACACTGGGAGATGTGAGGTGTTGTAAGCAACTAGAATCATTGC
The DNA here is from genome assembly GCA_009831015.1 of Picea engelmannii. Taxonomy (NCBI): domain Eukaryota; kingdom Viridiplantae; phylum Streptophyta; class Pinopsida; order Pinales; family Pinaceae; genus Picea; species Picea engelmannii. The sequence continues at coordinate 29,586 of ML794406.1, forward strand.
AGGCATGGGCGAATCAATACATACGCTCTGACCAAGGGTGATCAAGATTTTCCCCAGGTTTGACAAAAATTCCATCAAATGCGATGGTATGAGTGTTGGTGCTTCCCTTGTAATGAATGAGATTTTTATAATTACTAATAAATGAAAGAATGTAAAAAATTGGGCAATTTACAAACAAGGAGGCGAGTGCCCCAGTGATGTGATAAAAAAACTCAACCATAGGTGCCAAGAGTAGTGAAAGTGAATAGGGAGGGGGCCCCTTGTCTAGGTCTCCTTCGAGGTGGATGAATGATGAATTGTAATGCAGATGGTCTACTGCTTCTTGGGAAGATGAAAGGCCAATGAAAATGCGATAAAACATTCAACATGAACAACCATGAAAAATGTGAACCATCGAGAATCCAAGGGAATGAGTTAGCATGATGACGAGAAAGAGGTATGAGGCTCATTCTTAGAGATGTAGATTATCTGTATTCCATTCTTATGGAAAAAGAAACATGTGTCTCGATAATTCAAGGGGCACTAAAACCAATGAAATCCATGAGGGTGGAGTGTTACTGGATAACAACAATTAAATGCATGTGGAATTGGGCGAAATCGCTTGATGAGTCGAGGAAGAAACACTTAAGGAATATTTAGAGAGAAATATACTGAGAAATTCAATGATGTAAGAGGGAGTATTGACATGTTTGAAGAAGTATATAGTTGAAGGGATAGGATGAAGGGCCCTACTGTGTGCAACAAAGAGACTAAAAGGGCCTCCTAGCAAATACTTGCACACATGAAACCAAATACCCAACGTGAAAGTGCTCATAAGAATAAATCCAATGGTGTAAACGACGTGAAAAATAGAGCTAGTGAGCTCACACACCTGTTTTTTGAACTTGGGCAAGGAAAATGGCCCTTGAACACAATTTTTGGTGAAAATGAACGAAACAAACATTGTTAGAGGTGGTGACATTGTGATTCCAATAGTGAAAATGACGCCAAAAATAAAGCTTTTGAGCTCCCACATGAGCTTTGGGAACCATGTGATTGAGCCATATAAAAGTTGGTGGGGCCCATAAGGACACCTCATAAATACTTACCTGGGTTGGACATGAGCATGCGTGGATCCCACAGTCTTCCAGATCTTATTGTGCATGTATTCATGGCCATATTTACACATAGTGAGAGTTAGGTAAGAGACCGTGACCCATGTGTTGATGTTATGAATTCAATTTCTATCTCTTAGAGAATCTAGGGGTCTGTATGACACCTTTTTGAAGTGTCCTGCATGGGTTGCACAAGTATATATGGGATAGACGTGAAAATCCTACATGATGATCCCATGGATATTTGTGAAAATTCACACTTGTTATTGGAACAACCATGAATAATATTTGCACAACTGTCCACTGGAAAAATGTGCAATGTGTGCCATTGTTGTTGGAACAATGGTGTGGGAATTTCATGCAGTTGTTCACTAAAACACCATTCAAATTGCACGTTGATGTAATGGGATCTCGCACAAACTCTGTGACTATGTAATAAACATTTGCATGAGTAGCTTGCATGGTTTTTCACTAAACAATCATGCAAATTGCATGATTGTATTTGAAGAAGCTGTGCAAATTGTGTATGAATGGTAAAATTTAAATACCGACTTTGTTTTTTTTTGGTTTTGTAGGTTTTGACACAACAGAGGGCCATAACTATCCATTGGTGTGAGTAGGAAATGAAATCTTGTAGGAAAAGGTTAGGGGTGATCCTACTATGAGACTTGAGCTTTCTTGCTATCGCTTTCTGAAGTAATTTGACTACCCCCTACCGTGCTCCAATGAGGAGCTGACAAGGAATGTGATTGAGATGTGGTAGTGTAATTAGCATGCCTTTGAGGTGTGAGACCAAGTGCTAGAGCTGAGTGCTAGTGTTGACATGTATTTCCTAACTAGGATTCTCTTCAGGGAAGACATTTTGAGGTGAGGCCTCACATGGAGGGTGCGAGGATCATTCATCAACTAGTGGATCAATATTGCTTCAACGATGAGGGTGTAGTGGGGGTTGATAGTGATCACCTCCATCCAAGAATTATCCACATGAGAAATGACCACAATGGTAGTGAGGGTCTATGGATGCTTGGAGATGCAATGGATCATCAATGGCCAAATGATAGTCATTGAGCAGGTGCTCTAGGGGAATTTATATGCACGGGCCTCTTTGATGAGAGATATCATGATGGATTAGCTGACACATTGCCATACACACGAGGAGGAGGAATTTTCCTTCCACTTAGTCCTATGATATTTATTTTATGAGCGGGTGGTGTTTCTATGCTTGTAGGTCTACATCCACTTAAGGGAGCAGAAGGAGCCTCACATGAAGAGGAGGGGGGGGCGGAGTTATTGACCCGCATGGGCAGGGGTGAGGTGGGGAGAGTTATTGATTCACATGGGTGGGGGTGAGGTATTTCACTCATGGTTTCTTTAAGTGGTGGTGCTAGGTGCCACAGATGATCTTGGAGTACCCATTTGTGGGGATTGACTTTAGGCAGAACCCAAAGATGTTCCTTCCACCAGACAAGGATTGGGATCCCATGGGTGAGTATTTGTGTTTTTTTTTTCCTGCTTGTACTTGTGATTTTTAATGATTTTATTATATATATAACATTTTATTGATGGGTACCCTATTTCTTGTGTGAATATGTGGTGATGAGGGGATGTGAGATACCTGTGCTACGAGGTATCCTAGTAGTAGCATCAAGATAAGAAATATCGGCTCCTGGGGGGCCAACTGTGGCAAAAAAACAATGTGGTCACCATGATATTGAGGTGGATCCTATAGGGAAAATGTAATGCTTGGACCCATAGGTGGAGGTTGCAATAGGGAGTAGAGCTCTGGGCACGAATGATAGACTTGTGACAATGCTTCAAAATCTCCTTACGTGGTGTGGAAGAGGTAGGCTGGGCTGATCTCAATGAGGAGATAATTTATGCCTAGACCATGATAGATACAGAGTGGCACCTTGTTATGAGGTTGGATGCAATAGCATGAGATTTTATGAGGAGACATAGGAGACCCCTAGGAGGGGGGGGGTAGGTGGACCACCCCTAACAGGGGGTATCCAGAGCTCCCACCACCATAGTGGCTTTATTATATGTACAAGGGAATATTTTTTTGTCTATGGGCATGCCTCACATTTTGTATATGACATTTTTTTGATGACATGGCCGTAGTGAGGGCTAACATTTTTATATCAATGAGATGTGCATTATGAAACTGTTTATACACACACACACACACAACTTTTTTATGACTCTTGATGTGTTCATGTGATGAATGTCAATGCGTTTTTTTCCTTTTTCTTTACTTTATATGTATTTGTGATATATCATGATGATGATAATATGCATGCATTTATCAGGTGGATCATGATAAAATAATTTTTAATGTGATATATTCCGGTCTAGTATTTCATTTGTAATGTTATCTACAAATTGATTTGCACTTCTAGGAATGCGTATGAATGTGATAGATTCAAAGTTACTTGAATGAAGATTCGATTATAGATACTTCCTAAACATGCATATATCACAGACATGGTAAAAATTATTTAATTACTACATGATGAGATAATAGTCTAGGTATATGGTGAGGTAGTGGATATGTAGCTAAGTTGCGTCAGCCAATAGTTTTATCACAACCACATACTCTACTTGGTTATTCGTGGTTGGCCCTAAGCACAAGTGCTTGATTTAAGTAGAGTGTATGAGGGTCAATAAATGTCCCAAGCCATAGAGGCGATATTTTGAGTCCATTGACTAGTAGTGTTAGCAAACCAATGTGAACAAATTGTGGATAATTCATCAGGAAAATCATGAAAGTGAAAAACTGATTAGGGGCGTCAAAAAGTTCGGGCATTCATAAAAAATATTAACAAACCTATTGACTTTAAAAACTGAAAATGTACAATTGATGGGGTTTCTAAGTAAGTGACTACTGAAGGGTAGAATCTCTTCAAGTACAACTAGGCCACCCTCAGGGTGAGGAATGATGTATGCTCCCCAAGTTAGGAAATGCTTGATGATGAAGGGTCCTCACCAGAGAGTTTGATCTTACTTGGGCCTAGGGTGTTGTTAGAGACATCATATGCTAGGACTAGGTCACCTTATTTAAATGAATGGGGGAAGACCATTCTGTTGTATGTGGCCTTGGAGTGATTTTTGGTAGCTTCATCATTTGTAATGAAGATTGATGATCCTCATCAGTTCTCTCCAATGCCACAAGGTGTTGTTCAAAGGGGAAGTGTTCCACAAGAGTTTGACCACCATTCAAAGCATTGGAATCTCACACTCGATGGGTAGGATTTATTCCACTCCATGAACGAGGTGGATTGGGGTGAACATTTTGGCGGTCTTGATAGACATGCGATAGGCCTAGAGTCCATAAAATAACATGTGGTGCCAATTGATCTTGTGCTTGTCGATATTTCATTGCAACATAGTTTTGAATATTTTATTAACAACCTCAACTTAGATATTTTATTATAGACAATATTGGGAAGTGACTCTCATGGGTAAATCCAATTAGGGAGGACAAATCTTGAAATACTTCATTCTCAAAATGATTTTTGTGGTCTGAGACTAGTTTTTGGGGGACCTCAAAATGGGTGATGACGTGATTGAAGAAGAAATGAGCGACAATGTCTAATTTATTTTCGAATGTTGGCATGGCTTTAACCCACTTAGTGAAATAATAAAAAAACACAATAATGCATTTCTGGACCCTGCTATATGGTGGATTACGTGTCATAAATTTGATTTCCCACTTGTATAAGGGACCAACAATGATGGCAAGGTGTAGAGGAAATGATGGAGCTATGGTTTTGTGAGTGAAAACTTGACACTTTGTACATATTTTCACTGCCTAAATGAAATCATGGAAGATGGTAGGCCATAAATTACTAACACAAATGACCTTTTGGGTGGTGTACATTCTCACTGGGGACCTTTTCAACTTCATCTAGGGTGAGGCATAGATGAAAAATAGTGGCCAATAACCTTCTAGAAGGTTTATCCATTTGTATACAACATCCACATCTATTTGAACTTCAAATATAGGAATATCAAAATTGATCTATACCTTGAAGGGGCGATGCCTCCACTCAAGGAAGATGCGTCGCTTGTTGGTATCCATCGAAGGATTTGCGAAAAATTGTCCATCATCTTGTTCCTTTGTCACGAGAGGGCATCCTAAAGAAAAAATTTAAAGTGATCTCCTGTCCCATCGTCTCTATTTTCTTCCCCCATGGGTGGCTGTTGGGTTCGGCGAGGACGATATTACAAAGGCTCAACTGGTTCGAGTCCCAATTGCTTATACCTTTACCTCGTTAGGGGACATGCACAAATAAACACATGCAGAACAATCACTCTGATACCATTGATCCAGATTTATGAGAAAGAATAAATGAAACACAGATCTATAACATTAACATAGATATACAATGAACAATAACAAAGATAAAGTGGAACTTAACTTCTATTCAATAAAGAAATCTGTTGAAACAATAAAATGCTGAATGAAAACAATCTTGCTCGAATGGTGGTAGCTAATATCTGAGAAGATATGTGGCGGTCATGTGCATTCGTATGACCACATTACAATGAAGTCTCTAGGAATTTTTAGCATCAAGAAGTAAACAAAAAAACCTAGATATACAAAAACCTAACCCTAGGAGATGAATCGCCAAAAGTCACGTGGGCCCTGATGGGGTAAGTTGGTACACCAACTTCCAGGATTGTAAATTTTGCATACGATCTCCATTTTAGGCACACAATAGCCCATTGGAAAGGTATATATGATATATACACATTATGCTGTGACACTCTAACTCCATCTACAGTGTGACTGTGGTGGGTCCAAAAAACACTATTTAGGGCCTCAAAACGACCCCAAAAGTTTAGGACCCGAAAAGCTAGAAAAAAATATCCAAGATGAAAACTGTAACTGCCAAGATGAAAGCTGTATGTGAGCCAGTGGGAAGAGGTGGGTGACCACTGATATCCACCTAGATCCTCCCTCCTTAGGAAGTAATGGTCTCCAGTGCATTGAGTTCCCCCATTAAATGAGGAAATTTCTGCTGAATTTGGCCTCAGGTGAGCCACTTGCCTTGGTGCAGGAGCTGCCCCACTTTGACAACACGATAAAGATAAATATTCTATTGGAGAGTTCCCTTAACCCATGTGTCCATGATATGATCAGTGGATTCCTGTTCCATGCAGTCAGGGTTGAAATCTGTCGTTGTCAACTGTTCTGCTATCTCTGAGATGTCCAATAAGGGTGGAATGTATGGCCGAAAGAGGTCCACATTAAACACTGGGTGAAATCCAAGGAAGGGGGGAATGTTAAGCTCAAAATAATTATCACCCACAACCTTGGTGATCGTGTAAGTTCCATAACAGAGTGGATGAAGCTTCCGATGGGGCCTTGTAAGGTTTTCTTTTTGCAAGTGCGACCAAACTTTATCTCCCACTTGAAACTTGTGTGGCACCCCGTGTTGATCATGGTTTTGCTTGTACTTGGCATTGGAATTCTACAAAATACCTTGAACCTGTTGGTGGATGTACTAGATTTGTTCAATGAACCAGGTGGATTTGTCGGCTTCATTTTACGCAAGGGACGATTCTTCCATGTGGACACAAGGGTTAGTGCAACATCCATGGGACCCAATGGTTGAGATCCCAACCCCACCTGAAATGGGCTATGGCCGATTGAGCTATGTATGAATCTGTTGTAACTGTGCTAAACATAGGGAATAATCTCATCCCATGTGTGCAGATGGTTGGAATTGTACATGCGAAAGAGATGCATGATCATCTTGTTAACGACCTCGGTTTGGCCATCCATTTGGGGGTAGAAGTCCATGGATTTGGTGAGCTTGGTGTCTAGCCGTGACCAGAGGCTCGACCAAAATGTGTTGAGGAACTGACTGTTTCAATCTAAGATGATGGTTTGTGGTATCCCAAAATGTACCCACACTCATTCGAAGAAGATCTTAGCAGTGACATTCTCTGTGATGCTCTTCTTGCATGTGACCATAATCACCATCTTGGAAAATCTATCAACAACCACGAAAACATAGTCATTTCCCTGCTTGTTTGAAGGAAGGCTCGACATGTAGTCCATCGATATGGATTCCAAAGGCCTGTTGGGAGTAGGCAGAGGGGTGTACATGCCTTTTTTATTAATGGATGGTTTGGAAATGACGCAAGACGTGTAGGAACTGATATACTTGCTAACATCCTGTTGAAGTTTTGACCAATAGAAATGTTGCTGCAACACTGCCACTGTCCTTTCTACGCCGAAGTGTCCTGCCACCCGACTATAGTGATATTCTCAAATAATCTTCGCAGGATTGCTTGATGGAACGTAGAGATGGTCCATATGGCACAACAACCTGACTTGGAGATGAAAATAAGTGACAAATGTGTTTGTGCCTAGAATATGGTAGGTAGTGGTGAAGTCATGATCTCTCTTGTAGATTTGGGGCCATATGGAGGTCTCATGTCTGTAGGAGTGTAGCACCGTGGTTAGTGCTGCAACTAGAGGTCGACTGAGGTAGTCAATAATGTAGTTGGTGGTCCATGTATTATACTTGATGTTGATATGGAACTGCTGCAAGTATGTGGACGACTTCTAATGGCGGTCATTCTGCAATTTTCCTTGGGTTTGCATGAACTCCAGAGGCTTATGATCAATGTGGATGATTGTCTCCTTCCCGAGAATGTAATTCCTCCACTAGCAATAGGCTTGTACAATGGAGTACATTTATTTTTCATAAGTGGGGTAATTACGGATGGTATATGATAACATATCACTATGATAGGCCATGGGATGTCCATGATGAGTGAGAACTGTGCCCACAACATAGTATGAAGCATCTGTCTCAATCTCAAAAGGATACTACAAGTTGGGTAATGACAACACTGGGGCTGAGCACAACATTGCTCAAATCATCGAATGCTTTCTGTTGGGACTGGACCCACACAAATTTCACCTTTCCACCACCCTTGTTCACTTGGCTAAGGGCCCATGTAATGTGGGAGAATCCCAACACGAACTTGCGATAGAAATTGGCAAGGCCTAAGAATCTCTAAAGCTCAGTGAGTGTGGTCGGGGATGGATAGTCATAGATGACCTGGATCTTTACTGGATCGACATGCACCCAATTATCATCCACAATGTAGCCTAGGTACTGCACCCTATTCATGCCTAAGGATCATTTTTCCAAATTTTCATATAGCTTGTGTTGCCACAGAGTGTGTAAAACCTGCTAAATATGATGCAAGTGTTTTTCCCAACTCTTGTTGAAGATGAGGATGTCATCCAAATACACCACCACAAAATAATTGGTTAAAGGCCACAAGATATCGTCCATCATCCTCATGAACGTTGCTGGGGAATTTTTCAAGCCAAAGGGCATGACCAAGTATTCAAAAATACCTTCTTTGGATTTGAACATAGTCTTCCATACATCAGTTTGCTCTATTAGGACTTGGTGGTAACCAGACTTCAGAACAATCTTATTGAAGTATTTGGCTCCCTTAAGATGGTCAAGGGGACCGTCAATTCATGGAATTGTGTATCGGTTCTTGACTGTGATTTTATTTAGGGCCCGATAATCAATGCATAGTCACCAATCCCATATTTATTTTGCACAAGCACGATTTGGCTTCCACAAGGTGATGAGCTTGGTCATATGTGCCCCTTTTCGAGAAAATCTTGGATCTGGTGCTTGATTTCCTCATTTTTTGACAGAGAGAGATGATATATTGGCCCATTGGGTAGTGGGGCACCGAGGGTCAGATCAATTGAGTGCTTGACCTCGCAGTGCAAAGGTACCCCAGTGGGAGAGGAGAAGATGTCTTTGTATTCTTCCATGACCTTATCCACTTGCCTCTACTGCATGGAGAGACCTTTCATGGAGGCCATGGATGTGGCTGCAACCTTCCACTCACTTTTAGCATGAATCACAAAGAAGACAAACTTCCTAGTATGAGAAATGACCTTCCTGCATTGCTTGGCAAAGATCAAGGAAATTCCAATAGATGGGACTACCTCGATTATCCTATATAATTTCTTGTCCAAAGTAATAATAACACTATGAGGCCTAGACTCATATACAACATGAAATTTCCATAAATAAGATTGTCCGAAAATAACATCACAAACTTCAAGGGGGGCGACATCACACGATACCTCATCTTTGAAGGGCTTGATGTTATAGGCCGGGCGACATTGTTGGCCAACGTGGAGATCACTCCCTCGGAGGAGCCATCTGATGGTGTATGGATGTGGGTGTGGTTTTGTCGGTAGATCGAACCGCATGAAGACCTCTATTGAGATGATTTTCTTCTGGCTACTGCCATCAACAATGAAGTGCAGTGGAGTATCCTTCACCCACATATGTGAATGAAAGAGGCATTCACCTTCCTTTGGTTCATCAGGTTCACTGGGATGGACCTTGGTGTTGGTAGAAATGGTGGCATTAGGTTCTACATCGATGAACCATATCCCTTTTTTTGGTTCTGACTCAGAGGCAAATCCCACATTTGATTCATAGGCTTTCACCTCAACCACCAATGACTGCTTTGAGCGACATTCAACAATGTTATGCCATGGGATCTTATGGAACTCACACCATTTATGAATGTATTTCTTTGTCTTCCCACTGTCCTTCTTTGTTTTCAGTTTGGATTGGTTGTATTGAGGCTGTCCATCCTTGCTCTGCCATTTGTTCTGCGGGTTGGGGCCACCTTTTCCCTACTTCTGTTGTGAGGGGATTTGCAGACCAAAACTGTCATGTCTTTTGTTTAAGATTCTGCTCGATTTTGACCACATATTGGTATGATGCACCCAAGGAAGAGATGTATAGAAACTCCATTTATGTCTAGATGTATCTATGCAGAATGCCATGGTACTTGAGCACTAGATTTTGTTTAGAGTCTTTGATACCTAGCTTGGTGCGCAAGGTATGGTAGACATTGGTGAACTCTGGCACTGTTTGGTCCCTTTCCTACCGCAATGTGGTCCATCTTGTATATAAGTCGTCATAACTTCCAATCGGGTAGTATTTTTCCTTAATAACATACCTGAAAGAACCCCAAGTGGGTGTGACTACAAATAATTTAGATCCCTCTGTGTCCTTTTTCTCACAGAAAGTCTCCCACCAATCTTTGACACGGGGGACAACCTTAAGGAGCACAAATGTAATCTTTTCTCTATTGGAAAAGTTATGTACAAAAAAATACCCTTCTAAAAGGTTCAACCATTTGTCTACAACATCTGCATCTATTTGACCTTCAAATATAGGAATATCAAAATTGATCTGTACCTTGAAGGGGGCGAGGCCTCTGCTTGAGGAAGATGCGCTGCTTGTTGGTAGTCATTGAAGGATTTGAGCAAACATTTCCATCATCTCGTTCCTTTGTCGCGAGAGGCATTCGTCAAACAAAATTTTAAAGGGATCTCCTGCCCCATCATCTCTCTTTTCTTCCCCCATGGGCGACCTTCGTGGTTCAATGACGACGATCTTGGAAAGGCTCAACTAGTTCGAGTCCCAACTGCTTATACCTCGACCTCGTTGGGGACATGAACAAAGAAACAGATGAATAGAAGACCGCTCTGATACCACTGATCTATATTTATGAGAAGAATGAAATGAAACAAAAATCTATAACATAAAAATAGATATAGAGAGAAAAATAAGAAAGATACAATGGAACTTAACTTCTATTCAATAAATAAATCTGCTGAAACTGTAAAATGTAGAATGAAAACAATCTTGCTCGAATGGTGGTAGCTAATATCTGAGAAGAGATGTGGCAGCTATGCACATTCGTCTGAGCACATTACAATGAGGCCTCCAAGAATTTTTAGCATCAATAAGTAAAAAAAAAAACTAGACATCTAAAAACCTAACCCTAGGAGATGAAGCGCCAAAAGTCATGTGGGCCCTGATGGGCTAAGTTGGTACATCAACTTCTGGGGTCGTAAATTTTGCATACAATATCTATTTTAGGAGCACAATATCCCGTTAGAAAGGTCTATCCGAGGACTACACATTATGCCATCACACTTTGAATCAATATAGAATGTGACTGTGGTGGGCCCAATAAAACATTGTTTAGGGTCTTAAAATGTCCCTGGAAGTTTAGGACCCGAAAAGCTAGAAAAAAACTACTAAGATGAAAACTGTAACTGTCAAGATGAAATATGTATGTGAGCCAATTGGAAGAGGTGGGTGGCCACCGATATCGACCTGGATCACTTGGTGGTGGATGCATTAACGATCATAACTAGAGATATGTGGGACAAACTTCTGAGTGCAAAGGTAAGTGCGAATGTTCTCTTAACATGGGTCATCTGATGATATTAGAAATAGGGGCTTATTTAGGAAGTTATCATTCATTGGTGGGTCCTTGATGTCAGACGGGAGGTCTGTTATGAAATCTGCAAGGAAAAGCACCTTCTTACTCTTAAGAGTTATGAACTCTATATCGAATTCCCAAAGAATCATGATCCATCATGTGAACTTACCATTGATAAGCCACTCACTGAGCAAGTACTGCATGGGGTTTGAATTTGGTACAAACTTAGTGGTGCGAAGAAAAATATAATGATGTAGTTTTTGGACAACGTGGGAAAAAATATACCTAGCTTCTCCTCATTATTTTGATTGAGAGGAGGACCTGATAGGTTCTTGCTCATGTAATAAATGACATGCTCACAACTATCACCCCCTGCTAAACTAACACTCTGGAATCATACACGTCTGAAGAATACATGTAAGGAAATAATCCTTATTGAAGTCAAGGGGGATGACTAACGAGGCTTTGGAAAGAGCATCCTTTAGTGGATCAAATTCTTATTGTGCCTATTCATCCCATTCAAATGGAATATACTAGTAGATGTAAAAAACCACATGAGTAAGTGGTGTACACTAGAAAAAAGTGTTGTACGAAGTTGGATTTTACTTACAAACTTTGTAGTTTTCACAAGTTTTTTGGAGGGGAAATATCGCTAATAGCATAGAATTTTAGAGGGTCTACTGTGAATCCCTACCAGGACATGATAAAACTCACTAATAAAACATAAGAAACATTTGAGGAGGTTTAAGTATATTTTGTACTTCCAATATATATGAAAGATAGTGCATAGGTATTCTAAATGTTGGGATCATTTCTTGGACCAATCCATGAGATATTCAATATAAGCTAGGATGAGGTGGGAGAGATCATTGCAATTGTATGTCATGGCATGCTGGAAGGTGGCTCCAACATTTTTGAGATCAAAGGGCATAATGTGACAGGCAAAATTTCCCTAGGGTGTGGTGAGGGTTTTCTTGTACTGATCCACATGGTGGATCTAGATTTGATTGTACCTAGAGAAATTATCCATGAAGGAAAGGACCTCTTTCCCATCATATGCATCAATAAATTGGTCAATGAATGGTGTTGGGAAGTTGTCTTTGGGACATGCTTGGTTCAAATCCCCAAAAATAGTACAAACACATACAATGCCTTTCTTTTTGTTAATAAGGACGAGGTTGGATACCCATGAAGTATATCTAATAAGATAGATGGAACCAGTTTTATGAATATTATTGATATCAACCTTGATGGCCATGGATTTGGAAGGGTGAATCGACCTCATTTTCTGTTGGATAGGTGTTTCATTTGGCCATGTTTCCAAGCGATGTTCGACAATGGTAGGATCAAGTCGATGAATTTATGAGTAAGACTAAAATGTCTAGTTTGAAGTGGGAGAAATATTGGACATTTTTCCTTCTTCGAAAGTATATCGGGTTGGTATAGGGTTCTTAAACTAATAAACATGACCATGGGGGATAAAGTATTTAGTTTCAACCAAACAATGTCTGAAGATCTGGTAGGTTGGAATTCCCTTTGAGGGAGGAAGTAGAAACAATGATGCATCATATCCCATAGGAAGTTTGGAGCCGTCATCACCTCTAGGATGTCCTCATCTAAATGAAATATGTGGGAAGGGGAGGTGAGGGAGTTCTTAGAGGCATGAACTAGCAGCATTGGGTTTTTAGTACCATTAATGTCACATGTGTGTGGCACATAGTTAGATTCTAAGGAGCATACTGATGATGAGATTGTGCAAATAGAGTGAGACTCTGACCAAGGGGAAATTGTGGTCTTATTCATGGATAGGGGGAAAGTGTCTATATCTAAGGGAAATCAAGGATTGCCTCAAGATATAGGTCCAATATCCAAAGAAATATAACATATGTGAAAAATTTCATGTGTGTTTTTAATGCTTGAAGTTGTTCCTAGACTGCTTTAGGAACAAGTGTAACACACCTTAAGTTAGAAATGATTTGGTTGGGTTTTTAGGAAAACTTACAGAGTGGTAGGATCAACATGAAGGTAGTGAGATGATTGCAAATCAACAGCTGGTCATTGTGCATGGAGTCCATTAAAAACAAATAACCTGTCTTAACATTCTATGGGCAACAAGTCAAGCTAACAAAACTTAGATCAACTCCAAGGCTATAGATAAATGGAATGAGGAAATGAAGAAAAAAAAGTGCAAGTTAACCAAAAACCACCCTGATCCTTGATACACTTACAGGGAAGAATACTCAACATTCAAAAACCCTTTCTGACTGTGAATATAAGAACTTGAATATGCCTGTGGTGAAAATTAAAGCATAACCAATACAATAACTCTCTCAGCACATAATTTGCATACGTATACTCGATAGAAGAAAAATACATATTCAAGAAGATGACAGAAAAATGATTAACACAAAATAAAAAACTGATCATAAACTTTGTTATCAGTTGAAATATTTACATAAAAGTCTTGACCTGATCTTCAAAATATTACATAGGTTGTTCACCTTCTGCAGCTCTCTCTCAGTCCCCCAGACCGAATTCCCTCCACTCCCACTCTTTCCATTCCTCTCTTTTATTAATAGATTACATTCTTCTCAAGATCCAAGTAAAATGGATCCAAAAACCTCCATCCCAAATTCGAAATGATGAGGTGGCTAGGCAATTTTTAGGAAAAATAAACTGTTGAAATTATGGAAAAAGGATGCTTAGAGATCCATTCGAATATCCAAAACCATGAAACCTGTGTAACAAAAAAAAGAGGTTTTTGTATATGAATCCTTTATTGAGAAAAAAATCTTTTACTTTTCAAAAATAACCTTCCAGCTTCCCGGGATATGTTCCCAAAAATAATGAGTAAAACAAAAAAATTCATGAATTTCTGAATCTGAAAAATGAGTTGTAAAGATTCATTCGAATCTCCCAAACTATGACACCTGTGTAAAAATGGAAAGGGGTTTTTGTATATAAGTCCGTTATTGAGAAAAAACTCTTTCACTTTTCAAAAATAACCTTCCAGCTGCCCGGGATATGTTCTCAAACATAATGACTAAAAAAAGAAAATTCCCGAATTTCTGGTAACTTCTTGCTAAAAATTAGGTGCGCTACAGGAACTTCCTGTAACGCCCTTTTCAAAATATTCGTTTTAGAATTAAAAACCCCTCATATGACCTTAATATGGACAAAAATATGCTAATAATACCTTATTATATTTATATAAGAAAAATATGAATTTTTAAGACCAAAATTTGATCATGAAAATATAAGTGCTAACATGTGTCATGGTCTCCAAGAGGAGGGGTGATGTCCTATCAAGGGATTTCCAAGGAATTTGGTGGAGTAGGTGGAATCTCCCACTTATGGTGTACTATAAAGTTAGGTGGTGTGGGAGGTACAAACCTCTTTGGTGGGGTTGAGGGAGGCGATACTTGAGTGGGGGTTATGATGTTGGGGGATACCATTTGAGGGAGGGACTTGGGAAGCTGCCTTAGCTCGACAAATCCAATATTTGATGATTGTGGGACAAAGGAAAGTGAAATTGTTATATTTCCCAAAAATATCACATGGGAAATTATTCCATGAGTTCACTGATGTGGAAACATAGTAAATAGTAGAATATTTTGGTTCACTAATTGGTGGAGGTTGTGTTACTAGTGGTAAAGAGGTGATGGGTTGAGCTAGAACAATTGTTTGATGAATTGCAGCTAATGTGGCTCATAACTAGGACACATATGGATATTGATAAGTGTAGTGATCATATGTTGAGCATATGGTGCATGCATGGTTTATACATAATGTTTTTTTTCACACTAAGTGGTAGGTTCCTTCGTGGGGGCTGGAGAAGTTCCTACAACATAAGGGGTAGGTAGAAATGGTGCCATCTACAATGGATGAAAAAGGTTCCTAAGGTTTGGCAGCGTGGAGAACAATTTCATGGCATGACCCAGGGCATCATAGAGAGAATAGGGTGGAGGAACATGAGGAATTGATGGCTAATTTCCCCCTACTTTTTCAACTTTCCCCCTAGTTGCTTTGGTCTTTCCCCCAACTACTTTTCCAGTTCCGTTATTTGTTGAAGTGACCATGGGTTCTATTGGGTGTAGAACGACGTGGGATTTGTTTGGTGTTGGCGTTGGAGGTTCAAGGTACCACACATGTATTCCCAAGGTGAGGTTTGGGAGAGCCAGTATGGCCATCACATGATGGGCCATCACTCTTGGTGGTGGGAAGAAGAGTTTATTGTGAGTGATAGGATTGATTTACACTTGAGTGAAATGGGGCTGGTCATACATGGATGGTGATCCTAGGACATGAAAAGGGGAAGATGGTTCCACTATGATTGATGTTATTGTACAAACTTGGAAAAATTATGGCGACGAAACCTCAGGTGGGTCACTCTGATAAGTGCCAAGAAGAGTGGAGTCTTTGAATATACCATGACCCCATTTCTACATATGATGGGAACTCTTAGTTTACTCCAATGATGGAAATAATATTGTCAAAGTTGGGTGTTGGAAAGGGCTCATAGTGTAATTTGGTTGACAATGATGACCTTCCCATTATGAGGGAACAACATTATTTGAAAAATTGAAGAGGATATTGCTTTCATAACATACATGTAACTACCTCCTAAAAGGATGTTATTATCCAATGGTGCATAAATGACCTCAATGTTAATTAAGATAGTTTTTCCTGCTAGCTTGATGAGGAAATTTTGGTAAAGAACTTCAGGTTGAGATGGGTGGACATCATAATCTTGAAGGGTGATAGAATATGGTGTAAACTCAAGAGAGCCTAGATTTTTACATACTTTTTTGGACATGATTCAAGTAGACACTCCTTCGTCTACAATGCATTGTTGAATGGTGATGTTTCTTATTGTCACTAGGATTTGGAATGCTACTAGAGAGGGGAGTTTGGGTTCTAAGTTATCCAATTCAAATGTGACGAGGTGTGAATCAGAGGGGTTGAATATCCCCAATGCTAACAACAAATATTTCCTTTATGAAGGATAGGTTTGCAATACCTCTAGTGTTGACATGGCTATAGGTGATTGAGCTACGTTGTCTCCCTTGCATGAGGGTTATGAGTAGGATGCCTAAGAGGTTTCTTTGGTACTTTGAGGAGTAGGGTCATCACTGGGACATGGGATCATCAAACACACACTTGCGGGTAGTTGGGTGGCACCTGAGGTGGTCGGAGTGGAGTGAGGAGGCATATCGTACTAATGGTTGTGAGTTTGGAGGTGAATTTTTGTTGAGTTAATTTAGATATTATAGAAGGTAGGATCTATAGGTTGAGCTTGACCTAGAGGTTGATATTGTCCTGAGGATTGGGTGAAGGTACCAATTTCTTATTGGGTAGAAACAAATCCTTGTTGAGGAAAGTGGTTGTGCAAGACTGCTAGTTGTGGTGGTTGAGGGAAGTTTTGTTGGGGAGGTGATATGCCCCACAGGATGGTAGGAGCTTGATTGGACATTGATTCATTCATCCATTTGAAATCCACAATTTGGGGGTAGTGGTGAGTATAGTGACCACACTCACCACATAATGCACTAGGTAAGTTGGTATGAATATTATTGTTCTTCCCTTGTTTTTGTTGGTTGTTGTTATTGTCAGGATTAGTATTATTGTTCTAGTTTAGGGGATTTCCCCCATGCCCCTAATTTCCTTTTTGTTTTTTCTTGCATTTATTTTTCCTGTTGTTTTGATAGTTGAAACGATTAACTAATTTTCACTGTTCAAATTCTTTAACCTGCTAATCTGCTGAAGCTTGAATACAAATTATGCCAACATGCTAATGAGCCTATGGTGGTGCAACACTAGCTTATGGGGGTCCAAGGAATGTGTAGTATGGGTTATTCTGTGCAAGATTCCCATACTGTTTGTATGAGGTGGATGTTCCTCCACTACATTTTTGACTATTGTAGGAGGTCCCGTGCATGTGTGGGACAATGTGCATTCCTTGAAAGGGCATTTTGGTCCCTGAAAGTGGTGGGTTGTGTCCACCTTCCATTTGGGAAGTAGGGTTGTGTGACATAATATTGGGTGCATATGATGTTCCAACTACATTTTGATGTGTGGGGTATCTATTATAATGGCTCCCATAGTGAATAGTGCCATATGGGGAAGGCGGTTAGTACTACTGATTGATATGGGTCATGGACCTAATCAACCCATTCATTGAATTAGATGCCCCTAACATTTCTCACTTGAATGGTCGAGGGTGAGGGGAATCTGTGATGACTTTGTATACCTAGACTGAGCATACTTCAAGTCAAAGTGATGAGATTTAAGTATGATCTCATATTCATTTTGAAGGATTGTGGTGGGCATGACTTTGGAAATCAGTGAAAAAAGGGATTTCAAGAACTAGTCCAGAAGGAGCTTGTCCTTAACCTTTATTTTGCATAAATCGCACTGTCGATGCCACTCGTGGATATGACTTGCAATGTGTGTGGAAGTGGTTTAAAAATCATTAGTAAGAATATCCATACTAGTGTCATGACAAACTGGTAACTGGAAAAAAGTTAAGATTGCATTCACGAGGGATGCAAAATTGGCATGTAATCCTACTGTCTCCTTAATGTACCATTTGGAATATTGTCTAGTTAGATTTCTTTGGATAAATCATAACTAGACAAAATCATCTATGCTATAGTTGGAAGAGCATGAAATTCCATGATGCATTTATTTGGTCTTCACTAATTTTTCCTTTGAATTTTTGGATACTCGAGGGTGGCTTGGTCGACATGGGTGGCCAAGCTGGGTTATGCAAAATGGGATCATTGATGAGATTTGTTAAATATATAATATTGAGTGAATCCATATATGGTATATTGGGCATATGAGGGGGTGGTGGGGGAACACCTACCATTGGGATTGGGTGTTGGGAGATGGATCCTGATGAGGATGAGCTTCCAAGAGTGTTGCTATGAGAAGTCATGATTAATTAGGATGAATCGAGTAAGGAGGAGCCAAGAAATGCTACAAAAAAAGGTGAATGTGGGGGTAGTCTAACTGTTGATATAGAAACATCAGGGACACCTCCCAATATTGGTGGAAGGCCTTGAAAGTGTCAAGAA
>ML794406.1:70877-88017 GCA_009831015.1 Picea engelmannii
AATCAATTCTACCATGAAAATGACTTCTTCTCTGAGCAAGTATGTGCATGGACATATCTAATTTCAAGTGTTAAGGTGTTGAAAAATGCTACAAGTTTTCAACCTCCTTGCTTCATAGTCCATATATAAATACATAGGTGTTAAGAGAGCTATCCTCACATGCAAAGAGATTTGGAGTGGTCCCATTTACACTGCTGGATGAATATACCAATATTCTCCTACAATTATACCCTTTGGATGACTTGGCCATATAGTACCTTAGGGGTTTCTAGGCTATCTTTGGCTGCCAAGAAGTTCCCTGAATGGACTCTCCTTTGTTGTAATAGTTGATCTGCGGACACCAAATGAAACTAACCTAAATATGAAAGAAACGTATGCAGGGTAATTTTTTCTTGTCTACTTGTCAAATTGATCAACCAAAGATTCAATCTTTCCATTTAATATCATTTGTTTGCATCAAAATAAAAACAATGTTTCCAAATTAACATATTTTGTCACCAATTCAATGGCAGACAAGCCATATAAAGACATATATCATAGGCACTTCATTTTCCTCAAAATGAGAAGCATCAACATAATCTAAAGTGTAATTAATTTGGTATATTGTTATATTATATGCAAGTATTCATATGGATCATGAGTAGAGGAAATCATAAATGGAGTAGGACTTCTCCAAATAATGACAAAAATAATGGTCAAATGATTGAAAGTATTTTTCCTTCATCAAAGATATTGGATAGGCCTCCCACATATTTTATCAACACAACTTTGGATATCAGACTTGACCATTCTTCACAAGGCTCCAAACTTGGCTAAAAGACAAATGTGTTATATCACTTTCTTACTACCTCATAAGAAGAGATCACGAACATCCACCGATATAATTCCACAAGTTTCCCCACTTATCAAAGTGTAGAGCTCACTGTTAACTCTAAGAATCCATGGCTTACTAAAAGTTATAATTATAAATAAATTTGTTAGTTCCTAATCAACTAAAATCCACACTTGATGCAACAAAAAAATCTCCTATAAAACACCCCATAGTTGTCTTTTAGTTTCATGAGGAACCTTTGCATGTGAAAACAAGGTTGATAGTTGGTTATATAATTATCACTGCAAAATGTTCGATGGTAATGTCTCTCTAAAAACACGAGAGTGAAGATAAATATTTGTGGAAGCCCCTATGTTAATTAGAAGTATTCTTTGGACTAGTGAGCAATTGTTTGGCATGATTTTACCAACATGCCCGAACTACACAAGTTTGAAGAAGAAGTGCTAGGATATGATTGTGACCTTTTTTTTTTCTCTGGTAAAATATGAATGGTTTCAAAATACCATTGACAATATAAAATAAATATATGTGAAACAAGTTTATAAATAATTTCTGCTCGCAACAGGCCAGTAGCCCCAACCTTGTAAATTTTGCAGGCATCAGATTGCATTATCTTTTCATCTGAGTGATAGATCCATGGATATCATTTCAAAGAGAACTCTCAAATACCATGGGAATTTTAGGATATAAGGTCATAGGCCTAAGATTCCTTCCTTTTTGTTTTATGAACTATTTAATGAGTTTTATGAATTGTGTAATGAGTTCTTTGGAAACAACAAACCAAGTTCTTCAGAAAAAACAAATCAACAAGGGTTAGATAACATAAAGGACTGCCTATTAAAAATATAAATCCATAGTGGAAAGTATTCACAAGAATATTTTGAACCTAGTTTGGCTAGCATTGGCATTGTGCAGATATATTTTGACTAAAAGCATCCTTCCTCCTTGTTCATCCCACATATGAGATTCTCACAACTTTAAAAGGGATTATTGTTAATATGGTAGAGATACTGAATGAAATATAGATAATAACTGGAGGATTTGGAATGAGAAAGAAATGGAGCACCCACATATGATACAACCGTTGATTGAATATTCTTTGCATTCCATTAAGACAACAACGAGTCCAAGGGTGATATGCAATAAAATTCTATACTCATTGGCCAACAATAAAAAAAAATATGTGGACTAATTAACAACACTAAATAATATCAAGTACAAACATATATAATTTGAACCATGTAAATATTATATAGAAAGTCAAGGACTACAATATATAATTCGAGTTTCTAACTGCATATTCACTAATTCATAAAACATGATAGTCACTGATAAGAAAATGAAAATCATCTACATCGATGACGTTTCCAAATACTTCTTTGGCCACCGAGTAAAACTCCCTTCCATCTCCTCAAACAACTACATCCATCTATTTACATTTTCTTCATATGATTGATAGACATTTCCATTAAAAAAAAAGAGGCTTCGTGAGTGAAGGGAAATGGAATCAAAACATCAACAAATCACAAATTCAAGTGAAAAAATGGTTGCAGGAGAATGAAAATTAGCTTACCTCTTCTAAATCAATAAATCCCTCGTCCTTATTCCACACAGT
Organism: Picea engelmannii; assembly: GCA_009831015.1. Taxonomy (NCBI): domain Eukaryota; kingdom Viridiplantae; phylum Streptophyta; class Pinopsida; order Pinales; family Pinaceae; genus Picea; species Picea engelmannii. The sequence continues at coordinate 73,325 of ML794406.1, forward strand.
AACAAGAGGTTTAATGGAGGAGACCAAGGACGAAATTTTCCGTGCCAACCCATTTATACATTTCATTGCATGATTATAATCATCACTCAGGGTTTCAACATTTGATGTGGCTCCTATTTGGCTTCTATGGACTTCAACATATGGCAAGGGACTTTCTGTTGTACTTTTTGATATCTTATTATCTTTATAATTTTCATTTTCCATATATTGATCCATTTCATTCACACTTGATTCTCTACTATTTTGTTCAACATACAAATCATTGTCAACAAAAAATTAGTTGGATAGACAAATCAAAATTCTTAACAAAATGTATAATATTCAATGAAAAAACCATACACTTATAAACATGTTTTTTTTTTTTTTCTCGCAACCCACCTCGACCATAAATATATAGAACCTTCACAAGATCTCTTTCTTTCTTCCGTCTTGTACTCTTTTCCAAATAATATTCAAAAATCATATTTTCCTTCAAATCTTCCCACTATTTGGGAGTCAAATTGCTCTCCCTATCTTTTTCCATCTAAGATTATTTTTCTGCATTTATAAATGAAATTATTCATCAAAATTCTCATTCTCTGTTTGTAATATTTAGTGGATATACTTCCACCAATAGTCTCAAAAACATTTTCCATTTACTGTATCACTTGATCAACATTTCTTGGATCTTGATATGAAAAGTTGGATTTGGTAACATCCAAATGAGACCTGATTCTTGTGCCCAACTCTGAGGCCCACCTTGCAACAATTTTTCTAGTAGGATGACCATCTTTTACATCCACCAAGTAAGCCTACTTCCCTTATGATATTATTTCTTTGGATTCCCTTTCTGTATACTTATACACAAATTTACTAATTCTTCATCTTGTGACAAAAGCTTATACATCTTCAGAACTAGAATTGTGTTGTAAAAATCCACTAAGATTGGTAGATACATTAGGTGTAGGTTGAAACAACTTGCTTGGAAGAGATGCAATTGGTTTATTTTATGTGGAAGAAGGCTGAACTGGTTGCTCCTTGGCCAAAACATGTGTGGCACTTGGTATCTCATCGATGATCCAGGTGAATATTGGTGGTCACCCACCTATTCCAACTGGCTTATTTTGGAAGTTTTCATGTCAACACATCTTTTTGTACTTCCAGGGCCTTTTTGGGGCCCTAAATAGTGTTTTTTTGGCATGCCACAATCAAACTGTAGAAGGAGTTAGAGTTTGATGGCATAATGCATAGTTCTCGAAAATACCTTTCCAACGGGCTATCACGCGCCTAAAATGGATATCGTATGCAAAAGTTACGACCCTGAGAAGTTAATGTACTAACTTACCCAAATGGGGCCCACATGAATTTTGGTGTTTCATCTCCTAGGGTTAGGTTTTTGGATGTCTGTGGTTTTGGCATTCATGTTTATCATAAAAGGCCTCCAGAGCCTCATTGTAATGATCTTCTGGTGAATGAGCGTAGCCATCACATATCTTCTCAGAGATAAAGATGCCACCATTCTAGCGAGTCTTGCACTCTGTATTTTTACAGTCTCTTTACAATTATTTCATTAATAGAAATCAAATATTGCTATATTTCTCTGTTTCTGGAATTTTTCATGAGTACTTCATTGTAATATCTCTGCTTTCATTTCGTTCTGAAAATAATCCGGATCAATGGTATCAGAGGAGGCTGCTCTTGATCATTTTTCAGTGCATGACCTCGACGAGGTTCGAGTATAGCCAGTTGGGTCTCGAGCTTGTCTATATTGAGGACAATCACTCTCGCACAACCAAGAAACTCTCGATGGAGGCATAAAAGAAAAATGACGGAGCAAAATATTCTATTAACCTATTTCTTGAGCAAGCTCTCGTGTGATAGAGGGATGAAATGATGGATAATTTTGCACACATCCTTCAATGTCTGTCAATAGCAACATGCACATCTTCATCAAGCGACCATTTTGGAGGAACCTCTCCCTTCAAGGTACAAGTTAATTTTGATATTCCCATATTTGAAGGTCAGATAGATGCAGATTCCCTTGACAAATGGTTAAATATATTAGAAGGATATTTCTCTGTTCACAATTTTTACGACAGGGAAAAGATACCTTCGCACTCCTCAAGGATCTCCCCCATGTCAAACATTGTTGGGAAACTTACTGAGAGCAAAGTTCCACAGAGGAATTTGGAATATATGGGGCTGAGCCCACTTGGGAATTTTTTGTGGATGCGGTCAAGGAACAATACTACCCTGTTGATAACTATGAAGACCAATACATGAGATAGACCACACTACGACAAGAGAAGATCCAAACAGTGCCAGAGTTCACAAATAATTTCCATACCTTGTGCACCAATATAGGTATCAAAGAATCCGAGCGACATCTAGTTCTGAAATACCATGGGGCTCTGCATAGGTACATCCAAACCGAAATGGATTTCCTAAACATCTCATCATTGGGAGCTACCTATTGATATGCTTTCAAAATCGAGCAGAAATTTAGGCACCAGAACAAATGGGAATTCGGGTCTGCAAATCTGCAACAACCAAAACATGGTAAAGACGACCCTAACCGACAACCTCTAGACAACTAGTCCAAGACATAGGACAAGAAGGGTAAATGAAATACAAAGAATGACACTGGGAAGTGGTGTGAATTCCACAAAATCCCCTGGCACAACACAATAAGCCAGTTGGAAAAACCTAATCCAACTAGCTTATTTTGGAAGTTTTCATGTCAACACATCTTTCTGTACTTCTAGGGCCGTTTTGGGGCCCTAAACAATGTTTTTTTGGCATGCCACAATCAAACTGTAGACGACCCTAACCAACAACCTATAGAAAACCAATTCAAGACACATGACATGAAGGGTAAAGGAAAGATGAAGAATGACACTGGGAAGTGGTGTGACTTCCACAAAATCCCCTAGAAGTTTTCATGTCAACACATCTTTCTGTACTTCCAGGGTCGTTTTGTGGCCCTAAACAATGTTTTTTTGGCATGCCACAGTCAAACTGTAGACGATCCTAACCAACAACCTCTAGAAAACCAGTCCAAGACATAGGACAAGAAGGGTAAAGGAAATATGAAGAATGAAATTAGGAAGTGGTGTGACTTCCACAAAATCCCCTGGAAGTTTTCATGTCAACACATCTTTATGTACTTCTAGGGCCATTTTGGGGTCCTAAATAGTGTTTTTTTGGCATGCCACAGTCAAACTGTAGACTACCCTAACCAACAACCTATAGACAACCAATCCAAGACACAAGACAAGAAGGATAAATGAAAAATGAAGAATGACACTAAGAAGTGGTGTGACTTCCACAAAATCCGCTGACACTTCCCAAATAAGCTAGTTGGCAAAACCTAATCCAACTATATTATTTTGGAAGTTTTCATGTCATCACATCTTTTTGTACTTCCATGGCTGTTTTGGGGCCCTAAATAATGTTTTTTTTGCATGCCACACTCAAACTGTAGATGGACCCAACCAACAGCCTCTAGACAACCAGTCTAAGACACGGGACAAGAAGGGTAAATGAAAGACAAAGAATGACACTGGGAAGTGGTGCGACTTCCACAAAATCTACTAGCACAACACATCTTCCAGGTGGATACTGGTGGCCACCCACCTAATCCGACTGACTTATTTTGGAAGTTTTCATGTCAACACATCTTTCTGCACTTCCAAGGCCGTTTTGGGACCCTAAACAATGTTTTTTTGGCATGCCACAGTCAAACTTTCGACTACCTTAACCGACAACCTCTAGACAACTAGTCCAAGACACATGACAAGAAGGGTAAAGGGAAGACGAAGAATGACAATGGGAAGTGTTATGACTTCCAAAAAATCCACTGGCACCTAATCCAACTGGCTTATTTTGGAAGTTTTCATGTCAACACATCTTTCTGTACTTCCAGGTCTGTTTTGGGGCCCTAAGTAGTGGTTTTTTGGCATGACACAGTCAAACTGTAGACAACCCTAACCAACAACCTCTAGACAACTAGTCCAAGACACATGAAAAGAAGGGTAAAGGAAAGAAAAAGAATGACACTAGGAAGTGGTGTGACTTCCAAAAAATCCCCCTACACATCTTCCAAGTGGAGATTGGTGGCCTCCCAACTAATCCAACTGGATTATTTTGGAAGTTTTCATGTCAACACATCTTTCTATACTTCTAGGTCCATTTTGCGGCCCTAAACAATGTTTTTTTGGCATGCCACAATTAAATTGTATACAACCTTAACTAATAGCCTCTAGAAAACCAATCCAAGAAACATGAAAAGAAGGGTACAATAAAGACAAAGAATGACACTGGGAATTGGTGTGACTTCCACAAAATCCCCTGGCACAACACCGATGAATGTCGCTTGAAAAAATCATTGGTGTCCAAGGTCAAAGACATAAAACTGAACGCTGATTTAGAATCAGATCCAAAAAATATTGAAAACAAACAGATCATTGATGAAAACAACACTGCTACTGTCGCGACCACAAAAATTCAACTAGAAGAACCAGTAGATCCTGAAGAGGAGGAGCGCCATAAAAAATTTCGTGAAAACCTTCCACAGACCAAGCAATGCAACTTCTCTAACAAGGCACACAACTCACCAAGATTCAGATTCAGAAAACACTTTCCCCTCTTCCCTAGGCACTCAAAGCAATGGATACCATTGCTTCATAAGGGGGAGGACTGATCCGGGTGAATATTGGTGGCCACCCACCTATTCCTACACATATTCCATGTGGAGACTTGTGGCCACCCACCTAATCCAACTGGCTTATTTTGGAAATTTTCATGTCAACACATCTTTCTATACTCCCGAGGCCATTTTGGGGCCCTAAACAATCTTTTTTTGGCATGCCACAATCAAACTATAGATGACCCTAACCAACAGCCTCTAGATAACCAGTCCAAGACACTGACAAGAAGGGTAAAGGAAAGATGAAGAATGACACTGGGAAGTGGTGTGACTTCCACAAAATCCCCTGGCAGAACATCGATGAATGTCGCTCGAAACAATCATTGGTGGCCGAGGTCAAAGACATGGAGCCGAACCCTGATTCAGAATCCGATCCAGAAAATATTGAAAACAAACAGATCATTGACATAGACCCCACTGCTACTGTCGTGACCACAACAATTTAACCAAAAGAACCAATAGATCCCGAAGAAGGGGAACGCCTCTTCCATTCACAGATGTGGCTGAAGGGGACCCCGTTGCATTTCATTGTTGATAACGACAACCAAAAAAACCTCATCTCAACTAAGCTCGTCAAACATTTGGGGTTGTCAACAACACCACACTTGCAACCATACAACATCAGGTGGCTTCACCAAGGAAAAGATCTCTGTGTCATCCAACAGTGCCACCTGTCCCATGGTATCCAACCCTTCAAGGATGAGGTAGTGTGTGATGTTTCCCCTCTTGATGTCTATGATGTTGTTTTGGGACAACCATATATGTGGAAACATCATGTTGTCTATGAGTCTAGACCCCGTAGTGTCATTATTACTTTGGGAGGTCATCTCTATAGGATACCAGAGGTAGTTCTGACTACTGGTCCACCAAAACAGTGCTTCAAGGTAATCTATCATACTGCAAAATTCATCCTCTTCACAGTATGTTAAAAGGATGGACATAAGACCACTACAACCACTACAACCTCAACACCTTCTATCCATCAAAAACAAATTGCCAAAGAGAAACATGATATTGTTTCTTCACCTACAATGGTGCCTACACAATGCCCCGTCAAACCCAGAGACAACAGGCTGGTGGAACAAATTTAACCCCGCCAGCAACAAGTTTGTGAAAACCTTCCACAGACCAAGTAGTGAAACTTCTCCAACAAGACACACAACTCACAAAGATTCAGATTTAGAAAATGATTTCCCCTATTCCCTGGGCACTCAATAGAATGGAGACCATTTCTTCCTAAGGGGGGATGAATGATCCAGGTGAATATTGGTGGCCACCCACCTATTCCAACTAACTCCTCTTGTCAGTTTTTAGTTCAACACATTCTTATGTACTTCTTTGTAATTGTGGGTTCTACACTTCTGGGGCTATATGAATCCCTACACATATTCTAGGTGGATATTGGTGGTCAAACACCTAATCCAACTGGCTTATTTTGGAAGTTTTCATGTCAACACATCTTTCTGTACTTCTAGGGCCGTTTTGGGGCCCTAAACAATGTTTTTTTTGGCATGCCACAATCAAACTGTAGACGACCCTAACCAACAGCCTCTAGAAAACCAGTCCAAGACACAGGACAAGAAGGGTAAAGGAAATATGAAGAATGAAACTGGGAATTGGCGTGACTTCCACAAAGTTCTAGTTTCCTAATATGCTTCTACAAGAAGGAAATTGCATTGCGAAAAATCAAAACAGACAGGAACTAGTTTCTAACACTTGTGATTTTGGGTCTAATGTATGGCTCCTCTTAAGAGTGATACCATCAATGATGTAGTCCTGTGATACCACTTCTCTTTCTCTCTTAGTAGAATATCATCATGAGTGTTTTCTAATAATCTACTTCGACAACTAAGCATTCTACAGGAAACAGATCAAATAAATTCTAGGAACAAAATTAATATAAACAAGGTAAAAGCTACAACATACAAACTATCTACAGGATATATCCAATCCAAATTTAATTGGAAGATTAACTATAAATACTGTAGCACTGTGTATGCATGAATTGTGATTTATACTAGTTTGTGGCTCTATTGTGCATTGCAATTGATATGACTATACCAAACAAGTGATATATCATTATCATAGCAACACTGCTCTAATAAACTAGGTTGGAAATTCAACTCTACCATACATATGTGACCACAGTTCGTAAATGACATAAAACAAAGTAAAACTGAAATAATAAAACAAATAAGAAAACACAAACTAATTTATGTACAAACAAAGTGAATGCAACATCCATCTATAGATCCACAACTCCTGTTCTGTAGAGTGGAACCCCTCTAGAGAGCAGGGAGTCGTGATATATTACAAAAATACTAGCAACTGAAATCAAAACTCACACATTCATAAAATAACCAGAAAGTGTGGGAGAGGTATGGGTGCTCTATCCGTTTTATTCTAAAAACCCCAATCTTTTATATTGTATCTTTGAACAACCTCTAGGGAGTCATTCTCCTTACATTATATATAAGAATTTCTTATTCCATTTTTGGAATAAGAAAACAAACATGCAATGTAATAAAAAACTACCTACAAATGTAACAAAAACATTTCCCATGTTCCCCATTGCATTGGTTGAGAAGAAGATCTAGATCCACTACCGATACACATTTATGATTGCATGGAATGTAATATAGTTGCAATTGACCAAAGTACGAACTAAATAATGTACCCATCTCTCTCACGTGATGTATGATACCAAGATCAAAAAATAGAGGGAAAGATCCTTTATGTAGATGCCTCGACCAACTCCAAGGAATTTCATAAAGCATGTATACAACTAAAACAATGTTCTAGATATTGGTTGAAGTATTAATAACGTCCTATGAATCTAGAGATCAATTGGAGTATCGATCTACTCACATTTCTCCTCATTACCCTATTTTCAATGTTCCCTTCTATTGATGTGTTTTCCTAACACCCATAAACTAGGTGATTGGGGTGCATATTTGAACCTATGCCTCTTTCAAATGGAGATCCATTTTTTTTTTCAAATTTGGAAAGTGCTAAATACCCTTCATCCATTGATCATAAAGACCCAACATGTTTTAAGAATTCAGAACCAATTTCAGTATTGCATTTCTTCTTAACAAAAGGCTAACATGGACAATTTATCTTTGAAACAAAAGAGGAGAAAATAAAAGATACTAAAAGAAATAAATTTCTTATTTCCATATTCTCACTGAATATCCTTATGTGTCAGTTTCGTCCAACATTTTACAGAATAAAAAATAGAGGGCATATGCCAAAGATAGGTCAATTTTCTCTCACATTCTGTTACCCCATGCTTAGCCATTTTCCTTATTCTCCACTCTCCATACTTAGTCATTCTTCCTCATTTTCCTTCCTCTCTACTCTCTACACTTCCATTCTTAGTCATTTTCACTACTATCCATACTCTTCATACTCCATACTCTCCATAATTAGTTATTTTCACTACTACCCACACTCCATAGATATTCATTTTTTCTGAATGTGGATGTGATATTGCTTCCCTCTTCTCCACCTTTCCACATCACCTAAATTGAACCCTCATGACTTCGTCATTTTTGCTGAGTTTTACACTTAGTTTTTACTGAGTCTTGCACTTAGTTTATTTTTTTGATTTTTGATACCAACCCACATTTCCTTACCTCTGCATTGACCTATTTCTAGGTAATTCTAATTTATGATATTATTATTTCTTGGAATTATTCATTATATTTCTAAGTTTCATCCCTCTCCCCCCTCCCCCTTCCTATCATATTAGGATGCATGGTAGTGAGGTGGGCCTATCACATTGGGACATGTGGCAGTGAGGTGGACCTATCACATTGGGACACGTGGTAGTGAGGTGGACCTACCCCTAGGTGACACTTGGATGGTATGGGTTTGACATACATGACTTGGCATGATGACTGGGCAATGACATGGAAACCAAAAGTTACATTGTGCACAAGCTACAAAGGGTTCCATGGATCTCTTTACTTCACACACAAATATTATGGGACTTCATTTTGTTTATAAACATGATATGATAATTTTTTCCCAATGCATGTGGGATAAATGGGGCGAATTAATAAATCAAGGGCTCAAAATTCATGTGCATAGGGAGGGCCTATCTTCTTAAGGCCATAACTTTTGATCCCGATGTCCAAATTGAGAAAATGAGAGATCGTTGGAAATACAGAGACATGAAGAACAATTTGGAATTAGTTTCCATGGATATAATCATAACTATCATTCCCTACAAATTAAATTACATTTGAGACTATTTTCTAGCTTGATAGATAATTATTTTTGAAAAATTGTTTATTGAAAAAAATTTCCGAGCTTTTAAAAGTGGGTGCGAGTTGATGTCACATATATCTAAGTTCACATATACAAAGGGGAAAATAAAAAAACCTAAATAAAAGGTATTTCCAGGAAGATTAAGAGAAGATTACAAAAGAGGAAAATAAGCATATTCAAAGGGTTGACAATGATGATTTTTTTCAATGGTGGAGAGTTGACAAGAAGCAAGTTTTTCCTTTCTAAGATTTTGTGGATTAGCCTGCTTAACTTTCTTCCTCCTCTTTATTTCTTCTTGATTATTTCCATCAGGTTTTCCATGTATGTTTGGAAACATGAATATCTGAGTCTGATCAACTCTTTCTCTATATTCTTCTAGTCATTTCTCATGATATTTCAGGGCCAGAGTAGCAAAATCCCTACTTGTAAAAAGACAAATGTAGTTTAATTCAATTTATCTAATTGTCATTGAGTTATTGTTGAGGTTGTTTTAGTCCTCTTGTTTCAGACATTGTTAAACTTGTTACATTTTGGATATTATTGCTTGGGGTTTTTTATCATAAGGGTGAGCGAAAAGAGACCCCTTTGATTGCCTTGGTAAGCCAACAAAGCAACACAAAATAATGGTTAGTAGGTTAGTGAACCCACAAGCTAGAAAGCAAAAAAAAAAGAAAAAAAAAAGATAGGAATAATCAACAATGGAAAATAATCTAAAGAAACATTAACAAAGGATGCATGAAATTGAACACCAAGAGTGGTTACCCAATAGAGAATGGTCTTTGAAATTGAGAACACCAAGAGGAGAAATGTGGGATCTATGAATCCCCTATTCCTCCTAGGGAGGGCTCTTGAATCCCTCAAATTAGAGCTATTACTCTCCTATTTTGAATTACAATGGTGAAAAAATCTATGGAAAAGCTTCCCAAGAGGTGTAAATCTTTCCCTATGCTATACTTTACCAAGCTATTCTTAAGAGAACACATGGTTTCTCCAAGATTATTTGGACAACATAAAAATGCTATGAACTTCTTCTCTTTGTGCATACAATGGAAATCTATTTATAGAACCATAACAAGGTATTTCATAACTTCTTCCAAGTGTGAATGGGAGATATTTAGAGGTACATCCCATCTTTTTAGTCATCCCAAGTAGATATTTTGGGTTGATCTCGGGGTCATGTCTTGAATTAATTCACCTTGGAAGTGGTTGAGGCCCGACTAAATTCATAAATGCACCATTTCCTCATCCACGCAGTTTTATTCATGGAAAATCGTGTGGGCCACACATTGTGCGCATTTGGAGATGTTTTGGCCTATGATGATGTGCATGCTCTGACTTTGTTTGAAGTGCGTACAAATTTGTGGATTTGTTTTTACATAGTTTTGGTCATCTTGCTAGAATTGGTTCTGTAAATATTAGAAGTATGTTGTATCTGTGTTGATTTTTTCTTCATCCATTGTCTGTATTTATATGAGAATTTTTTTGGTGATAATAGATTACCCCTGATGTGTGAGGTTAGGAGCATACATGTAGCTGAAATACATCAATATTTGTTTTTCTAAAATTTCCATAGAAGAGGAGAGTTGTAGCTATTGCTGAGAGGAACTGTGAGAGCGATCCTTTAGAGTAAAAGGGGATTCTGAATGGGACCATTATTCTCCAAAAATCAAATGAAAAGCTATGTACAAAATAGGTGGGCATGCTCCATGCTCGTGTCATGAAACCATAGATGAAAGGATAAAAACTGAATATTGTTGACGAAGTAGATGTTTGCAGTGCCCTCGAGGGTGTCAAAAAATGGCAGATGACAGTTCTGATTACTAAACATGATCTAAATCAAGGTAGGAACAAATTAGAGGCATTGATGGCCTAGAAAATTTAGAGGTCTTCGACGATTACTAAAAACTGCAACGATCGCATAGTAAGACCCAACGTAACATGAAACTTTGTTGGGATCTAATGTCATGGGGGTCAATGACATCAGAAAGTGACAAGGAAACTTTCTGTGCTGTCTGATACTACTCAATAATAAGGGATTGAGAGCCAACATACTACCATCTTCCTGGAAACTTGTGCTGACATCGACAGGGAAGAGGCATGACTGTGAGAAGCAAAGGGCTTCTTGGCATCGATTTGATCAAATGGGTATCAAGGAATGAATGGATGAAATGGTGACATGAAATATTTTCAAGATGTATGGGACTCGAGAAATTCCCTTGTTTGGGGGAAAATGCAATGATGGAAGCAACCATAAAACATGATATGGTGTCAGGGGAATGACCAGATATTGGGTAAATTGTATTGAACGGGTGATACTACAAAGGAGTGGATGAAAGGTCAAAATACAAATTTTTGGGACATGGGTGTTGGTGATAGTCGGTATTTGGGCATTGATATGGATACCTTTGAAAATATGGCGATGAAAGGGGAATTCCACAACCAAGGGTGGCATGGGTTGCTGTGTGCCAAGGAAAAAAATGCCATCGATTGTGATGTCAAAAATATACTATACTTGTTGGATTTTGAAATGTGCTTTATAAAATTACCAAATAAATAAAGAATGATTGGGTTGAAAGTACATGTATAGAAATGGGTACCCCAGTGAAGGATGGCTTGACCTCATGGGGCACAAGTAGGGGAATGTAATTAATGAAAGGATGGTGGCCCCATTGTTGGGTTTCTGTACTAGGTAGGTGAATGGAGGATGAAATTGCAGATGGGAAATTGATGTTGGATGATATGGATGGTTAATGATAAGGTGGAGGTGAATTTAACATAATAAAAAACATGATGTGGGAGTGCATAATGGGGTGGTTAGCATGATTATGAGGAAGACGTATGAGGTTATTACTATGGGGTGTAACACTACCAAGACTCCTGAGCCTAATGGATATAAAAACATGAGTGTCAATATGCCAAGGGGTAAATATATGTGGGACAACTCATGGAGGTGAAAATGCTACCGGTTGACAGTACGTGAATGAAATGTAGGCGGTGGTATCACAGAACCGGGTGTGGGGATTCTAAGGTTAAATGTTAGGGGGTATAACTTGGATATGCGGTTGTTTGCAGGGGGCATGAGGGAATTCTAGTTTTGAACATATACCTGAAGGAGCCATAGGGTGGCCAAGACTGAAGTGATGATTGGTGCACATGATAAGTACCTGTACATACAAAAACCAAATACCTGACGTGAAAAATATCTGATAAAAAATAACATATGACAATTATTTTATGATTAATGGATAAGAAACATGTGTACCTGTGCCCGAGGAGAAAAAATGATGTTATGGGGATTTGTTATGAAATGGGAAACAAAGAATGGCACGACATAGATGGCAGGGTCAAGATTCTTGTGTCGCAAACAGTGTGAAAAATGGAGGTTCAGAGCTTTTGAACGAGGGTGTTAAAGATTGAGAAAGGGGCGTATATATCGGTGTGGTGCCCATAATACCACCTCATTTGTACTTGCATGAGTTGAGGCATGAGAGATAATTTGTGTGCATTTTGAAGTGGTGCAAGGGTACAAGGATTTGAATTCATCTTGCAGGAGGGCCAGGTAAGCTGTCAGAACCTCTTGCATACTTTAGGGTTGTTTTTAATGGGGTTGGGGGTTGTAAAGGTGGCCGTACAGTCATTTTTATGACTGGATAGGAGTGTCCATGCATGAAAAGGGATATTTTCCACACATATGTGCGTGGGAGTGATTACGACAGTCATGCATGGTGTGCACGACTATGGAAATATTCACCATGAACAAGTGCATGGATATGAGGGCTTTGGATGCACAAATGAGTGTGGAGTTCATGAAGACAGGCGTGCCAAATGTGCATGAATGTCTGTGGGAAAACAATGTAGGATGTGCGCGGTTGTATGGGGGACAACCGGGAAGGTTGTGCATGGTTTTCTGGGGGATAGTCATGCAGGATGTGCATGACTGTCTAGGAGAAAAGGATGTAGGTTGTGCATGACTATCTTGGGGACAATCATGCGGTAGTCACATGTTTTTTTATCAGATAGTCTTATGGATTTTCATCACTGTAGAGGGAGCAGTCGCGCAAAGGGTAAATTTCAACATTTTTGTGATATTTTGAGGTTTTTGGAGGACGAAAACTGACTCAATTGTTGTTGGATTGGGGGCAGGTACAATATGCTGATCCAGTGGTGAAAGAGAGAGACTAGGAGACTCTATGAAGGGTAGTGGGAGATGATTGTGAGATTTAGTGGTGATTGGCCTGTGTAGACCTTTTGAGATTATTTGACGACTCGTTGATCCTGTCCCAGGAGGCACTCTTTGTGTTCATTATTAAGATGTGGAAGCTGGGAAGACAACTTTTTGAGGCACGTGGATATGATCTTTGGATTACAACCAATGTGGATATTTATTTCTTGACTGGGCTCCCGTTTTAGGGAACATAGTTGACACCCGAGCTGCAGATTCCTATGGGGGTTATGGTGATAGCGATGGTTGCATGACATTGTTCAGGGAATGCAATTATGAGTGGGGGATCGATCAATATAGTTGCGCTCGATTCTCTAGAGACAAATGTATTTTGTTCGATGGTTGTGAGGATATTTGGGTCACTGGGGACCCAACGTATCTTTGGGGCACCCCTGGTGATTGTGGAGAGAGAGATGGAGGGGTGAATGTATGCATGGGATTTCTTGATGCATGCTTGTATGGTGGCATAGTTGGATAGATGCAATTCTTTCATGAGTGAGACTTTGCTTTCGGGTTGGTGTTGTGTGCCTTTTTCTTAGAGAGGGTGATTTTCCTGCGCCCGAAGGTGATAATAGATCCACCTCTGATGCACAACCCTTGATTGATGATGTGGGGAAAACTATTATCCCGCCATGGTGGTGGTGAGGGAGGGGATTATTTCAAGCCCCTGTTTGAGGGGGTCTAGAGGAAGACCCCACAGGGTATCTATGAGTTCTTGTATTCCGAGATTGACTTTCGTCATCACCCTGACATGCGCCTACCGCCAGGCGAGTACTGGGATCACCAAGGTATGCTTGTTTTGTTTTGCATGTTTGATACTCATGGATGTATATATTTTTATACCATAGAGACTCATGAAACTTGTTGTGTGACTTTGCATATGTGGGACCCAATGACTGAGCGACCGTGTTTGCACGTGCTACTAAGGAGGAGGAGCAGGATGTGGAGGGAAATGAGAGATGACACCACTGCTGATATGATGAAAATGGGGTAGGTTCATTGTAGGATCCTTCTAGGGATGACACGACTGTGCTGGTTCGAGAGATTGAGGACCCGAGGCGACGATTGGAGGCGGTAATGGATGGAGTACACGAGGAGATATGGCCTCATATCCGGGATGAGCAGATACTGGAGCATTTTATAGGTGTGGACCGTGGCTAGAGGTCGATTGTACGATGATCATAAGTAGATGTAGCAACATTGACTGGCTACATCCTTGCGAGTGATATGCCTCTAGGTAGGAGGGGAGAGAGATCCCTCTGGTGACAAGTATCTACGATTGGACCCTCCAGCTGGTGAATTTTTAGAGTTGGGGGCTTCATAGGTGTAGCCTCTATTATGGGAATGACCAACTTTTGTATGAGATACAAGAGTTTGTGAATTCCCATTTTGTAGATGATGAGGGCATATTTTTTGAGATTTGGGCCTAACCATGGGACTAAGGTGATTGTGTATTTTTTTGGATGAAACAATTATAACACCATTGATATATATATGGATATACAATTT
>ML794406.1:112180-140837 GCA_009831015.1 Picea engelmannii
GTCGGATTTCCTAACTACAAATGCATACTAAAAAAACACACTAGAAAACACACTTTTACCTAATGACACAATATACCAAGTAGATCTTACTAACTCCTAAGTGTCTAAATATCCTAACAGGGAAAGAGAGGGAAAGTAAAACCTCATTAATTACTGGGGAAGATTATTAGTCTAAGAAAAATGTAATTACTATATAATTAGTTTGTGGGGAATAATTATCCCTAATGAGGTTTAAGTAATTAAATACCAAAGAGTGGTATTCTAAGAAATATTAATTAAGTATTTTTAATCAGATTATAAGAGAGGGACAAATGTGATTCTTTGGCCGAGTGAGCCTAGGCACCCTATGGTGACATGGCGAGTCGTGATGGGTCCATGTGTCGAGTGGATATTGAGCCACATGTCACGTTAAGAGACAAGTGCATTATGACAACAATGACCTAGGTGATAAACAAAACTCAATCTCAACCGTGATTGTCACGGGTCCCACTTAGTATATCGAGAGAGAAGGGTCAGTTGATGCTGACAAAGAGAATCAATGTGATGACACATGTTAAGCTTCATTTGGTTGATGAGTTGAGTGGGGTTTAGTAGGACTGGTAAACCTTAGGCATCAAATGGATCCTAACCGTAGGTTGGGAGATCTTGCATGCATCGAGACCGTCCATTGAGGGAAAGGGAATATCCCTCAATACCTTGGTATCAGAGTATTGAGACTACGTAAACTGCTCAAACTATGAATGAATGGTATCGAGGGGGAATATTCCTTGATACCATATTTGTAGGAGGTAAGCAAAGAGTGTGTCGGGAGAAGGTCCGAGTGACGATGGCTGTAGGCCTGTGTGGACCGAAGTTCCACTGTGGCAGGCTGGGCTAGTTCCACGTCAAGTCTAGGGTGTCACCACGTCAGTTGGTGTGGACAATGATTTGTCATGAGGATACCATGTGGAAGTAAGAGAGATGTTTCCTATGTAAACCCAAGAACTTCAGAAGTTCATAACTCTCGTTTCAGAGATCAGTTTTGAGCAAACTTATCATCATTGTAAATATCTTGACGAGGAGAAGACAATGGAGATGTGATAGAGTAAAGTTAATATCGTTAGAAGAAGCAAACAATTAGTGCCCCATATCCTAAAAGGTACTTAGGGAGTTGGGTTTTTTACATGTTGTTTATGATTACTTTTAGGATGAGAGTAGGCTGTGAAGTTGGGGTCATGGGCCAACTTCGTTGTTTAAAAGTGGTGTGACCAAAATATTGGTACTAAAAAAATGAATCCCTTATGAGCCTCCCAGATCGCTTATGGGAGCGGGGAGAAGAGCATAATAAGGTTTCAAGTCTCTAGTAAATCTCTTTTGAATATGTGGTGATGTTGTGTGCAAGAAGTGAAAGTGTGTAATGGTTTTTAATAAGTTAGTGAGGAAATTTTTAACATGTGGACATCTCTTGGTCCTTTACAAATATTGCTTACTTCTAACTTACTAATTKTCACAAACAATCCATGCAAAAAATTGAAAAATCCCTAGGTAACTAGCATGGTGGACATGTGAGTCCTTACTCTTGAKATTTTAATCTCCCTATAATGTTATCTAATCTAAGAAAKCTTYGAAACTATCCTAGATTGTAGGCATGTGGGTATGTATGGGCCCTTACAAAATCCTTAAAATTCCTAGGTTGTTTTCTCTATAAATTTGAAACTATCCTAAGATTGTGCACATATGGGCATGTGTGGGCCCTTGYAAATATTTTAGATTATGTTTCAATAACCAAACTATGARGTATTGGCCTCTCCTAAAATGGTTGATTTTAAGAGGGAGATGGATATTTGTTTGAATATTTTTTTCTGATTTCCAAGGTCACACTAAGGTGCGAGGAAAGAGCATACTCCAAGATTATTAAAATATTCTCTAGTCCCAATTTAGTGTGATGAATTGCAATGATTTTAAGATTCAAATGCTACACTAGGCCATCCATGTGGAAGCCAAGGAAGTAAAAGATGCAAAGGTTTCTTTTTATCCCCCTAAGTGACTATGTGGGATAAGTATCTATGCAAGAATGAATCCAAAGCCTATTTTTTGTGGCTTTTATAAAGTACATAAATAAAACCTAAGCTAGCCGATGAAAATGGACCCAACAAGACTTAAAATTCTGAAAAAGAGGACTTGTGCATGGATATGTAGTGAGACAGTCGTGCACAATGCGCACTATGCGCAATTGGTGAGTGTGGACAATGCACACAAATGTGTGGTTCGCGTGCCTGTTAGACCCAAAACCGCACGCACACAGATAAATGGCAGGCCAAAAATTTGAAATGACTTCAACCCACACAAGACTAAATTGTAGTATCTGAAGGGTAAGATAGGTTGGTTTTGGACCCTGCAAACACCAGAAAGTGAGAATAACAACTCTAATAGCCTACTTGAGGAGGAATATGGATTCCAATCCCCAATATGGTCGCTAATTTGTTTGGGGTTTTTGATCACAATGGTGAGAAAAAATATACCCCTTTGATTGCATTGGTAAGCCAATAAAGCAACACAAAACAATGGTTAGAATGTTAGTGAACCCATGCGCTAAAAAAAAAAAGGAAAAAAAAAAGATAGGAATAATCATCAATGGAAACTAAGCTAAAGAAACATTAACAAAGGATGCATGAAATTGAACACCAAGAGTGGTTACCCAATAGATAATGGTCTTTGAAATTGAGAACACCAAGATGAGAAATGTGGGATTTGGCGAGGGCTCGTGAATCTCTCAAAGTAGATATATTACTCTCCTATTTTGAATTACAATGGTGAAGAACTCTATGGCAAATCTTCCCAAGAGGTGAAAATATTTCCCTATGCTATACTTGCCCAAGCTATTCTTAAGGGAACAAATAGTTTCTCTAAGAGTATTTGGACAACATAACAATGTTATGAACTTCTTCTCTTTGTGCATACAATGGCCATCTATTTATAGAACCATAGCAAGGTATTTCATAACTTGTTCCAAGTGCGAATGGGATACCTTTATAGGTACATACCATCTTTTCATTCATCCCAAGGTGAGATTTTGGGTCGATCTTGGGGTCTTGTCTTGAATTAATTCACCCTAGAAGTGGTTGAGGTCTGGAAAAATTCATAAATGCACAATTTTTGCATCCGCATGAGTTTCTTCATGGGAATTCAAGAGGGCCGTGCACTATGTGCATTTGGAGCTGTTTTGGCTTGCGTGGATGTGCGCACGTTGACTTTGTTGGAAGTGTGCAAAAATTTGTGGGTTTTTTTACATAGTTTTGGTCATCTTACTAGAATTGGTTATGTAAATATTGGAAGTATGTTGTATCTGTGCTGATTGTTTCTTCATCCATTGTCTATATTGCTATGAGTAGTTTTTTAGTGATAACAATTATTATTAATTTCTCCCTCAAAGAACTATTCAAGTGTCATGTTATTTTTATGAATTTGTGTGGTGGTGTATCAATGGATTATTGAGGAGATGATGCTTTAAAAACACATTTTGATATCAACGCAGAAGTCCTGTAGAGTTCTTTGATGATCTGTCCATTTTACTTTTCTTTCATCTTGCAAAGTCATAACTAATTATGGATTCACATTATTTTTAAAGGAAGGTAGAATATTTGTTGAAATAAGACTCCAAACCCTATAGATACAAATCTATGCAAACATATATTTTTTTTCTTCTTAAATGATATGATTTACTTGATAAGTACATCTATGCATAAGAGTGTTTACATTTTTATATAAGAGCTTGTACACCTGTATATAGGATTTCTATGGAATATTTGCTAGGGTTTTCTATTGCATGCATCTAAAACCAAAAGAAGAATCTTCCATATATCAAGAAAGAGGATTACCACCTCTATACAAATGTAGGAGGATTTATCTTCATGATGTTATCTTAAATACCTTAAAATAGTCTTTTAGATCAACACCTTCTTACCATAAATAATCTGGAAAGCTCATGATAAGGAATCCAAAATCCATAAAAGGGTAGTAGAAACAATCAAACTCACATGCGACCACAATTATAGACAATAAATAACCAAAATGCAATCCAAGACATCTAATGGGCCAATTATTATCTAGTAATTAATGTATAGGACAAAGAAGGAATTTTGGGTGGTTTAGAGTAGACAAAAGAGATGTTATGATAGGTTAAAATTATACCATATAGGATACCCTTAAGTCTCTGTGAGTGATATTTAGGTGATAATAATGGCCTTAGAGGAACATAATTTAGCTCATATTGAACATATCTTTGATTAAATTCAAGTTTCATTTATGTTTTGCGAAATAATTTTTCTATTAGGCCAATTTTCTATGGTATATAGTAGTAGATTGTTATGTTTTTTGCTATGAAGGATAAAACAATACTTTCTACAAGTTCTTTGTTGGAATTTTGGATAATATCTGAACAAGTGGAAATGGTCCAACACTTCCTTTTTGCATTATTATGTTGAACAATGTAGTTTTAATACTTTTTTCAATACAAAATTTTAATCGTTTCAGTAAAAAAACCACTTAGGAAAGATGTGGTAAAATGAATTGGTGAGTTAAGCACTACAATAATCTCCCCTTAATGTTTAATTGGGTAGGGGATTATGCAATTATGACCAATGGTGATAACACCCCGACATTGTGAGAAGATGTAGACAAGATCACAGTGGCCATTCAATTTTTAGAACTGTAGCCACCAAAATCCTTCCCATGAACCTCTTCGGAACTGATGAAACAAGCATAGAGTCTTATTCCCAAACTATAGCCTCTAAAAACACCTTCACATGAACCTCTTTGAAACTAATGAAACAAACACAAGGAAAACTAATTCCAAGTTGGAAAGAGAATATGCATGAGCGATTGAAGTGAGGTACTCAAATAACACGATGGAAAAGAGAATGCTAAAGTTGAAATTGATCTGAGGAAGATGCCAAGTAAGATTAGTGTTGAAAATCAACAAGATTGCTTCAAGAAAACAAATCAAGAAATCAATAGAGAAAACAAATCAAGAAATCAACAATATTGCTTCAAGCAACAAATGCTTGAAACATCACATGTGAAAAAATGGGATATCAATCATAAAAGCGTCGTCTACCCATGCAAATGCAAGAAATGAACAACATATAAATGATTGCTACCAAAAATATATCAAGAAGACACTATTTTTATAATGAATCAATTAAAGAGAGAAAGCAAAACTATATGATTATACCATCAAATACACTATTCGACATGAAGTCCTCAAACCAATGCTAAAATTACACCATGATCAATCATCAAGCCAATGAAAATAAGCAATAGTGGTGGGTAGCCATCCAATATTTATCCATTTATACCTCTTCATTTTTTCTCTATATGAAGAATGATTATTATACCAATGAGTATGGTAATTAGAGCATTGATCCCTATATGGAGCACAATAATTTCTATGATCAATATAATTAGGATTCCAAGATTTTTGAAATGTGGAAGGTGAAGAGGGTGGAGGACATGTTGTGGGCTAATTTCATAATGGTATTAGAGGCTTGGCATTGTTTTGGATGAACAATTTTCATTGTTCTACACAACTGGTGGTGTGGGAATTTATGTGAGTATATGATATATTTCCCTTAATGATATGACTTGGACCTTTTCCATTCATTAGAAATATTACTGTTGGTATAATCATTGAACAAAAAATCCCATCTAATCTTATGGTTATTTCAAATCATTGAGTATTTTTCTTTGTCTGTTCAAAATTAAAGAACATGTGAAGTTTTGAGTGCATCCTTAGGCATTGTAATAAGGTTTAAACAATATAAATAAGCATGGATGGTGATTTAGACATGAGTGGTAGGTAGTCTTTATATTCATCTTTGAGGACACATTAATCTATCACATAAATGCAAAAGGGACATTTTTAGTCTTATGTTCTTGCTGGGATTATTTGTGTAGGTGGAAATATCATAGTGGCTTAGGTTATATTGAGTGCATAAATTATGGCTGTGGTCCATGAACTAATATTTATTATGGGTATGACTCCATATTTCATAGCGGAATCATATTTGGGGTACCTTGCACTAGTTAGTGGTGTGGTTGATCTTGTTGGGTTGTTGCTACATGGATTATTTTCATTGTCTTACTTATCAAGATCATAATTGTATCCAACCCTTTAGAGTCACTGAAAGGATTGTCCATACCACATTTTAAATGTCTAGCACCAATTCATGATCATCCATATAATCATCATCATCAACATGATCCATAGACTATGAGGCAATTATTCAATGGTCAACTTCAATGGGCGTCTTCCTCAAGCACTTCTTCCTTCTCTCCTATATATTCTTGGTCTTATTCATGATCAACGTCTCCTAGTACATACTTTACAGGCCTTCCTCTTGGATAAAATATAAAAATAAATAACCAACCTACTCTACTTTATAGTTGTTAATAAAATGCCTTCTCACATTCACTTGGAAGGACACATGGCTCTATATTTGTCTCATACCTAATAATATTAATCATGGTAAATCCTTTATCATGATCCATAACAATTATATTATCACATTGTAGCAACAATTTGTACCACCTTACTTTAAAGAGAATCACTTTTCCAAGGATTTGAAGTCCATACCAAGTATATATTCCAAATAACTATAATATCTCAAAGAAAATGTGCTTGGATGTCAATCACCCATGTGGGAAATATTATCAGCTTGGAAAATTGTAGTTATCCTATTGTCATAGGTTTTCTTCTTATCATCCAAGAGTTTGGTGCAATATTTTTTTCCATTGCACCACATAGCTTTGTGACGTTTCACTTGCATGCTTGACATGTTAAAAATGCATTGTCAATTAAAAAATATATGTACAAGTTAAATTGAGGGGCCAAAACATCACATTAATGAGAAATACAAACTAAAAATATATGGGTAATGCTTACTTTTCTATTTTTTATGATATGGTGCATAAATTTCCTTATGGATCATATTTGTATCTTATCCACATAAAATTTCCTATTCAACTCTACCAATCCACCATGATAAACTATGGTTAACTTATTACATATTTTTATCCATACATTCATTTCATCGAGATCATTTGCAATGTATAAATGAAACACATCCCATTCTTCACTACCTGGATGAAGAGAGAGAATTTGATTTAGGTATAAATCAAGCTTAATAATTATATTTGTATGAAGATAATAATTACAATAAAATATAATACTTTTCATTTTCTTCCCCCCAAAACACCCCCCTTTCAAATTTGTTGGTAGAATTGACATCCCAAAGGAGGGCAAGTTAATATCAACCACTACTTGGGGTAGTACACCACAAAATGATATACTATATAAAATTAAAATATCGAGCCCTTTGGAAATTATTATTGTCTAATAAATTCCTTTAATGCCTTCAAGTGCCTCTCCACCAACCACATTGACCTTGTTTGGATGAGTCCACATATTTGAATCTCCTCGACTAGGTGTATGAAGTAATTTCTTATGCATTGAAAAAAGTTGGAGGTAGATAGTTTTGCATTTCACACATTAGATGAGAAATTACTCTCTTTCAAAATATGATATTTTCTTTATGGATTTATTTTGATGAGAACCACCTATACTTCATGCAAAAAAATTATGCATGTCAACATAATATTATGCATTTCAAGTAAATCAAATGTCAACAAATTTTGTAAGTAACATTTCAGTTATAACTTTTTACCAACCTCATGTACTTACCAAGGTCATATATAACTCGTTCTATGTTATTGTGTTGGCCGCTTTGTTTTGGAAGATGCACAACATTGTATTTGAAAGATAACGCAACACATGGAAAGTCCCGGTTGTGTCACGTGGTGCTAAAGTCAAATGGACAAAATACTAAGGACATGAAGGGAATCCCTTGTTTTGTGGCAAGTTAGTTCAACTAGTAGTTATGTAATGTAACACTTGGAATGTATTTGTGTAGTTGAGTAAGTTATTTAAATTAGAGTTTTGATATAGTCAAATATAATCACTGAGCTAAAATGTATAATTAGTTTCTCAAGGCTAGAAATAGTGGTTGTTCAATGGCTAGTTTGTTGGTTACTGTTACGATTACTCACTTGTTGGTTAATGTTAGAGTTGTTCTAATGTCGTGGGACAAATTTTATGCCATTGTAATGCTACTATTATTTTGATGATCCCATAGTCCTATTGTGGGCAAGATGATATACTGGATACAGATGCTTCGCTAGAGTAATATAAGCCCCTCTATTTTTCAATTTGTTACTTGCATGCTTTATATGGATGATCGATATGTGAGTAATGCTATTTACTTTCTATTATGGTAGATATATTATGTGTAATAAGTATGGATATGTTATGCATGCTAAGAGTTTTAGATCACTAAAATACGTTTTTTTTTATGAAAAATAGTTAAGGGAGAGTGGTAGAACTCTCAACATGCAACCTACCTCCCTATCTTTAGTCTTGGCATCGAGGATTGAAAATGAAACTACTAGAATACACTAGAACTTTGTTGGACACCTAAATGGACCTTGGTTTTTGAAATAGAGATAAGAAATGGAGCTTCAACCATACCTGTTAACTCATCCTCAAGTCAACTACATTGATGTTCACTTGTACCTTTCTCTTTTGCATGCCCTTCAAATCAAGGGGACAACTAAGGTACCATTCCTAAGGAACGCATGTGGAACTAACTAAAGGTTTCCAAATATATGTTCCATTTACCAAACAAAAGTGAATACTTTCCAATTAAGGACTGGGCCTTCTCATTATCTGGTTATGGGGACTACATCTGCAAAACAACCTATCAATCCATATTTTCCAATCCAGTTGTTGTAAATCCAAGTAAGCAGCTTACACTATTGGATACAAATCTCACAAAGCAGTTTATCTACCAATGTAGAATCATGTAGGGATACAAACAAGTCATCATCCTCTCGGATCTCATTAATCTTAGTCAATAGATCCAGAGAGTTACCAAGAGCATGATATTCACTATTCCTATACCAAAACCTATCCTGCAACTCTTCTATATCAATTTATCATGTTGTTGGAAGAGCCCCATCTAATCATGGAATGTGCTATATATCATCAATCTCCCCTTTGTGGCTCACTGCAACTATTATCATGCAGTTTGGCCTTTGTTGATAAGGGAAAGAACTCTATCCACGACCACTCACAACTAGTGATTATCATGGTTGTTCTCTGTAGCTATCTTGAATTGCAAAGACAAAATTTGTTGGCACAATTTCCTCATAGAAGAGAGCAAAACATCGAAAACCTCTATTGGTGTACAATCCACATGAACTCCTCTAGCTTTGGGTAAATCTATTGTAGCTTAGGATAGTGGTTCTTTAGGTGGCCTTGCACCATCTCCAACTCATGCTCTAGATATTGTTGTTGATATGCCTATAGGTATTGTTCAGATGTGAATTTTTCCAGTTGGATGTGCAATATTTTATGATCTCACTGAAGCTCCTCTCGGATATTCTTATCCCAAACCACAAATTGAAAAAATTCATTTGTTGTCAATTGGACCATTTGCATCAAGTCTGGAGAGGAAAATTTCTACACATCAATTGCATGGGATAGTGCAGACCTTCTATATCCCCGGAGCATGCACCAATTCAATGGAAACCCACTAGCAATATACAAACTGAGTGGGACTAATGGTTAAGAACATGTGTTTCCTCCTTGGAGGTCACAGGTTCAAATCTAGAGGGGGGTAGGGTATGTATACCTCCATAGACTTTAGCAATCAAATCATTGTACGGAGGGGGTCCTTTGTCCCACAAAAAAGGGGGTCTCATTCATCAATTTGGTGTCTAGCTTGGCTGTGACCTTAAAAATAAATTACTACTACTACTACTACTACTACTACTACTACTACTACTACTACTACTCATATCAAATTGGCATATCTACTTTAGAACCAAGATTGGCCTGTGATATGTGGAAGGTTTAGAAGACTGTCTCTTGAGTGGATTCATTTAGATATGGGGTAATGTCTACATGTTCTCGAAAAACCTATAACATAGCCTTACAATAAGTAGAATCCTATGCCAACTGCTTGATTGTTCCCATGGATGATAGTTGATCTAAGGGAAATTTTAGCATAATAGTGGTGGCTACAAGAGTGGCCCCTCTTGGAGAAGAGATCATCTTTGTGTTGACTCATAAATACACACTTTTAGTGTGCCAAGTAGAGAGTGAGCTTCCAATTATCCTCCTTCGAGGTATCCTCCTCCCACTACTTGTTAGTTGGAAGAAAATAATTCCTACCTAGGGAGTGGTGGTTTAGGTCATCACCCTCACAAGAACTAGCTACCCCTCCTCCTACATGTTCACTTCTTGTGTACACCTATGGATGATTTTTTATGTCCCATTATATAGTGCTTGAAAATTCACTTGATTTTTGTACCTGCTCTTGTTAGAGGGGGAGGGTTATTGGTAGCTTGCATTTCATGCTCGATGGGGATGCTAGGAGGTCTAGCAGGGGAATCCTAATGGTCATCCACAATATGGACCAATGGGATGGTAGGTAATTTGATATACTCAAACTCTTAGAAGGTTTTCAACGTCTAAGATAAAAACAAGGTCCCTTTCATCATTTTAAAATATACCAACTTGGTATATAGAGACTCACTTATAACTCAGTGTAATTGACAAGAGCACAAACTTGTTGAATCAACGAAAATTAGCTTAGGTACAATTCCAACACTAGAGCTAGTGTATAGATTCATATGAACCAATGTATTGAATGACATGGAAGGTAAAATAAAATTTATTGGTTGCACAATTTTTGGATTCTTTGGGGACTATCACCCTATCAAAATCTATGGAAAGGTCCTAGGAAATAGTTCAAGTATTTTCTGGAGAAGGTTGCATCATATGGGATATTACTGCCTAATAATGGAGGTAGTGCACTCCATGAAATATATTGCAACTCAAAATTAGTACTCATAGAACCTTTTGTCATGGCATCATGGTCATAATCAGAGAAAGACTCCCCCCCCTTCCCTTTTCGTTTCACTTCGCCTTTGGGCACCATTTTCTTCTTATTGACCTTCTTGTGGGGATGCATTAATAGTTTTGGTAAAATGTAAACTATTCCTATGGAAAATTGTGACATGTGAACATCTATCCAGGAACAAACCTTATTATATAGTGATTTCTTGGTAAGATAAATGGGTAATGGGGAAACCTTGAAATTATCCCCATTCACAACTTTGGGATGCACATATGTGTGTTGTTCTTGTCGATTTTGAACCAAACATTTCCTCCATGCAAATTAATAAGTTATTTCGGCACAAATATGGTGTCATTTCTAGCTATGACCATCATATTGTAACATTGAATGAAATCTACATTGTTGAAAGTAATGTTTTGTGCATCCTTGTGGACCCTCCATGGTTCATATTGCACCACAACAATGGCCCATTCGTAGGTAGGTTTAAGATGCCAACCCTATGGTAGTTTCCATCTAAACATGGAAAATTACAAGAGTAGGTAACCATGTATAAAAGTAGTTCCCATGGAATGTACATCTATGCATACAACTATTAGTTCATTCATAAATAAGGTGCAATAGTTCAGGAATAGACCTTGTATACAAAATTATACAATAGAAAACGTGTCTAGGGAACACTCTCCTTTGGTATAATTCCACATGAGGTGACATGTCATAATTTGTAGGTGACTCAAATCCACTCATCATCGATAAAGTGAATGATCACCCCACAATGTCCTCTCTTCATACCATGCTTCTCATATAAAATCTACTCCCTGTTGGCACAGGGGAAGACCTAGGGTTCAACTCTTACAATAATGCACCAACAAAACCATAACTACTGGCCCTTTCGGAAACACGTGCGAAGTAGATGAAGTCTCACTCGAGGTAGAGGCAGGGGTGGTTGCAGGACTCAGATGTCTGCAACCTTAGCTGGGACACAGATCTGTGATTGTAACACCTTAACAGAGCACTTAGTAGTTATAGTTCATTAATATTCAGTCTTAGTTTACAATGCAACTAAACCCTAATAATAGATCGGTGCGGTATTCACATAGATCCAATAGATTCAAGCACTAAGCATACCAACATAGATCAGATCTAGCATTCATTCATATTATTTAGCACTAAGCTATCACATTAGATTCTTCTAAGCATATATTAGTGCACTAAGCATTTAACCACATAAACAAGAGAACAACCATAAATAAGTGACCATAAAACAAGATATACGTGGTTCACCCCCACCCTGGGGCTACATCCACCAACTATTCTTTTTTATTTCTTTCTGTCAATATTCTACATGCACAGAGCCATGATATCTTACTCCGCAGAGGACAAGAGATCTACGTGCACTCTGCTAGATCCTCCTTCCCCGAGTTACAACACAAAGCCTCTTCGCATTCTCTTACAATCACTTGCACTTAGCTTTGCAAATCTCACACAACATGCACAAAGAATCTACAATCATCGCTTGCACTTAGCATAGCACCAAAAACCTCTTTTCCCCTCTTCCCCCTTTTACATCGCCTAGAATTCTATTTAAACATTACAAAGAGGGTCTAAACATGGGTAAACCCATGGGCTGACATGCCCATACCCGTTACATAATACCAAAACCCAAAAATCCATAAAAGGGGGTTGAGATCTCACGATTTTCACTTCTACTTGCACTCTGCCTTTGACAGCCTGTCGAAGTCCCAAAAATAGGTCAAACATGACCAAGGATACTCAAAACTTGGTCAAGGGACAACATGCCCCCAACACTCACCCGTGACTCATCCCGAGTCACTCTGGTCTGGGTAGTTATACTTCAAAATCCTCGAGCTGCTTCGACTTGTTGCTACGCCACAACCTCCTGCTCAATGAACTCTTGGATAACTTCTTCGTTGATAGGTCCCTCTAAGTGTTGTTCATATGCAGTGACAACTTTCTACAGTTCTTCTCCTCGGCCTTCAATCTCTGCGAATAGTTCGAAAGCCTCATCCTGTGTTAGTTGGAGCCTCTAAGTCACTTCCATGACTTTTCTCTGAATGGTGTGGACCTGCTGTTGAGTAGTGTGATGTTCTTGGGATCACTTCATCCTCTCAACGAATGACAGAGGCTTAAACTGTGCTTGTACTATTTCATCTTGCTTCTTTGCCTCCTGGAGCTGTGACTCCAGTGCCTTCAGTACAGTATCCTCAGTGAGTCGCTCATAATTCTGGGCACTGCGATCACTTAGCTCTTTACATTCCATGGTGAGGGCCTTGATTCTCTCAACTACACTTCGAGCATTTTCTTCTCTTTGATCCCGCACATCTTGTGGAGTGTTGGGCATTGTTCGTAGCTCTAAGTCTGTTATTCTTTGTTGAAGCTGCTGGATAACTTTCGCGAGCTGCGCTACTTGATGATACACTCAGTCTTCTGCCTTTGGCTCTAAGCCCGTCATAGAGTGAAGTGCTCTATCGACTGCTTCTTTGAATCCAAGCTACTCTGCGAGCAACTGCTATTTTTCTTGATTGACCTATGCCCTCTCTTCTTCAAACTTGGCTTGAAGGTCATCCTTCTCCTGTTGTGTGACCCGACATTTCTCTACCATTTCTTCTTGGGCTTGTTTCAGGGCCACTGTGGCTTGCTCTTTCTCATCTTGTGCTTGACGAAGGTGAGCTTCAGTTGCATCAACTAGTATGTAGAGTTGGGCAGGCTCATCTCCCAACTCTGGTTATTATGATGATAGGGGCGCAATGGATACTGTGCCACTGGATTAAAGGTCCTGTTGTACCCCTCTGAGTTCAACCTCGATCCTGTCATACAACTCATCCTACTTGGCTTCATGTTTCTTTAAGATGTCCTGTGAGGCATATGCTACAACTGCGATGATGAAGTCAAAGTCATCTACAATGAGCACAGTCTACATCTTAGTCAAGGTGGCTCCAGATTTCTTTCAGGAAGTGGGTTTCATGGGGGAAACCTTCCTTTTCTTCAAGGGATCAACCTCATCAATAGGATCGCTAGGTGGTGTTACTTCGCCCTGCTTCTACTGAGCTTCTTTTCCATGGGTCTCTTGTTGATCTACTTCATCATCACCCCCTCGTCCAAGTGATACTGAAGCAGTTTCTTCCGATGCATTGCTAGAGTTTTGGACCTCTTCGGTCTTCTACCTTCTGCTGGGTCTAGGAGTATCCTTTGCTTCATGAGTGGTCTCAGGGCTACTTATTAGTTCAGGGTCTGACATTTCTGTAGGGTCAATAGGGATGAGGAGCTCTGTAGACCAGTCCTTGGTTATCTCTTTTAGGTCCTCCTCTACGAGCTTGTATTATGAATGAAGATCTTCTTTAGGATCATCTGTGTGCACGGTGATATAAATGAAGTGACGATATGCATGAAACTTTATGAGGGGTCGGAACCAATGTAGAGTGTTTGGGATCACGCAAGGGACAACTTCAATAGACCTCTTCAGTTGGAGATAATATGTATGAAAGATTGTGTTCGACTGCCGCTGTTTTCCCATATCACTCGAGTACCAGAGCATGGTGCACTTCGTAGTGAGCATCTTGAATGACTCAATGTCTGGGAAGGTTGCACCTTCCGACATCTCCCAAGCGGTAAATGCGATGAGGATCAGGAGCCAGCTAAAGTGGAACTCATAGCCTTGATCCTGAGCTTCGTGGCAGTCTAATTCCAGTTGGTTGACCAAGTACTTCGCCCAATTTATCTGGAGTGCTTCTACACATTTCCTGGTGAGGTCAACAACGAATCTTGTGACATGTGTAGGTCTGTTATTTCTCACGAGATTTCCTGCAATCAACTGGCACGCTAGGTGCACTATGCCATTCTGGATGGAAGCTACCTTGTAGCCTCGCGTTCCCTTTTCTACATTTCCATATGTGTCTTTGATATTTTGTGCCAATGCATGATCTGTAGCCTTCCCTGGGTAGAAGTCCTGCGGGTTGGGTCCTTGCATGCTCAATCCAATGATCCTATGGATTCGCATCAAATTGAATGTGATGCGTCGGTCCAACCATAGGTATCCTCCATGGTAACATGAGAGAAGGAGCTTAACACACACGTTAACCTCCTGATGCCTTCCAAAGTGTGGAATATTCATTACATTCAAGAGGGTGGACTGTGCGAGGTTCATAGTCCATGGCTGGGGGATTATTTTCGAGTTCTTCCCCTTCGTCCTGGTCAAGTATTTGTAAGGAGCGAGAATACTATGGTTCTTTCAGTCTCCTAGGTTGAAGTCACTGAACTTCAACGCCATGATCTTATCCTGCTTTTCTCTAACTCAACGTATCCCCTTTAGGAGGTATGCCATAACCAATATGTAATTAAAGTCCCTCAGGACACTGTCATGACTCAACGCACCAACCAGAGGCGGGATGTAGTAGGGTAAGATGGTCGAGATCAACTTTGTGTTTGCCAAGTCATTTCCGTGCTTGGTTCTCTTCTCTGCTGCCAGTTGGGATGGTCTAGATCTGTGAGTATTCGATGGAGAGGCTTGCACTCCTCTCATCAAGGAAGCTTGAATACCTATGGACATCACTTTCTCATCCATGAGGTCGATCATAAATTCTTTGATGATTTTCTCTATGACGTTGAGCTCGTCCGACATGCACGCTTAGATCAGATAACTCAAATGAATGAATGAGTGCTCAAAGTGATAGAACCGGTGTCTATCTTACTAAACACAACATGGTAGCAATGAGTTGGCTAGGTGTTGGCATAGGGGTAGACCCAGGGTTCAATGCTACAAAAGTGAACCAAAAAATCCCAAACTACTGGCCCTTTCGCAACACCTGCGAAGCAGATGAATTCTCACTCGAGGTAGAGACAGGGGTGGTTGCAAGACTCAGGTGTCTACAACCTTAGTTGGGAAACAGATCTGTGATTGTACTACTTAATAAAGCACTTAGCACCATCAGTTCCTCAATATACAATCAATATCCACTTCGCTGATAAAACAAAGCTTCACAACATTCACACTAATCTAATGTATTTAATCACTTAACATAGATAAATAGATCATATCGAGCAGATAAAGCACTAAGCATGGCCATGTAGATCAGATCTAACATTCTCACATATAATAAGCACAAAGCATAAGTAGATCTATCTAAATACATCAAATCACTTAGCAAATAACATGTGAACACATCATGACAAAGCACAAATCAACATAACACAATGTTTACGTGGTTCACCCCCACCCTGGGGCTATGTCCACCAACTCTTCTTCTTTATTGTCTTCAGTCAATCGGTTACCAATCACAAAGCCTCAAACCCTTACTCCACACAGGACATACGATCTGCACAACTCACTAGATACTTCTTCCTTGTGTCACAACACTAAGCCTTCCACAGTCTGTTACAACCACTTGCACTTAGCTCTGCAAGTCTCTCACAGTAGGCACAAAGAACTTACAGACTCTACTTGTACTTAGCATAATTCACATCACATAGATGCATCACTACCATTTCTTCTTCTATCTAGCCTAAGAATCTATTTAAATATACAAAATAGGCCTAAGAATGGTTAAACCCATGGGCCTATGTCCCATTCCCATTACATATTCCCACATCCCAAAAAGGACCCAAAAAGAGGTCGAGATCCCGTGATCTCCGCTTCGTCTTCCGCTCCTCCTTCGAGAGGCTGTCAAAGTACCAAAATAGGTCAACATGACCAATAATCTCCCAAAACTTGGTCAAGGGCCAACATGCCCCCAACACTCACCTGTGCCTCATCTCGAGTCACTCTGGTATGATCAGTTCTGATTCGAATGCCTTGATTTTGTCTCGAGTTGCTTTGAATTGCTGCTTTGCTATGGCTTCTTGCTCGGCAAAATCCTGGATCACTGGGTCATTCACTGGCCCTTCTAGGCGCTGTTCTGCTGTGGTTACAACCTGTTCTAGCTCTGCTCCTCAGCTTTCAACCTCTGTGAACAATTGACATGCCTTATCTTACACAGGTTGGAGTCATTGAGTTACTTCCATAAATTTTCTTTGGATCATATGGATCTGCTGCTGGGTGGTGCGTTGCTCTTGAGATCTCTTCATTCCTTCTACAACTAATAGGGCCTTCAGCTGCACCTGTAGTGTGTCTGTGTGTTTCTTCACTTCCTGGAGCTGGGACTCGAGTTCCTATAACTTTGGGTTCTCAGTGAGCTTCTCATACGTTTGGGTGCTGTGATTACTCAACTACTTGCACTCCCCAGCAAGAGCCTTCAATATCTCAACTGTGCTCTGGGCAGTTGCTTCCCTTTGATCTCTTACATCTTGCGGGGTCTTGGGCACAACACATAGCTCCAAATATTCTATGTGTTGTTGTAGTTGCTGAATCACTTATTCAAGTTGTGCCACCTGCTGTGGGATTCTCTCTTCGGCCTTTACTTCTATAAATGTCACAGAGCGAAGTGCTCTGTTGATCCTTTCCTTTACTTTGAGTTGCTCTTCAAGCAACTATTCCTTGCTTTGCTGCAGCTGTGCTCTTTCTTCATCCCGCCTCACTTGGAGAGAAAGATTTTCCCATTTTGCAGCACTGCGTTTCTCTAGAAGGTGTTCTTGTACTTGTGCTAAATCCTGGGTGGCTTGCGTTGTTTCTTCCCGTGCTCGTCGAAGGTGAGCTTCGACTGTATCAACAATTTGGTGGAGTTGAGCTGACTCATCTCCCAGTTTCAGTGTTTCCCTCGCTTACAATGGGTATGAGGTCTCCATTAAATCTTGTTTGGTCAGTTATGGCACGGTCCAACGGTCTGGTTATGAACCATAATTTCCTTTCTTCTTGTTCAGAGCGTCGATCAAATGATTATAATGTCCCCAATGACTATATTGCTTCGCCATGGAGAAGTGCCGTGTGTCACTGTTCTGATATCCCGGTGAAGCTCCAATTTTGTAGATTTTCCTTCTGTGAGGTTCCCTCGGGGACTTTCTGTAACTTTTCAATATTAGGCTTCTTCTTACTTATCTTTCTAGCCTTCTTTCCAGTGAGCTTCGTCTCGGTAGTTATTTTTCCATTCTGATTCTTATCTTCTTTGGTCATAGTTACTTCACGATGTTGAGATTCGTCCCTAGGATTCCTGGATAATACTCCTTCTTTGTCTAGGGTAGGTACTTCGGTCTTCTGTGGGTCTTCTAATGTTCTTGCAGCTTCGTCATCTGGGTTTCTAGTGTTAAATAACTTCGATTTGCTCTCCTATTCTGCAATCAAGTGTGCGATCCTTCTGGTCATGAAATATTTTAACTCTTGTTTCTTATGTTCCAAAATTTCTTCTTCTTATTTTCGTCTAGCTTGATTCCCATCAATCCAAGGTTTTCCTAGTAACATGGTAAATGAGGCGCCGTCTTCAATAAATTTAACAATCTCAAAATCTTCTTCTGTCGAAGTTCCATTAGCGTTCATAGGTATGCGAGTGAGATTTCCACATAGGTTTATCAACTAACCTATGAATGGTCCTATTCCTCCTAATGAAGGGATCATAGTAGGCTTCCTTATGGCTTCCCAAGTTCTTTCTGTCATGATATTCACCTGTGTTTCTTCATCCATAATACAGTCAATGCCGAAGTCTCCTATTCTTCCTTCAATGCATTATTTTTCCTTGAAGATCTCTGATAGTCTGACATGTCGATGGTCATTCAGGGTTTTTTTTATTTTCAACAATACTTTCTTTGATTCTTTCTGGGGTTCCTCCATTTCTGGATCTTCCTTAGGGTTTTCTTTATTCAGATTCATTTCTTCCATCTTAGCAATCATTCTAGGGAAATCCAACACTTCATGGTCCATATCTTTACAACAAAGACAACCAGGTATTTTCCCAGGTCATTCCTTAGCAAGATGTCCTGGTCTTCTGCAACTATAACAAAGGGTTAATCCTCTTTTTATTTTAAATGATCCATAGTCTTTTTGGTTCATCACACTAGGATCATGGTAGCTAACCTGCAAAAAATTCTTTCTAGGATCCTACATCCGTTTGTTAGTCCAAACATTATTCCTATGCATAGGTATAACATATCTTTCACTATTCTTATCAGATCTACTCATAACAAGCCTTCTTTCATCTATTAATACCCTAGTTTTCAAGCTAGGACAGAACCTATCAATCATACCTAGATCCATACTTTAGAAACAAAAATTTCCACTTATCTTACTTCTACAGAGAACAAAGCTTCCAGATCTAAATTTTTTAACTATTCTTACCTTTATCAGAGAACATATCTTGCAAATCTTATCTCTTTTAATCACAAAATTCTCACTTTTACCTTTCTTAGAGAACAAAGCTTTAAGGTCTTGCTTCTTTCCTTCAGATCCGACCTCTTTTCTTTAGATCAAGATTCTTTCTTTAGCACATAGATTTATAAATCGAGTAGGATACTACGCACTAAGGAACATATCTACGCACAGAGATTTCACAATATCAGGTTGAATCTTTGCACAAAGCTTCTTCTTTCTTAGTTCCCAACAATCACAGTTTCAGGTCCCGACAACAGAACCATTTGTTGGCACAGGAGTAGACCCAGGGTTCAACGCTACAACAACACACCAACAAAGTCCTAACTACATGCCCTTTTAGAAACACCTGGGAAGAAGATGAAGTCTCACCCGAGGTAGAGGTAGGGGTGGTTGCAAGACTCAGGTTTCTACAACCTTAGTTGGGACACAGATCTGTGATTGTACTAATTAATAAATCACTTATCATTGTTAGTTCCTCAATATGAAATCAATATCCACTTCACTGAGAAAATAGAGCTTCGAAACATTCACACTAATCTAATGTATTTAAGCACTTAGCATAGATAAATAGATCAGATCGAACATATAAAGCACTAAGCATGGCCATGTAGATCAGATCTAACATTCTCACATATAATAAGCACAAAGCATAAGTAGATCTATCTAAATACATCAAAGAACTTAGCAAAGCACAAATAATCATAACACAATGTTTATGTGGTTCACACCCACCCTGGGGCTATGTCCACCAACTCCTCTTCTTTATTGTCTTCGGTCAATAAGTTACAAGCACAAAGCCTCAAACCCTTACTCCGCACATGACAGAAGATCTGGGCAGCTCGCTAGATATTTCTTCCTTGCATCACAACACTAAGCCTTCCACAGTCTGTTACAACCACTTGCACTTAGCTCTGCAATTCTCTCACAATAGGCACAAATCACTTACAGACTCTACTTGCACTTAGCATACATTCACATCACATAGATGCACCACTACCATTTCTTCTTCTATCTAGCCTAAGAATCTATTTATATATACAAAATAGGCCTAATCATGGGTAAATCCATGGGCTAATGTCCCATTCTTGTTACATATTCCCACATCCCAAAAAGGACCCAAAAAGGGGTCGAGATCCCATGATCTTTGCTTCATCTTTCACTCCTCCTTCGACAGGCTATCGAAGTCCCAAAATAGGTCAACATGACCAAGAATATCCAAAAACTTGGTCAAGGGCCAACACTAGGATATAATTCACAAAAGTGGTTTCGGTGCAACAGTCGGTGCAATAAGTAGATAGTGGTGTAACAAGTCTCTCCAACAGATGAGAGGCCTTCATCAACATGGTTCTATCCATTGTGGCGTGGTCCCAATGGTCTAATGGTGAGATTTCTGGCCATAAATGTTGTTCTAACCATTCAGGGCATCAGGATAATGGTTATAATGCTTTCAATGACTATATTGCTTCACCATGTGGCGCTGTTATGATATCTCGATGAAGTTCCATTCTTGCAAACCTTCCTTTTGTAAAGTCCCCTTTGAAACCTTCTGTAACCTTTCTATCTTTGCTCTCTTCTTATTGAGCTTCTTAGCCTTCTTCCTTGTAGTGTTCATCTCGGTTATCCTGTTTCCATTCTGATTCTTATCTCCTTTTGGCATAGTAACTTCACGTTGTTGAGATTCTTTCATAGGGTCAGAGAGAAATATGTCTTCTCTATCTAGGGTAGGTGTTCTACTCGTCTGTGAGTTTGCTTGTGTTCTTTCAACTTTGACATACAAGTTTCTGGTTCTAAGTAGATTCGATCTGTTCTCCCGTTCTTCAATCAAGTGTGCTATCCTCCTAGTCATGAAATCTTTTAATTCTTGCTTCTTCTGCTCTAAGACTTCTTCTTCTTTCCTTCTAGCCTGATCCATTTCAATCCAAGGTTTTCAAAGTAATATAGAAAATGGGGCGCCGTTCTCAATAAATTTAACAATCTCAAAATCTTCCTCTGTCGAGGTTCCATGAGCACTCATAAATATCTGGGTGAGTCTTCCACATAGGGTTATCAGATTTCCTTTAAATAATCCTATTCCTCCCAATGAAGGAATCATAGCAGGCTTTCCTAAAGTTTCCCAAGTTCTTTCTGTCATGATATTTACCTGTGTTTCTTCATCCAGAACATAGTCAATGTCAAATTATCCTATTCTTTCTTCTGTGCAGTCTTTTTCTTGGAAGATCTCTGATAAGTTGATATTTCTTTGATCATTTAAGGTTTCTTTCATTTGTAGCAGTACATTCTTTGATTATTTCTGGGGTTCTTCCATGGTCTCAGTTTCTTAACCTTCCTCAGGGTTTTCTTGTCTCATATTCATTCTGTCAAGCTTAGCAATCATTCTAGGGAAATCTAAAACTTCATGATCCATAGATTTACAACAAATACAACTAGGTCTTCTACCAGGGAATTCCTTAGCAATATGTCCCGGTCTTCTGCAACTATAACAAAGAGTTAATCCTCTCTTTCTTTGAAATGATCCCCAACCTTTCCTGTACTGTGCACTAGGATCATAGTAGCTAGCCTGCAAAAAATTCTTTCTAGGGTCCTGCATCCATTTGTTAGTCCAAAAATTATTTCTATACATAAGAATACCTTATCTTTCACTATTTTTGTCAGATCTACTCATATCAAACCTTCTTTCATCTAGCTGTGCCCTACTTTTCAATCTAGGACAAAATTTATCAAACATACCTAGATCCATACTTTTGAAACAAAAATTTCCACTTATCTTACCTTTTCAATAAAAAAATTTCACCATTCTTACCTTTATCAAAGCACAAAGCTTTTAGGTCTTATCTCTTTTCTTCAGATCTGAATTTTCTTCTTGGCACAAATATTTCATAGGTCAAGTAGAATACTGCGCACTAGGGAAACAAATCTATGCATATAGATTTCTCTTTTCTGTAGTTCCCAACAATCACAGTTTCAGGTCCCAACAATGGAACCATTTGTTGGCACAGGGGAAGACCCAGAGTTCAATGCTTACAACAATGCACCAACAAAACCCTAACTACTGGCCCTTTCGGCAACACCTGCGAAGTAGATGAAGTCTCACCCGAGGTAGAGGTAGGGGTGGTTGCAGGGCTCAGATATCTGCAACCTTATTTGGGACACAGATATGTGATTATAACACCTTAACAGAGTAGTTAGCAGTTATAGTTCATTAATATCCAGTCTTAGTTTACAGTGAAGCTAATCCCTAATAATAGATCAAAGTAGTATTCACACAGATCCAATAGATTCAAGCACTAAGCATACCAACATAGATCATATCTATCATTCATTCATATTATTTAGCACTAAGCTATCACATTAGATTCTTCTAAGCATATATCAGTGCACTAAGCATTTAACCACATAAACAAGAGAGCAACCATAAAGCACAAAGAAACCACAACTCATGATATACGTGGTTCACCCCCACCCTGGGGCTATGTCCACCAACTCTTCTTCTTTATTTATTTCTGTCAATCTTCTACATGCACAGAGCCATGATATCTTACTCTGTAGAGGACAGGAGATCTGCATGCACTCTGCTAGATCCTCCTTCCCTGAGTTACAACATAGATCCTCTTCACAGTCTCTTACAATCACTTGTACTTAGCCTTGAAAATCTCACACAACATGCACAGAGAATCTATAATCATCGCTTGCACTTAGTATAGCACCAAAAACCTATTCTCCCCTCTTCCCCCTTTTACATTGCCTAGAATTCTATTTAAACATTACAAAGAGGGCCTAAACATGGGTAAACCCATGGGTCAACATCCCCATACCCGTTACATAAGCCCAAAACCCAAAAATCCCTAAAAAGGGGCCGAGATCCCGTGATCTCCACTTCGACTTGCACTCTTCCTTCAATATCTTGTCGAAGTCCCCAAAATAGGTCAAACATGACCAAGGATCCTCAAAACTTGGTCAAGGGCCAATTCTCCCCTATTTTCTTGCCATTCTTCCCAAACCTATAAAATGATTTTGTACCATCCATCCCCTCCATGGGTAACCAAATGAGCATGTGAATGAAATAGGAAGGAATAGGGTAAACCCGACCTAACCACAAGGCATTATAATTCACCCCACTGAATAAAAACTTGGTGCATCAAGCAACTTCTCTTGTACTTCCAAAAGTTGGAAGCTCCAACAAGTTCATAAGAGTGGATTCGTGTAACAACCAAAAATTTAAATTTTAGATGTGGGAAATCTGTCTATTCTATAAAGAAACTTGGTCCATATATAATGATGGTTACAAATCATGAAACAAGTCACTATATTCAAAGTCATGGTCACTCAATTTTGTGTTGTATATTTTTCCCATGAGGTCACCCAATTTTATGTTCTATACTTTTCCCATGAGGTCACCCGTGAAATCCATCGATGGAACTCAGAAAAGGTAGCTTGTGTACTACCTTCACCATGCCTAGTGACATTCCCTATGAAGTTTACTAATTATATACTCTTCTTCGGTAAACTTGAGGGATTAAGGGTGAAGAATATTGAACATCTTGATTGAATTCTATTGCTGTCGTGTGGGTATAGAGCTCCAGTGTGAATGAGATTTGATCACCACAACATACAAAAGTGAAAGTGATAAAAATGGTTAAGTATTGGGATTTGAAAACCCCAACCACATTTACTACTAGTATGTGGGGTGGGTATCCCTCCTTGCAAGTGAAGGATTTAGAATTAAACCTTTTCCCTTTATAATACAAGCAATAATTAATGATGCATAAACAATCCAATCAATCCCTACAAGTTTCCTAGTGCCATTTATTTGTCACCCTCTTCCTATGACCTCGATCCAAACCCAATGCAACCCTTTTCTTGACTTAATTAGACCAATACACTTGGGCATGGATGCTTCACATAATTTCAAAGCTCGATATTGATGATCATAAATGCAATATAATTGGACTCAACAATTAAAGAAACATATTTAAAAGGTGACCTGATGTAACTAGACATGACTGACTCTCCTTTGACCACAAAGGTGTGGCATCGACTCAATTTTTTTTTAAAATGAATTAAAATGTGGTTAAAGCTTGATTCAATATGTTATCACTCAAAAGTTGTTCACCTAGACCAAATTACCTAGGTTTACCGAAATACACCACATGCATTATGAATTCCATTCATTTTTCCCATTTCACATCATTTTTCAGCATTATGACCTAAGAAAACACATTTCTTAAGGTCATAAAACCCCCTTTTGGCCATTTTCTCATGAAATTATCCAAAAAAGAAAGATAATAAAATAAAAAAAAGTGGTTATTCAAAAACCCTAAAAGTAATTGTTAAATTCGATATGGTCAAATAATCCTTTTTTAATATGATAATGTCAAGGGGTTAACTACTATTTTGATTATAAATACCAAGGGGTCACTCCATTTCCATATCAATCCATCCAAAGTTAGTAAATATTGTTGGATTTGCACTAGAATTCAAGAGCCCTAGTTTCTTGATAACACTTCTAGAAACAATTGTAGCTACTTACAACCATAAGGAGAGGAGATCAACCACACACATTTGGTAAGTAAAAGAGGGAGGAGGTCAAGGAGCCACTTTCTCCAGGAATTTCTTCCAAAAGTGTCGTATTATTTTTCTTTGAATAGGGTAATGAAGCATTTTTTCATTATTTATAAGCTTGTTATTCCGATTTCTGTTTGTTTTCTACATTTGTTCACTTTTCTTATGAATCACCTAATCTTGAGAATGAAAGATTTCATTTGACTTAGGGTTTATAATTCTATTTTTCATTACTTTTTTTTAATCGAGCATAAACACTATATTAGGAGATTTTTCTAACCCTTGTTACTCGTTTCCATCAACACAAACCACTGCACTTAGAGCTATTCCACCATGTGCCTTATGTGACCTCACTGACCATGCAATCAATAATTGTTCATCACTTTCAGAGTTAAAGATTGTTTCTAACAACAATTATTTATATCTATACCCATCCATTCTTGTGGTGGAAAAATCTCTTCTTGAATCATTAACCAAATGTATTAATTCCTTGCACATGAATCATCCATGTACTTTATGCGAAACATACAGTCGTTATTCTCATCATTGTCCCAAGATACCCCAATTTTAAGATTCCCTCACCATTATTCGTCATCCCAATTCCTCTTTAGATGATAAACCAACCCTAATAGTGGATGATGTTTCCATTTAACGCCATTTTTTTTTTGTTTTTTCAGAATAAAGGAAAACCAATTGTCGAAATTGGTCCTCCTCCTATCAAAACTAATGAGAATACTATGAACATAATTCTTTACATTTTAACTTCCATGGGATCAATATCTTTTGAAAATCCTTCATTTTATTTTGATGTACATCAAATCACCCCTTCTACACCCTATTTTCCCTTGGTTTCAACGTTGGTGGAATCCCCATCTACTATTTCCATGTCTTCCTCTTTAGAAGTGTTCTATGTGAGCCAAACCTCTCCTTCCCATGTCATTGACAAAGGGTTTTCTATCCCATATTATACCACCAAAACATTAGTGGATAACATAGACTCTATTACCCTTGTCAGTCATTTTGATGAAGAAATTCTATAGTCCCTTACCACACTAGATTATCCTTGGGATGATATGCATCATTGTTCCTAATTTTTACCCCAACATATGAGTCCCTCCGACCAATATGTTTTGGAGATGAAGAAGTTCCTTTTTCATGGAAAAGTTGACTAGTTTAATAATCCTATTCCTAGGCCTAATACATTTGAGGAAGGGAATATGACCAATATTTCACCTACTATCAAGGTGGATATCTCTTTTAAGTCTGGTGTCATTGAAAACATCCTTCTTGGGGATAATTGTTCCCCTAAAGAGATAATTTCTTATAAATCCCTTTTCCAATAATTTTGGGATTTTTTTGCATGGTTGTATTCAGAGATGCCTAGGATTGATCTGGAAACCATTGAACATCATATCGATACATAACTGGATGTCATTCCTATCCATAACAAAAATGGCCTATTCACCCCGGAAAGGCCCTTGCCATCAAATATGAAATTGATCAACTTTGTCCGATAGGATTTATTTTCCACATTGGGTAAACTTCATGAGTCTCTAACCCTATCCTTGTTACAAGTAAGCAATAAACCATTAATGTTTGTATTGATTTTCATGATTTGAATTAAGCTTGTCTCAAACAGAGTTATCCGACGTTGTTTATCGACCAAATTATCGATGCATGTTCCAACCATGAGATCCTTTCCTTCATGGATGTATTCTCAAGATATAATGAGATTTGGATTTGACCCCAAGATCAATACAAGACTACCTTCACTCCCCATGGGGGACCTTCAGGTACAAGTGTTATGTCCTTTGGATTAAAGAATGCTGTAGCCAATTTTCAATGTGCCATGTCATATTTATTTCATGACCTAGTTCACATTATCTTATCCTACCTCAACTATCTCACTAATCATTTGAACAAATATTTGAAACACTTAGAAGACTTGCGTACTATATTCCTTAGGTGTCACAAGTATAACACATTCTTAAACCCTTTTACGTGTGTCGTCTACGTGCCAATTGATCAGTTATTGGGATCCATAGTTTCCAATGTTGACATTACTATAGACCCTTTGAAATTTCAATCCATCATTGAACTACCCCCACTTCATAATTTTCATACAAGGGAAAGCCAATTTCTTGTGTTAGTTTATCTTAGATTACACCACAACTTCTCATGGGTTTCTTTTGTTGCTACGTTTAAACATACCCTTTGTATGGAATGACTCGACCCACCATTCATTTGAAACATTAAAGCATTCCCTTAGTTCAACACCTTTAATTATTCCTTCTAACAATTGAGAAGCATTTTATCCTTTACATTTTCACCTTACCCTTTATTGTCACTAGAATGTTAGTTTAGGATAGGATCGATAGATGTGAATATGTCATGTATTATGTGAGTAAGAACTTGTTTAGACCCTCACTGTACTATACCCATGAATATAAATTTTCCTTGGCCATTGTTTTCTCAGTTTAGAAGTTATGTTATTACATTATGATGCACAAAACCAAAGTCATGACAAATTCCAACCCTATGTCCTTTCTGTTGAGATATCAGGTAATCAATGGAAAGTAAACTCATTGGATCATCATCCTTTAAAAGTATGACTTGGAATTTTTCATGCCTAAGAGAAAGAAAGACTTAGTCCTCGACAAGTTGATTTAACCCCCCCCAACTAGAGCATTAGACCCTTCCAGGTGAACAATTTTTCGCAATGTCCACTAATAATCCTTGCTATGGTGACATTTTAGTTTATTTGTGAACCCAAAAGTTTGGTACTAATTTATCCCATGATGATAGATGATGTATTCATCATCAATATCCATGCTATATCCTCATTTGAGATGAATTTTATCATCATGGAGTTGATACCTTATTGCATTGTTGTCTTACCCATGATGAGGTGAACCAATATTTAAATGCTTGCCATAGCGATGCTTGTGGTGGGCACCTTTCTGAGATGGATACTACTCAAAATATTATGCATGTAGTTTATTTTTATCATACTCTTTTAATTATTATATCAAGGTAGTTAAGAATTGGACTAACTATCAACTTTATGCCCCTAAGGAACAAGCCCCTCCAACTACATTACACCTTGTAATCACCGTAGGTCCTTTCTGCAAATGGGCCATTGATTTCATGGAATGTATCCCTCCTCTTATCATTGATCATAAATAAATTATTGTGGCCATATATTACTTCATGAAATTGGTTGAATCTATGACAACATTTAACAACACTATCGCTACTACAAATTGTTTCTTTTCAATCTTGTAATTACTCGATTCAGTGTCCTGAAAAAATTGTTTTGGACCATAATCGATACTTTGAATATGAAAATTGGCACAAACTATCTTCACTGTTAGGTTTTGAACATCAATATTCATCCTCTTATTATCCACATGGGAATGGCCAAGTTGAGGTCGTCAATAAAATCCTTAAAAAAATGGTCCAAGTGATTGTAAATAGGTACAAGACCAACTAGCATCACATGATCTTCCCAACCTTGTAGGCCTATAATAAATCTGATAAGACTGTCATTGGTTCACACCCTTTCATGTTATTCATGGAAAAGAGGTAGTTTTTCGATCAAGTTTCCAATTCTCTCCTTTCATTTAGCTACCAAACTCCTCCTTGAGACCACTCCCTTAGACCAAATTCTAGTAATGTTGGAATTCTCCAATGAATATCATCACGTCATCTTGCAAAAAATTGAAGTGGCCAAGAAGCATTCTAAATATTAATATGATAGAAGCGTACACCCTCATGTATTCCATAAAGGGAATATACTCCTTGTGTATGAGAAATCCCACAATATATTAGGTCGAAGAAAGTTTGAACAATCATGCTAGGGAACATACATTTTCAAGCAATGTATAGGTAA
>ML794406.1:181536-198250 GCA_009831015.1 Picea engelmannii
CAAATAACACAGAGCATTGCAACATTCATTTAGATCTACAATATTTCAACACTTAGCAACAGTAAAATAGATCAGATCCAGTAGATCGACACTAAGCATCTTTATACATGTCATATCTACATTCACATACATCTAATAAGCACAAATCATAAGTAGATCTATCTAAATATGTCAAAGGAATTAACAAATGCAGAGATAAGCACATTGAGTCAAAGCACATAGCATAACATAGATTTACGTGGTTCACCCCCACCCTGGGGCTATGTCCACCAACTCTTCTTCTTTATTATCATCGGCCAAGCGGTTACAAGCACAGAGCCAACAAACCCTACTCCGCATAGGAAAAAATATCTGCACAGCTCGTTAGATCCTTCTTCCTTGCCTTACAACCCAAATCCTTCTATATTTCCACATAGGGACTTGCATTAAGC
Source organism: Picea engelmannii (assembly GCA_009831015.1). Taxonomy (NCBI): domain Eukaryota; kingdom Viridiplantae; phylum Streptophyta; class Pinopsida; order Pinales; family Pinaceae; genus Picea; species Picea engelmannii. Next base: position 181,968 of record ML794406.1, read on the forward strand.
TCTACAGGCCTATATAATGCATAAGACCTTGATCACACAGATCACACTTGGCACGTAGCCTATGTCACATAGATATAATACAATTCTCTACTAGATGCCTAGATGTCTATTTATACATACAAAAGTGGGCCTAAGCATGGGTGAACCCACAGGCCAACATCCCTTTCCCATTACATATTCCCAAAACCAAAAAAGGGACCCAAAATTGGGCCGATATTTTGTAATATCCGCTTCGTCTGGCACTCCATCTTCGATAGGCTGTCGAAGTCCCAACAATGGTAAAATGTGACCAAGTGTTCCCAAAACTTGTTCAAGGTCCAACAGGCCCCCAACACTCACCTGTGACTCGAATCTTAGGAAATAATCTCAACAACGCAAAGTTACTATGCCAAAAGAAGACAAGAATCAGAATGGAAAGAGGAATAAAGAGATGAAGCTCGGCGGAAAGAAGGCTTGAAAGCTGAACAAGAAGAGAGAAACTATAGAAAAGTTACAGAAGGTTCCAGAGGGAACTTGACAAAGGGAAAATTTACAAAACAGGAACTTCGTCAGGATATCAGAACAACGTCACATGGAACTTTGCCATCACAAAGCAATATAGCCGTTGGGAACAGTATAATCGTTAGAACGACACCCCGAATTAGTAGTAAGGAAATTATGGTCAAACAACTCACCATCAGATGGGAAATGCCAGAAGGGGTGACCTTCTCGAACATCAAGCCATTCGAGCCGCTTGCTCCAAAGTTCACCACGCTCTGGTACTCGAGCAATATGAGAAACCAATGGCAATCGAACACTGTTTTTCACACATATTACCTCCAACTAAAGAGAGCCATCAAAGCTGGACCTCACATGAATCTAAACACCCTACAGAGGTTTCGACCCCTGATGAAGTTCTGCACAGATCGAAACTTCATCTATATTACAGTGTGAATAGACGCGCATAAGGAGGAGCTTCAGTCATACTACAAGATCAAGGAAGAGGACCTTGAGGAGATCACTAAGGACTAGTCGACAGACCTCCTTGTTCTCACATACCCTATAGAGATATCTAACCCTAATAACCTAGAGACCATGCACAAAGAACATGAAACATCCAGACCCAGCAAAAGGAATAAGATCTAAGAGGTCAAAGACTAAAGAAGCATCTCAGACAAGACTACTTCAGTATCACCTAATCGAGGGGGTGATGATGAAGTAGAAGAGATAAATGCCAAAGAAGCTGAACAAAAGCAAGGTGAAGTAGCACCACTTAGAAATGAGACCAATCCCCTAAAGAAGAGTAAGGTTTCCCCCCCCGAAACCTTCTTTCGGGAAGAAATCCAGAGCCACCATGACCAAGATGCAGACTGTACTCACTACCGATGATTTTGACTTGATCATAGCAGCCCTAAATGACGCCTCAGAGGAAATCATGGAGAAACAAGAAGCCAAGAAGAAGGAAATGCATGACAAAATTGAGGTCAAACTCTGAGGGGTACAACAAGCCCTTCAGTCCAGTCGTGCAGTGTCCACTATGCCCTTTCCATCGAGAGAACCGGAGTTGGGAGATGAGCCAGCCCAACTCCACCGAATAGCAGATGCAACTGAAGCTCACCTTCATTGAGCACAAGAAGAAATAAAACAAGCCACCCAGGCCTTGAAGCAAGTGCAAGGAGTACTCATAGAACAACGTCGAATTGCAGAGAAAGAGATGATTACTCTCCAGATGAATCTTGAAAAAGAGAAAGCACATATTCAACAAGAAAAGGAGCAGTTGCTCGCATAACAACTCAATGTGAAAGAAGCAGTCAACAGAGCACTTCGCTCTGTGAAAGGCTTAGAACCACAGGAAAAAGACCGAGTCACACATCAAGTAGATCATCTCGCAGAAGATATCTAGCAACTACAACAATGAATAACAGACTTAGAGCTCTGAACAATGCCCAACATTCCGCAGGATGTAAGGGATCAAAGAGAAGCAACTGCCCGAAGTGCAGTTGAAAGAATCAAGGGCCTCACCATGGAATGTAAGAAATTGAGTGGTTGTAGTGTCCAAACATATGAGTGACTCACTGAGAATAAAAAACTAAATAAACTAGAGTCACAGCTCCAAGAGGTGAAGTATCAAGCATAAATAATACAGGCGTAGTTGAAGCCCATGTCAGCTATTGAAAGGATGAAGCGATCCCAAGAGCAGCGCACTGCCCAGCAGTAGGTCCAAACCATTTAGAGAAAAGTCATGGAAGTGACTCAGAGGCTCCAACTTGTACAAGATGAGGCTTACCAACTATTCATAGAGATCGAAGGCCGAGGAGAAGAACTGGAGCAAGTCGTCACTGCAGCTGAACAACGCCTAGAGGGACCTGTCAATGAATCTATTAACTAGTATTTCGTGTAAGAGTAGGTCGTGGCACAAAAAAAATTCGAAGTAGCTCGAGTCTTTTGAAACTGATCTAAACAGATCAGAGTGACTCAGGATGAGTCACATGTGAGTTTTGGGGGCATGTTGGCCCTTGACCAAGTTTTTAGGATCCTTGGTCAGGTTTGACCTATTTTTGGGACTTCGACAGGCTGTCAAAGGTGGAGTGCAAGATGATGCGAAGATCGCCAGATCGCGGCCCCTTTTTTGGATTAAGGATTATGTAATGGGTATGGAACTGTTGGCCCATGGGTTTACCCATGTTTAGGCCCATTTTGTAATGTATAAATAGATATCTAGGTGATGTAAGTAAGTGGTGCTAAGTTAAGTGTGCTAAGTGCTGAAGTTCGATCTATGTGATCGAAAGTGCTAAGTGTTGAGTGGAGATTTATTTTGTGCATATTGTATGAGGCTTGTAGATCTCAGTGCAAGTGAGTGTAAGAGATTGAGAAGAGGCGTAGTGCTATAACCTAGCCTGGGGAAGGAGGATCTAGCGAGGTGCATAGATCTCCTGTCCTCTGTAGAGTAGGGTTTTTGTGGCTCTGTGCATGTAACTGATTAAAGAATCTAATAACGTAGCCCCAGGGTGGGGTTGAACCACGCAAATGCTGTGTTTATCTACTTTGTGCGATGTATTGATGTGTTTATATGTTAGCTTGCTTAGTGATTCGATATATATGAATGGTAGATAGATATGTTAATGCTATGTGCTTAATAATATGGATGAATACTAGATCTCTCCCATGTGGATGTGATTAGTGCTTGAATATAGTAGATCTGGTTAACTACTGCAATGCTCTGTAATTAGGGTTTAACTATGTTGTAAACTAAGACTGGATATTGATGAAATATAACTGCTAAGTGCCATGTTAAGGTGTTACAATCACATATATGTGTCCTAGCTAAGGTTGCAGACCCTGGAGTCCTGTAGCCACCCCTACCTCTACCTCGGGTGAGACTTCATCTTCTTCGCAGGTGTTTCCGAAAGGGCTAGTAGTTAGGGTTTTGTTGGTGTGTTGTTGTAGCGTTGAAACCTGGGTCTGCCCCTATTGGCACAGAGGCAGACCTAGGGTTCAACGCTACAAGAGCACACCAACAAAACCCTAACTACCGACCCTTTTGGCAACACCTATGAAGCAGATGAAGTCTCACCCGAGGTAGAGGCAGAGGTGGTTGCATGACTCAAGGGTCTTCAACCTAAGATGGGACACAGATATGTGATTATATCCCTTACAGGGCACTTAGCATCGATCATTCATCAATATTCAACTCTTATTATACTTCGCAAATAACACAAAGCATTGAAACATTCATTTAGATCTATAGTATTTCAACACTTAGCAACAGTAAAATAGATAAGATCCAGTAGATCAACACTAAGCGTCTTAATACATGTTAGATCTACATTCACATATATCTAAGAAGCAATAAGCATAAGTAGATATATCTAAATATGTCAAAGGACTTAGCAAAAGCAGAGATACGCACATTGAGTCAAAGCACACAACATAACACATAGATTTACGTGGTTCGCCCCCACCCTGGGGCTACGTCCACCAACTCTTCTTATTTATTATCGTCGGCCAAGCGGTTACAAGCACAGAGCCAACAAACCCTACTCTGCATAGGACAAAATATCTGCACAGTTCGTTAGATCCTTCTTCCTTTCCTTACAACCCAAATCCTTCTATATCTCCACACATGGACTTGCACTAAGCTCTATAGTCCTATATAATGCATAACACCTTGATCACACAGATCACACTTGGCACGTAGCCTATGTCACATAGATACAATACAATTCTCTACTAGATGCCTAGATGTCTATTTATACATACAAAAGTGGGCCTAAGTGTGGGTGAACCCACAGGCCAACATCCCTTTCCCATTACATATTCCCCAAACCCAAAAAGGGACCCAAAAGTGGGCCGATATTTTGCAATATCCACTTCGTCTGGCACTCCATCTTCGATAGGTTGTCGAAGTCCCAACAATGGTAAAATGTGACCAAGTGTTCCCAAAACTTGTTCAAGGGCCAATAGGCCCCCAACACTCACATGTGACTCGTCTTGAGTCACTCTGGTCTGAGAAATTCTGCCTCGAACACCTTGAGCTTGGCTCGAGCTGCTTCGACCTGCTGTAGTGTTATGACCTCTTTCTCAGTGAACTCCTGGATGAGTGTGTCATTGACTGGTCCTTATAGGCGTTGTTCTACTGCACTCACAACCTGTTCAAGTTCTACTCCTTGGCTTTCAACTTCGGTGAAAATTTAGCATGCCTTCTCTTGCACTGGTTGAAGTCATTGAGAGACATCCATTACTTTGGTCTGGATCATGTGGATTTGTTGTTGGGAACTGCGTTTCTCTGGAAACCTCTTCATCCTTTCGACTGGTGATAAGGCCTTCAACTGTGCGTGTAACATATCTGCGTGTTGCTTTTCTTCTTGGAGCTACAACTCTAATGCTTGTAACTCTAGATTCTCCATGAGATTTTCATAAGTCTGAGCGCTCCTAGATCTCAACCGCTTTCACTCCAAGGAAAGAGTTTTCATTCTACCAACTTTGCTACGAGTAGTTACCTCTCTTAGGTCTTTTATTTCTTGAGGAGTCTCAGACACAGTATGAAGTTCCAAGTCTATGATGCACTGCTGAAGCTGCTGGATCACTTCTACAAGATGTGCCACATGCTGTGGAATTCATTCTTCAACACGTAAATCTATGACGGTCAAAGAGAGAAGTGCTCTGTTGACCTGTTCCTTTATCTCAAGTTGCTTTGTGAGAAAATGCTCCTTGCTATACTGTAGCTCTCCTTTCTCTTTGTCCCACTATGTTTGAAGAACAAGTTTTTCCCCTTCGGCAACACTGCACTGCTCGACAAGTACGCCCTGTACCTGTGTCAAATATTGTATGGCTTGCACTGTCTCTTCCTGAGATCATCGAAGGAAAGATTTGACTTTATAAGAGATTTGGTGCAATTGGGTTGGCTCATATCCTGTTTTTACTGTTCCTACTGTTAGAGGCACAATGGAGACTGCGTGGCTAGATTGGAGTGCCTGCTGCACTCCTTGGAGTTCAATCTCAATATGATTATAAATCTTCTCTTGCTTCACCTCCTGCTTCTCTAATATCTCCTGTGAAGCATCGTTCACAACTACAATGATGAAATTAAAATCATCCAATGTGAGGGTAGTCCGCATCTTGGTTACAGGAGTTATATGTTTCTTTCGGGAGGAAGATTTCGGAGGCGAAACCTTCCTTTTCTTTGACGAGTCTTCTTTGTCCCTAGGTGGTGGTACTTCTCCTTTCTGTTGTTCAATTTATGCACCTTTTATCTCTTCACCATCACCCCCTTCATCTGGTGAAATGGACACAGTCCTCACAGATGTGTTATCTATATCCTGAACTTCTGCAGGCTTCTTCGTCTTACTAGGTCCATGTGTATCCTGCACAACTTTCGAGCTGTCTACATTAGACAAATCCGTAGGGTTGGCTAGAATAAGGAAGTTTGCCTACCATTCCTTAGTGATTTCCTCTAATTATTCCTCTGTAAGTTTGTAATAGGACTGTAATTGCTTCTTATGGCCATCTGCACATTGTTATATATATATAGTGGCAGTCCGCACTGAACTTCATTAAGGGCCGAAACCTGTGGAGGGTATTCAGGGTCATCCGAGGCTCGGACTAGATGGCTTGTTTCAACTGGTTTTAATAGGTGTGGAAGACAGAATTGGAATGCCACTTTTTTTTCATGTCATTTGAGTACCATACCATACAAAAAATCATGGCTAGTGGTTCAAAGGGTTCAATATCCAGGAACGTGGTTCCTTTTGGTAGCTCCCAGGTGATGAAAGCGATCAGTATGAGAAGCCAGCTAAAGTGGAACTCATACCCTTGGTATTGCACTTCTCTGCAATCAAGCTCTAGTTGGTTTACAAGGTACTACACCCAGTTCATCTGAAGTCCTTCTGTGCGCTTTCTGGTGAGGACAACTATGAATCTTGTCACTTGGGTTGGTCTGTTCTTGCGAACTAGCTTTCCTGCGATCAACTGACATGCGAGGCACACTGTGCTGTTATGGATAGAGGATACCTTGTAACCTCGTGTTCCCTTCTGGACATCACCATAAGTCTTTTTGATTCTTTGCGCTAATGCTCGGTCTGAGGTCTTTCCAGGGTAAAAGTCCTGTGGGTCAGGGCCCTGCATGCTCAGTCCTATGATCTGATTGATCAAGGTCGGATCCACAGTGATGCGACAATTCAACCATAAGTAACCTCCGTGGTAGCAGGATAACAACAATTTCATGCATGTGTTTACTTCCTGGTGTCAACTGAAGTGCGAGATCGTCATTACATTAAGCAGTGTGGTCTGCGTGAGGTTCTGGGTCCATGGCTGCGGGATAATCTTTGAATTCTTTCCTTTGGTCCTGGTAAAGTACTTATGCAGGGCTAATATGTTGTAAGATTTACGATCTCCGAGGTTGAAGTCACTAAATTTTAGATCTACGAGCTTATCCTAGTCGGCTTGAACTGCGTGTATCCCTTTCGGGAGGTACACCATGACCAAAGCATATTCAAAATCTTTGGGCACACTGACCTAGTTGATGGTGCCACTTAGAGGGGGTAGGTAGACAGGTAGGATGCTCAGAATCATCTTGGAATTCGTGATATGATCTCTATGCTTCGTTTTTGTCTCTATCGCGATTCTGGAAGTTCTTGCTCCATGAGCAGTCGATGGAGAAGCTTGGACTCCTCTTGTTGATGATGCTTGCACACCTGCAGACATCCTTCTTTCCGACATGATTTTCTCAGTCCTGAGATCAGCGAGTACTTCCTTCACAGATTATTCAAGTGCACTAAGCTCTTCGGACAAATGCGCTCAGGATAAATATCGGGGTCACAATGATCTTAAATATTGCATAGGGATGAACAACAAGGGCGTGATGATCATTGTATACACTTTCTAGTCTGCAGGCTTCAAATTCTCAGTTGGAAAAAGTGTTCTTTGTGCATGGTGCGACGAGATATATAGGCGATCTTGGCAATGGTTTACTTTGCAATGGGTATCAGCCTCATTAATTCTTGTTCTATTCGTTATGGCGCGGTCCAATGGTCTGGTGATGGGCCATTAATGATTTTACATCCGTTTAGAGCAGCAGTCAAAATGGGTATATCAGCCTCCAACGACTATATTGCTTCATCATGGCGAAGTGCCCTATGTCGCGGTTCTAATATCCCGATGAAGTTCCAATTCCGCAAAGTTTCTTTCTGCGAGGTACCATATGGAACATGCTGTAACTTTTCAATCTTAGCCTTCTTCTTACTTAGCTTCCTAGCCTTTTTCGCCATGAGCTTCGTCTCGGTGGTTCTTTTCCCATTCCGATTCTTATTTTCCTTGGGCATAGGCATTTCTTACTTTTTGCCACCAATACTTACAATCATTACTCTTCCCTATGCTGACGGTCAAGGTTGACCTTTCTATTAATAAGGGGGGTGGATGCTCGACACACTTCTCTATGCAGATATTAATGATTGTAATCAATACCTTCATTTAGATACACTTGTTGTCTTTGATAGTTGCTATTCTCGGTAATTTTTCCTCCAAAGCTGGTCTAACCACCTCTGCTAACAAGAGTGATAGTCGATGGTTTCCCCCACTAGTGAGTGGCATTATCATCATCTAGATCTGGTCTTCAATATTCAGAGATGCGAAGAAATACGTCCAAACCTACGATAGTTGTCAACGAATGGGAAAACTAGGTCAGGCTGATGAAATGCCTTTGAAAGCACAAGTAGTCGTTGAGCCATTTGAGATATGGGCACTAGACTTCATTGGCTCCTTCAACCCAAAGTCGAATCAAAAGGCCTATATTCTAGTCGCAACGGACTACATGACTAAATGGGTAGAGGCAGAAGCCTTGCCAAATGCAACAAAAGAAGTAGTCATCAAATTTGTTTTCAAATTATTCGTACACTATGGACTACCAAGAGAGGTAATTACTGATGGGGGGTCACAATTTACAGCTCATAGAATCACCACCACCCTGGATAACTATCATATGAAATAAAAAATTACTTCTTCGTATCATCCACAAGAAAATGGGAAAGTGGAAAGCACCAACAAAGTCCTGGAGGCAATCCTGACAAAGACTGTCTCAACAAACAAACATAATTGGGCTTCTGAGCTCCCAAACACCTTATGGGCTTACCTCACAACATGGCGTAATACCACTGACTACTCTCCTTACCATCTATTCTATGGCAAAGAACCCATCTTCCCAAATGAGTTTGAAATGAAGACTCTAAGGATGGCCCAGGAAATCAGACTGGATCTTACAAAATCACATAAACAACGCCTTCAAAAACTTAATGAATTGGATGAAGCATGCCTGTCTGTTGTAGAGAGCACAACCGTTATTCAACAACAAAGTTCGACCTGGCACGATAAGCATATAAAGAAAAAACTATTTAAAAAAGGAGACTGGGCACTCCTCTATGATTCCAGATTTTAGGATTTTCCGAAAAAATTACAGATACGATGGATAGGACCATACGAAATCAGTGAAGTCCATGATAATGACACAGTTACGTTAAGCACCATCGACGGGTTTGGATCTCCATTTCGAGTCAATGGACACCGACTACGACTCTATCATCGATTTCCATCAAAAGAATCTTTCTACCAGGAGGTAAGTAAGGACCCTACTGTTCAAATTTTGACTGGCTGGGAAGGTAATTCAACCACCCCAACTCCATAAATATTGAAATCTGCTGACACTGTATATACTGTATATTATTTTATTTAGTTTTTTATTTATTTTTATTTTTTGACAATCATTCCAGAAAATCAAAACTAGGGAGGATAACCATGATGAACTCAATTAGCACCCTTTTCTGTTCCGAACTCCCGCTTCGTCTCGTTACCCATACCCTATCTTCTGCAGATAAATGAATATGTCATTATTTAGCAGCGACAATTGGTAACTATAATGAAATTTATAACATTAACAAACCATCCATTACTTAATTTTGAAATAAACCAACTCATAAATGAATTTAGTTGATGAGGAATCAACCTTGAATTCAAGAAAAATACATACCAGGTTTCTACAAATTCAGATGGTTTGAATGGAACAATTGTTGTTTCTTTTGCGCGCTTGTTGTTCCTTTGAACGGAATAATTTTTGTTCCTTTTGCGCGCCTGCTATTCCTTTGAATGGAACAATTGTTGTTCCTTTTGCACACCCGCTGTTCTGTTCCTTTTGCACACCCGCTGTTCTTTTGAATGGAACAATTGCTGTTCCTTTTGCAGGCTTGCTGTTCCTTTGAATGGAACAATTGTTGTTCCTTTTGCGTGCCTGCTATTGCTTTGAATGGAACAATTGTTGTTCCTTTTGTGCGCCTATTGTTCCTTTGAACATAAAAATTGTTGTTCCTTTTGCGCGCCTGCTATTCCTTTGAACGAAATAATTGCTATTCTTTTTTGTACACCTATTGTTCATTTTTTCATTCTTTCCTTACCGATAAAACACTAAACCTTTCTTTTGGGGTACAACTTTCACCAAAATAATTTTTCATCAGCATTATTTCTAACGATCCATCATTATTTTGTGGACTATCACCCATACATTATCAAATTGTTTTTTGGATCACTTCCTTCAAAATATCTTAAACCTTGTTCATAATCTGTAACCACCATAATTCGTTTCTTTTCCTTATATATTACACTTAAATGATACCTCGTGTTTATAACTAATAATGAATCTATGACACACTTTTACTTGGCATCCTTACACTTCTTTACGCCATCCCGTACTCTTAAGGAGTATATGAGCCTCCCGTCATACAATAATATAATAAATCAATATAATTTCTTTATTTTTCCACAAATAATAGGGGGTCTCATCACGAGCCATCCTACCACGATCATAGGATAATAACCTAAGTGACATTCCCTCTATGGCTACCACACGAGGGCAATGACCTTTGACATTCTCTTTTTGTCAAAGGACAAGAGGTCTCATCACAAGCCAGTTTGTTCACTTAAGTTACACTCTAGTGAGTAGTATTGTCATCATTTGGATACCAAACCAGGATAATAATCTTTTTCAGAAAAAACTTAAAAAAAAAAAATCCCCCAAAAATAAAAATAAAATAATAATAATTTTTGTATACATCTATCAACAAATGTTTTTCTTCTTTCCTTCTCTTTTCCACAAAGAATAGGGGGTCTCATCACGAGCTAGCCTACCATGATCATAGGATAATAACCTAAGTGACATTCCCACTATGGCCACCACACCAAGGCAATGGCTTTTGACATTCTCTTTTTGTCAAAGGACAAGAGGTCTCATCACGAGCCAGATTGTTCACTTAAGTTACAATCTAGCGAGTGGCATTATCACTATGGATACCAAACCTGGATAATGGTATTTTTGAAAAATATGATTCAAAGAAGTATCAAGGATACAGGCTCATCTTTAGGTTAAAAGGAAACCCTGTCGAGGCTATGGACGCCTGCTGGCAACAGTGGCTCTGCCTGTGGTATGGAAGTTACCTTAACACACCAAGTTTCTCTGTCTCTCTATATTTACTTCACTCAATCACGAGGCTATCAATTCGGTTGTATTCAATAACATGGAAAAGTAACAACATTATGATATGTGAGATATTATTTAATTGAACAAGATTTAATTTATTCGGAGCATGTATCCTTAACGCATTACTTTAGGTATCGGTATTTTCAATTCCACAACGCGGATTAACATTTAATGATTACCGTTAAATATGTTGTTCAAACATAAATCATTAATCCCCAATTGGCAACCACCGTACAATTATTTCTTTTCGCCACCAATACTTACAATCATTACTCTTCCCTACACTAACGGTCGAGGTCGACCTTTCTATTAATAAGGGGGGTGGATGCTCGACACACTTCTCGATGCAGATAGTAACGATTGTAATCAATTCCTTCATTTAGATACATTTGCTGTCTCTGATAGTTGCTATTCTTGGTAATTTTTCCTCCAAAGCTGGTCTAACCACCTCTGCTAACAGGAACGATAGTCATCCATATTTTCTCACAAAATGGGTGGTAGAGGTGTGCGCAGGGAACCTACTTTACTAAATCTTACAGAGCAAGTGAGAGACATCCTACATCAGCTGGGGTGGATGGAGTACTTCAACCAGTTGCAAGGATATGACACAAAATTCATGCTTGAATTCTTTCAGAATCTGCACGGGGAAAACTCTATGGTGTCGGGCATACAAATCTTAGTCACCTTGGAAATCTTAGCAGAGGTCACATGGCTGCCTAATACGGGCATTCAGTGGAAAAGACGATACATAACATTGAAGGAAGCTGTGGAAACCTTCATAGACCCTGGGGAAGAATTGGATAAGAAAGGAAAAGGACTCAATCCCAGTACCCTCAGAGAACCATGGAAGGAACTTGCAGGGGTGATTCAACAGTACATCACTTGTGATGGATGATATGACGTAATTCAACCTCGCCACCTCAAATTGTTGGCAGCTTTAAAACAATGGTTAGTACTTAATCTACCTTTATTTCTGAATGCCATATTACATGAGGTTGCTCTGAGAACACAAAAATCCAAGGACCCTATTACTGTTATCAACCACCATAGATTAGTTAAATTGATAACAATTAAGGCACTGAGTCAAACTCAATTGATCTGGGATAAATTGATTGAGGCCAATAGACCTCCACAACTAGAGCAACCTGAATTATGCCATGAAGAACCACCACAGGAAATCGAAGATAGACAGGCAGAGGAGACTACTACCCAAAGGGAAATCCCATCTCCTCAAACAGAAGCTAAGGTAAATCCTACCCAAATCACAGAGACCCAGACTGTACAAAGACATGCATTAACAAAAAAGAGGAAGAGAGCAACAACTGCCCCTACAACCATCATTTAGATAAGGAGACGAAGTAGACGAATTCAGGAAACAACTGAAGCAATTCAGGATACAATAAAATAGCCTGAAGAACTTCAGAACTCTACAAAACAGTCTCCACAGAAGAATTCTCAAGGAATTAGGCAGGAAGAACAGACCTCATAGAGGACTGATCAGGAAGACACCCAACCGACATTGTCACATTTGACAGAACAATTTATGAAGAGCTATGAGGTAGAAATAGCCCAGGTATTGGGAATCTTGGGAACCTCACTTGACAGGGGCACAAATAATCCAGAAATACACTCAGAACAACCCTCCTCTTCAAAACCAGTTGAAGATTTTCCTGATATTGAAATGTCTTTTCCTGAGGACAGAGCACAGGAAGAACCCCATTTCAAAACAAGAAGCCCTCTTGGATAGACAAAACAATTGGAAGGAACAGAGGAGAAACCATTTGCTGACCAGAATGAAGAAGGCCTTGAGACCTCCCATAAACCGAAATCAACCAAAATCCATAAGAAAATTAGAAAATTAAAAAAATAAAATAAACTATTGAAGAAAAAGGCTAAGAAGGATGAAGTATTAAAGAATAAGGTATTTAAACTCAAGGAAATTATTAAGGAATTGAGGAAACAATTAGAACAGACAAATAAAGCCCACAAAAGAAAGAAGAACAAAAGGGCCAGAGTACAAGGAATAATCCCTCTTCCTAAAGAAGCAGTCAGTACAAATTTTGTAGGGATACAGACAGACCCTGAAGAAATAGTAGTAGAAGAGACAGTAGCCCAGAATGAGGAAGCACCTCCTCTAGAGTCACAAGAAAATATGATATCTATAGAAGCAATTAATGCTAAGGTGCAGACAACTCAACTCCTTGAGAAAAATGATACCATCAGGAGATTGGAGGAGGAATTGATGCAGTCTCAACAAACCCTGATTCAAAATAGAAGTGAGTTGCTGACTATGGTAGAACACCAAGCACTCCAGTCCCAGAAACAAAGTATTATTGTGGAAAGGTTGGAAGTATAACTTACACAAGTCCAACAAGAATTAACTCAATCCAGGGAAGAGACGAGCACTATGGAAGAATACCAAGCATCTCAATCTCAAGCACAAAGTTTCACCATCGATAGACTAAAAGCAGAACTTACACAAGCCCAACAAGCATTGGTCCAACACCAATATGGAATGGTAACTAGGACTGAATATCAAAATATTGTTAAAGAATTGAAGGACATGACAACAACAGAGGGTGAGACCTATGCTTTTCTCACCAAAGCCTAAGAGAAGATCAAAAGGGTGCAAACCCATTTGGAAAAATCTTTGGAGCAAATCAAGGAAATCTGTGATATCTACTCTGATGCTATTAATTGTAGAGCTCCTGCCACCAATTACACGTTATTCTTACTGGAAAAATATTTTTTATTGAGAGTGAAGGCCATCAGAGCAGGAAAACCTATTTCTTTTGCCACTGTACCTGAGTTTATTTCATGTTTCAGAGAGCAGGATGAAAAGGTACAATACTTTTTGTGTGAATTATACTTCCATAATTTCATTCTGGAAGACAACAGGGAAGATAAACCTGGCCCATTCATTGGTGATATACAGTTTTAGGCATTTCTGTCATTCACTTAGAATCAAGTCAGATGGGGTAAAGCTCATAAAAACTTCCTAAACAGGGAAGCTGGGCTGGATCTTTGGGTTAGGGGGGAGCCTCCAAAGTCCTTTCCAGCCATTATGTGACGTAAAACTTTTATGAAAAGGAAAGGGGTCATAGACTCCTTTGCCCCCATCCATATCCAGGTCATATGTTCAGGTATCACTCGCTTTAGGGAGCTTAAGGAGGAAGCTCTTGCTGCTTCTAAATGGAGATGGGATGCCTCCTCCAGTGAAGTAAAGAGTAGGGAACCCTTTGGGTATAGAAATTTCTTTACATCTACCTTCAGAATAGAGAGGTATTATAGATTGCTCCAAGAGGAAGGACCTGGTTAGATTGGGTGCAGATATAATCCTCCTATCATCTCGGTCCCTTCATAAAGTTACCAAAAATATTATCAAATTAACAAGAAAAGGGAGGATGCTACTTTTGGAGAACTCAAAAGAAGCAATGGGTTCAGAAGGCCTGGTGAACCAACCTTTCCATCTTACAACATTACTGCTTTACATGTAAAATATTAGCTTGCATGAGCACATGCAAGAAGGTAAGCTGGGGGGTATGTTAGGTTATGAAAAAGGTATAAATATCTTCCTTTTCCCCACATTTCATGATATCATTTTGATTGACTTTTCAGTTATTTAGAAGTAAATAGAATATAAAATGAATAATATACCCTTAGCGTTGATTGTTGGAGATTAGATTACATAGATTCTAAATATGATTGGAATTGTCTGGTTTTACTGCAGTATTGGTTAAATATTGTCAAACCGAAGATAACAAGGGGAATCTTGAAGATGCGCAAGCTATTGGAGGTTGAAGACTTTATGGTGCAAAGTAGTTTTAAAGATAATTGAGTTACTCATTGTAATAGTAAAGCAATTCCGAGGATCTCTCGATCCTCAAGATAGATTAATGTTGAAAAGTCAACAAGAAACATGTGTCTAATTTACTTTTCCCTTAATTAAATTAGACGATAAATATTAATCTATTATTTCATTCGTAACTGAGTGAGTTGGATTTGTAACATAATCATAAGTGTAGTTAAGTGAGTTAAGATCAGTTGTACTAGTTGTAACTAAACATGCACTAGTGAGAGTTCAGTTAATCAGTGAACTCACATGCAACTGAAGATTCACCACAGTTAACTAGATGCATGTCAGATCCAGTGGAGACCCAATTGAGATAACAGGTGAAAGGGAAAATTGGATATCAATTGTGATTTGTTCACACATGCAATGGATATTCTTATGAGCATGTGCAAAAAAGGCAATTCGCAAGGAATCAAGATCATTGTGAGAATTCATATTGCAGAGTTTGTGCAGAGGAGGCAGGCTATCTGGACACGGAAATTGGTGCATGTATTTGCTAATTTGTGTATGACAGTGTGAGATGATTGTATTGTACTGAGAGCTCTTGGATTAGAGTTTTGTATGAGATTGTTTCATGATTCATGATGTACATAATATATGATAGTGGGGTTTTTAGCTTTATGCTTTCCTAGTAAAACTTCTGTGTTATGTGTTATTGATATTTCACTTTGTGCATTGTGGTTGTGATCGTGGTTTAATTGCTTCCACAATAATAATAGTAGAAGTGATTATGTATTTAACAAGTGACGGAAATTGATAGATCAGAAGAATCGCAGGAATACATTAATTTGTATTGAAATTTATACACTTAATTTACCCAGATTATTGTAACATATAAGGGGTAAATAGATCTTGAAGAAAGAAGATTTTTTGCACTCAAGAACAAAGAATATAAAATTGCTATGCATTAGCAGTTTTTGTAGAAATGTTGTACCAGCTATGAAATTAATAGAAGCCTCGAGCAGTTTTTCCATTTTTGTATATTGAGTTTTTGATAACAGTGCTTCTAAGGATCGAGGGCCCAGTCTGAAGGAGCTACTGTTCGATCTATAATTGTATCATCTCAAATTCTGTCTTGTGATTCAATTTTCTTTTATAGTAGTTAGCAAACGCATAAGTGTGTTGATGGTTTCATGTCAATTGCAAGAAATAGATATTCCCTGAAGTATTGAATGATTATTGTTCCAATTCCCATTACTGAGATTCAATGCGTGAAGGTTCCTCATAAGTTCACATTTGCTGTTCCTTTCATAAGTTTAGATTTGTTGTTCCTTTCATTAGTTTACATTTGATGTTCCTTTCCGCTAGAATATAGTTGTTGTTCCTTTCAATAGAAATATGATTGTCGTCTCTTTTCAGTTAGATTACATTCTTTGTTCCTTTCCATAGATAGAGTAATTCACCCTTTTCCTTTTAGCAATTCTGATTCATAAT
>ML794406.1:198935-253662 GCA_009831015.1 Picea engelmannii
AGATATCCTACCCCTCAACCCTTTAGGAGAGGGAAACTCTTGTAACCTGGAGGAAGGAGAAGGAGAAACTAGTGGGATAACTAAGACAGACCCACCACCTAATCCTGAATCTCCTACAAAAGAATAAGGCATACCTGAAATTCCAGACAGAGGGAGTGCAATCAGATCCCCTAGAAGACCAGATAACCAATCAATTCAAATAAAATATCTTGATCAAGAAATCCCTAAAGATTTCTATCATATTTTCGATCAAATGGCACAACCAAATCCACCACATCCCCAGACTTCCACTTTGGAATATCCGATAGTGGATCCAATTGCCAATGCCCCCATGAAGGCTATTCCCCTACAAAACTTGCCAACCTTTCATGTATTAATCTCAAAAGATCGGGACGCATTCTTATTTGAATTTGATGTCCTATGTAGAGGATATTATTACACCTCTGAACCCCAAAAATTAAAATTGTTCCCCTTCACTTTGAAAGGAGCAGCTCTACGCTGGTTCATGGGATTAGGGGGAGGAACTCTAAACTCATGGGATGAAATGAAGCAAGCATTCTTAACAAAATATCATGATTATTGTATAACCAGAGACTTAAAAGATGAAATCTTTCAAATTACTGCAAAAGAAAATGAATCATTAGAAGAATATGTAGAGAGATTTCAATATAATTTACAAAGATCACCCTATGGCACACTACCAGGGGAAGTACTTAAGGCAACTTTGATTAAAGGTATGAAAGATGAATGGGTAGAAACATTGAATTTAATGGGGAAAGGTGATATTTATCAAGAAACTTATTATGACATTGTCCTATTGTGAATCAGGTGCTCAAGAGGAAGTTCACGAACCAGTTTAGGGATACGTACCCCCTTCACCAGAAATAGCAATATTACCAGTGGGGGTGTTACTCGAGATGAAGTTGGTAATCTCTTAGAAAATTTTAAAACAAACATTCTGAGCACTCTAACTACACAATTAGATGTGTCGTAGGACAAACAAAAGAAAGTAGAAGCATAACAAACATTAGCCATATTTTGCCACAGGTGCAGAAGGAAACATGGCCCAAGGGATTGCCCTTTGGACACGGTCCGAGCTTGGGCTATCTGCACCAAGGATCATGAAACAGAACAATTCCCATCACTTCCTAGACTGAAATATGTCTTTAGGGAAGCAGAAGAAGAAACATAACCATTATATGTAATGGCTCAACGTCGTCAATGGCAGAATCGGCCCCCAAATACATTGCAGGACCCTTTCTCTTCCTTCCCTGGGAAATATAACCACCAAGATCCTGGTTGCACATGGCAGGGTCAACTGTTTACTAATAAAAAATGGAAACCCCAACAATATCCACCAGAAAATCCAACTTGGCAAAACCAGGCCACTGTAATCCCTGCTTGGCAGAATCAACCAACTACAACTTCTACCTGGCCTAACTCACAATATCGCACCTCATCCTGGAAAAACTCCAATAACAACATTTACCCTTCATAGTGGCCCAACATGACTTTTCAAAACCCAAATTGGAATCAGAATTGGCAGTGCCCCGTGGGGATAAACAATCAACCCATGGGGATGGCCCCTCAAACTCAACCTACGTTACAAGCCCCACTTCAATTGTCCCAAAATCCACAATCCCAATTGCACCCTCAACTACTAGCCCAACCTCACCCAAATCCAAATAACAAACCAAATTAGCTCATCCAGATTATGGAAGATGGAGAATAAGAGATCAACTCGGTAGGGTGAAACGAACTACGATTAAGGTCGGGATGAATAATCTCCCCTGAAGAAAATGATGTTTTTCAAGGGCAGGAGAAACAACCAACGATAAAACCTTCGACTGTGGAAATAATAGAAGAAATCGAGCAGGGGGGAGACACAGTCGAATCAAAAGATCTTGATAAGGGTACAACACCCTCCCCTCCATTCCCCGAAAGATTGATGATAGAAAAATCGACCATATATCCTAACTTCAACCTTGTAGGGGAACTCAAGAATTTATATATCAAGATTCCACTCCTCCAAGATCTTCAGGACATCCCCATCTACACAAAAACAATCATAGAGCTATGTGGGAGAAAACCCGTTAGAAAAATTAAAAATCCATCATCAACAGTCCCCGTGGTAGGAGCCTTATCTGATCTGATTTTAGGTAGACAAGAACCAGTTAAATATGCAGATCCGGGAATCCCATAGTAACAGTCCAGATCCAGGGTTGCTCTTTTCCCAATACACAAGTTGATTTGGGAGCAGCCATCAACATCCTGACTATGGAAACTTGCAATACCTTGGGTTTTAACTCCTTTGAACCCACAACAATAATGCTGCAGTTGGCAGACCAATCGATAGTTCGACCAGTTGGCACATTACATGATATAGCCATCTCTATCGACTCTTGGGAATATCCGGCGGACTTCCTCATCATCAATCCAAAAGGTGGACTTGAAGGGTATCCATTGATACTAGGCAGGCCATGGCTTGCAACAGCAGATGCGTACATAGGATGTCAAACATGAAATATGACAATCGCTAGAGGGGGTATCACGAAGAACCTCATTTTATATCCTCCTTCTAAATATAGTCCAACTTTCGTATATCCATAATTGCCACCACCACGATACCCAGAGAGGGATTTACGAGCCCCTCTTACACAGGAAGAATCCCTCAAACTTAAAAATCAGTTAGAGGATGACGTAATCAGTGGGTTTATCAATAATCTGACCACTATGATCAACCTGGCCTGCCAGATGCTCCAAGCTATTCTAGAATGTGAAGCACAAGGGGACCTGTTGGAAGATTTAATGGAACAACAAATTCCAACTATGGCCATTCATAACAACAAACCCATCGACATCGCACCAGGAAGGCCTCTAAACATTAATGCCAATTTAGAAGAACAACAGAAACAAAATTTAATTCATGTCCTCTCTAAGTACTAGCAATATTTTGCATGGGAATATTATGATATGAAAGGTATTGATCCACAACTCTGTACACACTACATTTATGTTGAAAAAGAATCCCGACCTATCCTCCAGCCATAGAGAATATTAAATCCTCACCTCATGGATATCATTAAAGAATAATTACAAAAACTATTGGATGTAACTTTTATATATCCCATCTCAGATAGTCGATGGGTTTCCCCACTAGTGATCATCCCAAATAAAAATGGGAAATGGCACATCTATGTTGACTACAGAGAACTTAACAAAGCCACTCAAAAAGACCACTTCCCTTTCCCTTTCATTGACCAGGTCCTGGATACTTTGGCAGGAAATAAATTCTTTTCTTTCCTAGACAGTTTTAGCGGGTACAATCAGATTCAGATCGCCCCAGAATATCAAGATAAAACCACATTCACATGTCCTTGGGGAACTTTTTCTTACAGAGTATTACCATTTGGACTTTGTAACGCTCCAACCACCTTTCAAAGGGCCATCCTGAGCATATTCAGTGATCTGATCAACGAAGGACTTGAAGTCTATATGGATGATTTAACTCCTTATGGCGACGACTTTGATCAAGCACTAAATAACCTGGAGAAAATACTAGAACGATGTATCGTGATCAGGTTATGTTTAAGCCACAAAAAGTGTCACACGATGATGACAAAAGGTGTGGTACTAGGGCATCATATCTTTGCAGATGGAATTAGGGTTGACTCGACAAAGATAGAGGTAATCCTTAATCTACCCACACCACACACACAAACTGAGGTACATAGTTTCCTTGGTGCTTCAGGATACTATCATAGGTTTATGGAAAATTTTGCAAAAACCACTACACCTTTACATGCTTTGACTGGTGATGTAGAATTTTAGTGGTCTGACAAGTGTGATGTGGCATTTGCAGGAGTCAAAAAGTTGATCTCAACAACACCGGTGTTGAGGGGGCCAAATTGGAAAATACCATTCCACATCTCCACAGATGCATAAGATATTTCCATAGGTGTTGTCCTTGGACAGGAGGAGGAGAAGAAACCTTACATAATTTATTTCATTAGAAAGAATCTTAAACCAACTGAACTTAATTATATAGTAACAGAGAAAGAGTTTTTAGCTGTTATACATGCCATCAATAAATTTCATCATTATATAACAGGCTATCCGGTCATTCTGTATACTGATCATTCTGCTATCAGATATCTGGATAATAAACCAATTACTAATGGATGGGTCACTCGATGGTTGTTAGTTTTGCAGGAATTTGATATCACCATCAAAGATCGACCCAGGAGAGAAAACCTTGGTGCAGACTTCCTATCTTGCATACCCAAAACAGATGACTCCTTAACAGTCGAAGACCGATTTCCAGATGAGCATCTGTTTGCCGTTAATACAAATCCACCTTGGTACGCTGATGTGGCAAATTACTTGGAAGCAGAAAGATTACCGGCACATCTTTCATCGAAAGAAAGAAAGCTGATTGTCCAGCATAGTGCACGACTTTCCAGGATCAACGGATATCTCTTCTATACAGAAGCTGATATCCACATCTGCAGATGTGTACGAGCTGATGAAATATATGACATATTAAAAGATGGACATGATGAGCCATGTGGTGGGAACTTTGCAGACCAGAGGACTGGACACAAAATTCTGCAGGTGGGCTATTATTGGCCCTCAATATTTAGAGATGCGAAGAAATACGTCCAAACCTACGATAGTTGTCAATGGATGGGAAAACCAGGTCAGGCTGATGAAATGCCTTTGAAAGCACAAGTAGTCGCGCAACCATTTGAGATATGGGCACTAGACTTCGTTGGCCCCTTCAACCCAAAGTTGAATCAAAAGGCCTATATTCTAGTTGCAACAGACTACATGACTAAATGGGTAGAGGCATAAGCCTTGCTAAATGCAACAGAAGAAGTAGTCATCAAATTTCTTTTCAAATTATTCGTACGCTATGGACTACCAAGAGAGGTAATTACTAATGGGGGGTCACAATTTACAGCTCATAGAATCACCACCACCCTGGATAACCATCATATCAAACACACAATTACTTCTCCATATCATCCATAAGCAAATGGGCAAGTGGAAAGCACCAACAAAGTCCTGGAGGCAATCCTGACAAAGACTGTCTCAAAAAACAGATAGAAATGGGCTCCTGAGCTCCCAAATGCCTTATGGGATTACCGCACAACATGGCGTAATACCACTGGCTACTCTCCTTACCATTTAGTCTATGGAAAAGAACCCATCTTCCCAATCGATTTTGAAATCAAGACTCTAAGAATGGCCCAGGAAATCAGACTGGATCTTACAAAAGCACATAAACAACCCCTTAAACAACTCAACGTATTGGATAAAGCACACCTATTTGCTGTAGAGCGCACAACCATTATTCAGCAACATAGATCAACCTGGCATGATAAGCATATAAAGAAAAAACTATTTAAAAAAGGAGACTGGGCGCTCCTCTATGATTCCAGATTTCAGGATTTTCCGGGGAAATTACAGACACGATGGCTAGGACCATACAAAATCAGTGAAGTCCATGATAATGGCACAACTACGTTAAGAATCATCCACGGGTCCAGATCTCCATTTCGAGTCAATGGACACCGGCTACGACTCTATCATCGACCGTTGTCAAAATAATCTTTCTACCAGGAGGTAAGTAAGGACCCTACCGTTCAAATTTTGATTGGATGGGAAGGTAATTCAGCCACCCCAACTCCATAAATATTGAAATTTGTTGACACTGTATATACTGTATATAATTTTGTTTAGTTTTTATTATTTTTTTTTTTCCGACAATCATTCCAGAAAATCAAAATTAGGGAGGATAACCATGATGAACTCAATTAGCACCCTTTTCTGTTTCGAATTCCCGCTTCGTCTCATTACCCATACCCTGTCTTCTGTAGATAAATGAATATGTCATGATTTAGCAACGACAATTGGGCAACTATAATGAAATTTATAACATTAACAAACCATCCATTACTTATATTTGAAATAAACCAACTCATAAATGAATTTAGTTGATGAGGAATCAACCTTGAATTCAAGAAAAATAAATACCAGGTTTCTACAAATTCAGATGGTTTGAACRGAACAATTGTTGTTCCTTTTGYGTGCCTGTTGTTCCTTTGAAYGGAATAATTGTTGTTCCTTTTGCGTGCCTTCTGTTCCTTTGAATGGAACAATTTCTATTCCTTTTGCACACCTGCTATTCCTTTGAATGGAACAATTGTTGTTCCTTTTGYGCGCCTGCTGTTCCTTTGAATGGAACAATTGTTGTTCCTTTTGCGCGCCTGCTGTTCSTTTGAATGGAACAAMTGCTGTTCCTTTTGYACCCCTGCTGTTCCTTTGAATGGAACAATTKYCGTTCCTTTTGCGTTCATGTTGTTCCTTTGAACAGAACAATTGTTGTTCCTTTTGCGCGTCTGCTGTTCCTTTGAACGAAACAATTGCTATTCTTTTTTGTACACCTATTGTTCATTTTTTCGTTCCTTCCTTATCGATAAAAMATTAAACCTTTCTTTTGGGGTACAAATTTCACCAAAATAWTTTTTCATCARCATTATTTCTAACGATCCATCATTATATTGTGGACTATCTCCCATACCTTATCAAATTTCTTTTTGGATCACTTCCTTCAAAATATCTTAAACCTTGTTCATAATTTGTAACCACCATAAKTCGTTTCTTTTCGCTTATATATTACACTTAAATGATACCTCATGTTTATAACCAATAAGGAATCTACGACACACTTTTACTTGGCATCCTTACACTTCTTTATGCCATCCCATACTCTTAAGGAGTAGATAAGCCTCCCTTCATACAATAATATAATAAATCAATAGAATTTCTTTCTTTTTCCACAAAGAATAGGGGGTCTCATCACGAGCCAACTTACCACGATCATAGGATAATAACCTAAGTGACATTCCCACTATGGATACCACACCAGGGCAATCGTCTTTGACATTCTCTTTTTGTCAAAGGACAAGAGGTCTCATCACGAGCCAATTTGTTCACTTAAGTTACACTCTAGTGAGTGGTATTATCATCATCTGGATACCAAACCAGGTTAATGGTATTTTTCGGAAAACATTAAAAACAAATAAAAAAATAAAATAAAATAAATTCCCCCAAAAAACAAAAAAAAATAAAAATAAATTTTTATACATCTATCAATATTTTTTTTTTTCTTTCCTTCTCTTTTCCACAAAGAATAGGGGGTCTCATCATGAGCCAGCCTACCACGATCATAGGATAATAACCTAAGTGACATTCCCACTATGGCCACCACACCAGGGAAATGGACTTTGACATTCTCTTTTTGTCAAAGGACAAGAGGTCTCATCACGAGCCGAATTGCTCACTTAAGTTACAATCTAGTGAGTGGCATTATCGCTATGGCTACCAAACTAGGATAATGGGATTTTTGGAAAATACGATTCAAACAAGTATCAAGGATACATGCTCATCTTCGGGTTAAAAGGCAACCTTGTCGAGGCTATGGATGCCTGTTGGCAACAGTGGCTCTGCCTGTGGTATGGAAGTTACCTTAACACACCAAGTTTCTCTGTCTCTCTAGATTTCCTTCACTCAATCACGAGGCTATCATTTCGGTTGTGTTCAATAACATGAAAAAGTAACAACATTATGATATGTGGGATATTATTTAATTGAACAAGATTTAATTTATTCAGAGCATGTATCCTTAACACATTACTTTAGGTATCAGTATTTTCAATTCCACAATGCGGATTAACATTTAATGATTATCGTTAAATATGTTCAAACATAAATCATTAATCCCCAATTGGCGGCCACCGCACAATCATTACTTTTCGCCACCAATACTTACAATCATTACTCTTTCTTACGCTGACGGTCGAGGTAAACCTTTCTATTAATAAGGGGGGTGGATGCTCGACACACTTCTCAATGCAGATAGTAATGATTGTAATCAATACCTTTATTTAGATACACTTGCTGTCTCTAATAGTTGCTATTATCAGTAATTTTTTCTCCAAATCTAGTCTAACCACCTCTGCTAATAGGAACGATAGTTGTCCATATTTTCTCACAAAATGGGTGGCAGAGGTGTGCGTAGGGAACCTACTTTACTAAATCTTACAGAGAAAGCAAGAGACATCCTGCATTAGTTGGGGTGGACGAAATACTTCAATCGACTGCAAGGATATGACACGAATGTCACGCTTGAATTCTTTTAGAATCTGCAGAGGGAAAACTCTATGGTGTGGGGCATACAAATCTCAATCACCCCGGAAATCTTAGTAGAGGTCACAGGCCTCCCTAATACGGGAATTCAATGGAAAAGACAATACAAAACATTGAAGGAAGCTGTGGAAACCTTCATAGACCCTGGGGAAGAATTGGATAAGAAAGGAAATGACTCAACCCCAGTACCCTCAGAGAACCATGGAAGGAACTTGTAGGGGTAATTCAGCAGTACATCACTTGTGATGGACGATATGACATAATTTGACCTCGCCACCTCAAATTGCTGGTAGTTTTAAAACAACGATTAGTACTTAATCTACCTTTCTTTCTGAATGCCATATTACATGAGGTTTCTCTGAGAACACAAAAATCCAAGGACCCTGTTACTGTTATCAGCCACTACAAATTAGTTAAATTGATAACAATTAAGGCACCGAGTCAAACTCAATTGACCTGGGATAACCTGATTGAGGCCAATAGACCTCCACAACTAGAGCAACCTAAATTATGCCATGAAGAACCACCACAAGAAATCGAAGATAGACAGGCAGAGGAGACTACTACCCAAAGGGAAATCCCATCTCCTCAAACTGAAGCTGAGGTAAATCTTGCCCAAATCACAGAGACCCAGACCGTAAAAACACATGCATTAACAAAAAAGAGGAAGAGAGAAACAACTGCCCCTACAACCATCATTTAGACAAGGAGAAGAAGAAGACAAATTCAGGAAACAACTGAAGCAATTTAGGATACAAAAAAATAGTTTGAAGAACTTCAGAACTCTACAGAACAGTCTCCATGCGAGAATGCTCAAGGAATTAGGAAGGAAGAAGAGACCTCATAGAGGAATGATCAGGAAGACAACCAACCGACATTGTCACATATGACAGAACAATTTATGAAGAGATATGAGGTAGAAATAGCCCGGGTTTTGGGAAGATTGGGAACCTCACTTGACAGGGGCACAAACAATCCAGAAATACACTCAGAACAACCCTCCTCTTCAAAACCAATTGAAGATTTTCCTGATATTGAAATGTCTTTTCCCGAGGACAGAGCATAGGAAGAACCCCATTTCGAAACGAGAAGCCCTCTTGGACAGACAGAACAATTGGAAGGAATAGAGGAACAACCATCTGCTGACCAGAATGAAGAAGGCCTTGAGACCTCCCATAAACATAAATCAACCAAAATCCATAAGAAAATTAGAAAGTTAAAAAAAGAAAATAAACTATTGAAGAAAAAGGATAAGAAGGCTGAAGTATTAAAGAAGAAGGTAGTTAAACTCCAGGAAATTATTAAGGAATTTAGGAAACAATTAGAACAGACAGATAAATCCCACAAAATAAAGAACAACAAAAGGGCCACAGTACAAGGAAGAAACCCTC
Organism: Picea engelmannii; assembly: GCA_009831015.1. Taxonomy (NCBI): domain Eukaryota; kingdom Viridiplantae; phylum Streptophyta; class Pinopsida; order Pinales; family Pinaceae; genus Picea; species Picea engelmannii. The sequence goes on from ML794406.1 coordinate 208,541, forward strand.
TTCCTAAAGAAGCAGTCAGTACAAATTCTGTAGGGATACAGACAAACCCTGAAGAAATAGTAGTAGAAGAGATAGTAGCCCAGAATGAGGAAGCACCTCCTCTAGAGACACATGAAAATATGGTAGCTACAGAATAAATTAATGCTGAGGTGCAGACAACTCAACCCCTTGAGAATAAATCTACCATCAGGAGATTGGAGGAGGAATTGATGCAGTCTCAACAAACCCTGATTCAAAACAGAAGTGAGTTGCTGACTATGGCAGAACACCAAGCACTCCAGTCCCAGAAACAAAGTATTATTGTGGATAGGTTGGAAGTAGAACTTACACAAGTCCAACAAGAATTAACTCAATCCAGGGAAGATGAGTGCTATGGAAGAATACTAAGCATCTCAATCTCAAGCACATAGTGTCACCATCGATAGACTAAAAGAAGAACTTACACAAGCCCAACAAGCATTGGTCCAACACCAACATGGAATGGTAACTAGGATTGAATATCAAAATATTGTTAAAGAATTGAAGGACATGAGAGCAACAGAGGGTGAGACCTATGCTGCGCTCACTAGAGCCCAAGAGAAGATCAAAAGGGTGCAAACCCAATTGGAAAAATCTTTGGAGCAAATCAAGGAAATCCGTGATATCTACTCTGATGCTATTAATTGCAGAGCTCCTGCCACCAATTACACGTTATTCTTATTAGAACGATATTTGTTATTGAGAGTGAAGGCCATTAGAGAGGGAAAACCTATTTCTTTTTCCACTGTACCTGAGTTTATTTCATGTTTCAGAGAGCAGGATGAAAAGGTACAATACTTTTTGTGTGAATTATAATTCCATAATTTCATTATGGAAGACAACAAGGAAGATAACCCTGGCCCATTCATAGGTGATATACAGTTTAAGGCATTTATGTCATTCACTCAGAATCAAGTCAGATGGGGTAAATATCATAAAACCTTCCTAAACAGGGAAGCTGGGCTGGATCTCTAGGTTAGGGGGGAGCCTCCAAAGTCCTTTCTAGCCATTATGCGACATAAAAATTTTATGAAAAGGAAAGGGGTCGTAGACTCCTTGGCCCCCATCCATCTCTAGGTCATACATTCAGGTATCACTCGCTTTAGGGAGCTTAAGGAGGAAGCTCTTGTTGTTTTTAAATGGAGATGGGATGCCTCCTCCAGTGAAGTAAAGAGTAGGGAACCCTTTGGGTATAGAAATTTCTTTATAGCTACCTTCATAATAGAGAGGTATTCCCATTACTGAGATTCCATGCGTGAAGGTTCCTCATAAGTTCACATTTGTTGTTCCTTTCATAAGTTTACATTTGTTGTTCCTTTCCGCTAGAATATAGTTGTTGTTCCTTTCAATAGAAATATGATTTCCGTCTCTTTTCAGTTATATTACATTCTTTGTTCCTTTCCATAGATAGAGTAATTCACCCTTTTTGCTTTCAACAATTCTGATTCATAATGATAGAAATTGCTACAAGTATTTATGTAGATTCAATTATTGTTCTTAGAATGAATTTAATAGATTAGTTAGTTCCTTTCCTTTTGCATAGCTTTAGATTTCAATTCCTAGAATCTTTAATGAATGTTTGAGGAACTTGATTGTTGACAGACTCAGATCTACTTTCACTACACTGTTTTAGCCTCTATAATCTATCTGCATAGACTTTGCCAATATTCTTTGAGATAAAAGACAAATCCTCGAGTTGATAAATTAATGTTAAACTAAGGTTGTTTTTAGACATCTTTAGAGCTCAAAATTTTGGTGCCGTTGCTGGGCAAGAATGTCAAAGGTAGCATAGATTGTGCCTCTGGAGGATGGGGTATTGAAGACGAAAGGTAAGAACCTATGAAGGCAATAAGTAAGATGCTTATACCAGTGCCTACCTCCAGCTGACACATTAAGAGGTTACATAGGTGTTTTTTTTCTTTCCTTTTCAATTTTTTCCTTTTTGTTGTGTGAAGTTTGTATGACTAAGAAGAAATATCTTGAAAAAACAAAACCTCCACCAAAAATTACCAAACCCCAGGGCTCGATGCTCCCTGGAAGAAGTACTTTCATAAACGACATCATCTGAAAAACAAAATCTCAAGCCTCGGTTGGACATAGAAAAGGATCCACCCAAATCCATTAGGTGGCAGCTTTACCAACTGCATCCCACGCCGAGATTCATAGAAAAAATGAAGGGAATGAGCTAAGTTTTCAGATCACATATATCCTACCCCTCAACTCTTTAGGAGAGGGAAACTCTTGTAACCTGGAGGAAGGAGAAGGAGAAACTAGTGGGATAACTAAGACATACCCACCACCTAATCCTGAATCTCCTGCAAAAGAATAAGGCATACCTGAAATTCCAGACAGAGGGAGTGCAATCAGATCCCCTAGAAGACCATATAACCAATCAATTCAAATAAAATATCCTGATCAAGAAATCCCTAAAAATTTCTAGCATATTTTCGATCAAATGGCACAACCAAATCCACCACATCCCCAGAATTCCACTTTGGAATATTCGATAGTGGATCCAATTGCCAATGCCCTCGTGAAGGCTATTCCCCTACAAAACCTGCCAACCTTTCATGGATTAATCGCAGAAGATCCGGACGCATTCTTATTTGAATTTGATGTCCTATGTAGAGGATATGATTACACCTCTGAACCCCAAAAATTAAAATTATTCCCCTCCACTTTGAAAGGAGCATCTCTATGCTGGTTCATGGGATTAGGGGGAGGAACTATAAACTCATGGGATGAAATGAAACAAGCCTTCTTGAAAAAAATATCAGGATTATTGTAGAACTAGAGACTTAAAAGATGAAATATTTCAAATTACTGCAAAAGAAAATGAATCATTAGAAGAATATGTAGAGAGATTTCAATATAATTTACAAAGATCACCTTATGGCACACTACCAGGGGAAGTACTTAAGGAAACTTTGATTAAAGGTATGAAAGATGAATGGGTAGAAATGTTGAATTTAATGGGGAAAGGTGATATTTATCAAGAAACTTATGATGACATTGTCCTATTGTCCATCAGGTGCTCAAGAGGATGTTCAAGAACCAAATCAGGGATACGTACCCCCTTCACCATAAATAACAATATTACCAGCGGGGGTGTTACTCAAGCTGAAGTTGGTAATCTCTTAGAAAACTTTAAAACATACATTCTGAGCACTCTAACTACACAATTAGATTTGTTGTAGGCCAAACAAAAGAAAGTAGAAGCATTACAAATGTCAGCCATATTTTTCCATAGGTGCAGAAGGAAACATGGCCCAAGGGATTTCCCTATGGATGCGGTCTGGGATTGGTCTATCTGTGCCAAGGATCACGACACGAAACAATTGCCATCGCTTCCTGGACTGAAATTTGTCTTTAGGGAAGCATAAGAAGAAACATAACCATTATATGTAATGGCTTAGCATCATCAATGGTAGAATCAGCCCCCAAATACATTGCAGGACCCTTTCTCTTCCTTCCCTAGGAAATATAATCACCAATCTCCTGGTAGCAGGGTCAACCGTTTACTAATCAAAATTGGCAACCCCAACAATATCCACCAGAAAATCCCACTTGGAAGATCCAACCCACTGCAATCCCTGCTTGGCAGAATCAGCCAACTACAACTTCTACCTGGCCTAACTCACAATATCCCACCTCATCCTGGAAAAACTCCAACAACAACATTTACCCTTCACAGTGGCCCAACATGACTTCTCAAAACCCAAATTGGAATCAGAATTGGCAGCGCCCCGTGGGGATAAACAATCAACCCATGGGGATGGCCCCTCAAACTCAACCTATGTTACAAGCCCCACTTCAATTGTCCCAAAATCCACAATCCCAATTGCGCCCTCAACTACGAGCCCAACCTCACCCAAATCCAAATAACAGACCATCTCAGCTCGTCCAGATTATGGAAAATGGAGAAGGAGAGATCAACTCGGTAAGGTGCAATGAACTACGATTAAGGTCGGGACGAATAATCTCCCCTGAAGAAAATGATGTTTTTCAAGGGCAGGAGAAAAAACCAACGATAACACCTCCGACTATGGAAATAACAATAGAAATTGAGCAGGGGGGAGAAATAGTCGAATCACAAAATTGTTATAAGGGTACAACACCCTCCCCTCCATTCCCTGAAAGATTGATGATAACAAAACCGATCGTATATCCTAACTTCGACCTTGTAGGGGAACTCAAGAATTTATATATCAATATTCCACTCCTCCAAGCTCTTCAGGACATCCCCATCTACGCAAAAACAATCAAAGAGATATGTGGGAGAAAATTCGTCACAAAAATTAAAAATCCATCATCAATAGTCAGCGTGGTAGGAACCTTATCTGATCTGATTTTAGGCAGACAAGAACCAGTTAAATATGCATATCCGGGGAATCCCATAGTAAAAGTTCAGATCCAGGGTTGTTCTTTTCCCAATACACTAGTTGATTTGGGAGCATCCATTAACATCCTGACTATGGAAACTTGCAATACCCTGGGTTTTAACTCCTTCGAAATGACAAAAATAATGCTGCAGTTGGCATACCGATCGATAGTTCGACCAGTTGGCACATTACATGATATAGCCATCTCCGTCGACTCTTGGGAATATCCGACGGACTTCCTCATCATTAATCCAAAAGGTGGACTTGAAGGGCATCCATTGATACTGGGCAGGCCATGGATTGCAACAACAGATGCGTACATAGGATGTTGAACAAGAAATATGACAATCGCTAGAGGGGGTATCACGAAGAACCTCATTTTATATCCTCCTGCTAAACCTAGTCCAACTTTTGTATATCCACAATTTCCACCATCATGATACCCAAAGAGGGATTTACGAGCTCCTCTTACGCAGGAAGAAGCCCTCAAACTTAAAAATTAGTTAGAGGATGACGTAATCAATGAGTTTATCAATAATCCAACCACTATGAGCAACCTGACCTGCCAGATGCTTTAAGCTGTTCTAGACTGTGAAGCACAGGGGGACCTGCTGGAAGATTTAATGGAACAACAAATTCCAACTATGACCGTTCATAACAACAAACCTGTCAAGATCGCACCCGGGAGGCCTCTAAACATCAATGCCATTTTAGATGAACAACAACAACAAAAGTTAATTCATGTCCTCTCCAAGTACCAGCAAGATTTTGCATGGGAATATTCTGATATGAAAGGTATTGATCCATAACTCTGTACACACCACATTTATGTTGAAAAAGAAGCCCGACCTATCCACCAGCCACAGAGCATATTAAACCCTCACCTCAGGGATATCGTTAAAGAAGAATTACAAAAACTGTTGGATGTAAATTTTATATATCCCATCTCAGATAGTCGATGGGTTTCCCCACTAGTGATCATCCCAAAGAAAAATGGGAAATGGCACATCTGTGTTGACTACAGAGAACTTAACAAAGCCACTCAAAAAGACCACTTCCCTTTGCCTTTCATTGACCAGGTCCTGGATACTTTGGCAGGAAATAAATTCTTTTCTTTCCTAGACGGTTTTAGCGGGTATAATCAGATTCAGATCGCTCTAGAAGATCAAGATAAAACCACATTCACATGTCCCTGGGGCACTTTTGGTTACAGAGTATTACCATTTGGACTTTGTAATGCTCCAACCACCTTTCAAAGGGCCATCCTGAGCATATTCAGTGATCTGATCAACGAAGGACTTGAAGTCTATATGGATGATTTCACTCCTTATGGCGACGATTTCGATCAAGCACTGAATAATCTGGAGAAAATACTAGAACGATGTATCGCAACCAAGTTAATTTTAAGCCACGAAAAGTGTCACATGATGATGATAGAAGGTGTGGTACTAGGGAATTATATCTCTGCAGATGCAAGTAGGGTAGACCCAACAAAGATAGAGGTAATCCTTAATCTACCCACACCACACACACAAACTGAGGTACGTAGTTTCCTTGGCACTTCAGGATACTATCGTAGGTTTATGGAAAATTTTGTAAAAACCACTGCACCTTTACATGATTTGAATGGTAATGTAGAATTTCAATGGTCTAACAAGTGTGATGTGCCATTTGCAGGACTCAAAAAGTTGATCTCAAAAACACCGATGTTGGGGGGGGCAAATTGGAAAATACCATTCCACATCTCCACCGATGCATCAGATATTTCCATAGGCACTGTCCTTGGACATGAGGAGGAGAATAAACCTTACACAATTTATTTTATTAGCAATAATCTTAATCCAGCTGAACTTAATTATACAGTAACAAAGAAAGAGTTTTTAGCTGTTATACATGCCATCAATAAATTTCGTCATTATATATCAGGCTATCTGGTCATTCTGTATCCTGATCATTCTGCTATCAGATATCTGGCTAATAAACCAATTACTAATGGAAAGGTCACTCGATGGTTGTTAGTATTGCAGGAATTTGATATCACCATCAAAGATCGACCCGAGAGAGAAAACCTTGTTGCAGACTTTCTATCCCGCATACCCAAAGCATATGACTCCTTAACAGTCGAAGACTGATTTCCATATGAGCATCTGTTTGCTGTTACTACAAAGACACCTTGGTACACTGACGTGGAAAATTACCTGGCAGCAAAAAGATTACCGACACATATTTCATTGAAATAAAGAAAGCTGATCGTCCAACGTAGCGCACGATTTGCTTAGATCAACGGATATCTCTTCCATACAAGAGTTGATCTCCAGATCCACAGATGCATATGAGATGACGAAATCTATGACATATTAAAATATGGACATGATGAGCCTTGTGGTGGGCACTTTGTAGACCGCAGGACTGGACACAAAATTATGCAGATGGGCTATTATTGGCCCTCAATATTCAGAGATGCGAAGAAATACGTCCAAACCTGCAATAGTTTTCAACGGATGGGAAAACCAGGTCAGGCTGATGAAATGCCTTTGAAAGCACAAGTAGTCGCAGAGCCATTTGAGATATGGGCACTAGACTTCGTTGGCCCCTTCAACCCAAAGTCGAATCAGAAGGCTTATATTCTAGTCGCAACGAACTACATAATTAAATGGATAGAGGCAGAAGCCTTGCCAAATGCAATAGAAGAAGTAGTCATCAAATTTATTTTCAAATTATTTGTACGCTATGGACTACCAAGAGAGGTAATTACTGATGGGGGGTCACAATTTACAACTCATAGAATCACCACCACCCTGGATAACTATCATATCAAACACATAATTACTTCTCCATATCATTCACAAGCAAATGGGAAAGTGGAAAGAATCAACAAAGTCCTGGAGGCAATCCTGACAAAGACTGTCTCAACAAACAGATAGAATTGGGCTTCTGAGCTCCCAAACGCCTTATGGGATTACCGCACAAGATGGCATAATACCACTGGCTACTCTCCTTACCATTTAGTCTATGACAAATAACCCATCTTCCCGATCGAGTTTGAAATCAAGACTCTAAGGATGGACCAGGAAATCGGACTGGATCTTACAAAAGTAGATAAACAACGCCTTCAACAACTCAATGAATTGGATGAAGCACACCTGTCTGCTATAGAGTGCACAACCGTTATTCAACAACATAAATCGACCTGGCACGATAAGCATATAAAGAAAAAACTATTTAAAAAAGGAGGCTGGGCACTCCTCTATGATTCCAGATTTCAGGATTTTCTAGGAAAATTACAGACATGATGGCTAGGACCATACGAAATCAGTGAAGTCCATGACAATGGCACAGTTACGTTAAGCACCATCGATGGGTCTGGATTTCCATTTCGGGTCAATGGACACCGGCTACGACTCTATCATTGGCCACTGTCAAAATAATCTTTCTACCGGGAGGTAAGTAAGGACCCTACCGTTCAAATTTTGACTGGCTGGGAAGGTAATTCAGCCACCCCAACTCCATAAATATTGAAATTTGCTGACAATGTATATACTGTATATAATTTTGTTTAGTTTTTATTTATATTTTTATTTTTCAACAATCAATCCAGAAAATCAAAACTAGGGAGGATAACCATGATGAACTCAATTAGCACCCTTTTTTGTTCCGAACTCCCGCTTCGTCTCATTACCCATACCCTGTCTTCTGCAGAGAAATGAATATGTCATGATTTAGCAGTGGTAATTGGGAAACTATAATGAAATTTATAACATTAAAAAACCATCCATTACTTAATTTTGAAATAAACCAACTCATAAATGAATTTAGTTGATGAGGAATCAACCTTGAATTCAAGCAAAATACATACCAGGTTTCTACAAATTCAGATGGTTTGAATGGAACAATTATTGTTCCTTTTGCGCACCTGCAGTTCCTTTGAACAGAATAATTGTTGTTCCTTTTGCGTGCCTGTTGTTCCCTTGAATGGAATAATTGTTGTTCCTTTTGCGCACCTGCTATTCCTTTGAACGAAATAATTGTTTTTCCTTTTGCGCGCCTGTTGTTCCTTTGAATGGAACAATTGTTGTTCCTTTTGCGCACCTGTTGTTCCTTTGAATGGGACAATTGTTGTTCCTTTTGCGTGCCTGCTATTCCTTTGAATTGAACAATTGCTATTCTCTAGTGAGTGGCATTATCACTATGGCTACCAAACCAGGATGATGGTATTTTTGGAAAATACGATTCAAACAAGTATCAAGGATATAGGCTCATCTTCAGGTTAAAAGGCAACCCTGTCAAGGCTATGGACGCCTGCTGGCAACAGTGGCTCTACCTGTGGTATGGAAGTTACCTTAACACACCAAGTTTCTCTGTCTCTCTAGATTTCCTTCACTCAATTACGAGGCTATCATTTCGGTTGTATTCAATAACACGGAAAAGTAACAACATTATGATATGTGGGATATTATTTAATTGAACAAGATTTAATTTATTCGGAGCATGTATCCTTAACGCATTACTTTAGGTATCGGTATTTTCAATTCCAAAACGTAGATTAACATTTAATGATTACCGTTAAATATGTTGTTCAAACATAAATCATTAATCCCCAATTGGCAACCACTGTACAATCATTAATTTTCGCCACCAATACTTACAATCATTACTCTTCCCTATGCTGACGGTCGAGGTCGACTTTTCTATTAATAAGGGGGGCGGATGCTCGACACACTTCTCAATGCAGATAGTAATGATTGTAATCAATACCTTCATTTAGATACACTTGTTGTCTCTGATAGTTTCTATTCTCGGTAATTTTTCCTCCAAAGCTAGTCTAACCACCTCTGCTAACAAGAATGATAGTCGTCCATATTTTCTCACAAAATGGGTGGCAGAGGTGTGCACAGGGAACGTACTTTAATAAATCTTACAGAGCAAGAGAGATACATCCTGCATCATCTAGGGTGGACAAAGTACTTCAATCGGCTATAAGGATATGACATGAATGCCACGCTTGAATTCTTTCAGAATCTGCAGGGGGGAAACTCTATGGTGCGGGGCATACAAGTCTTAGTCACCCCGAAAATCTTAGCAGAGGTCACAGGCCTCCCTAATACGAGCATTCAGTGGATAGGAAGATACAGAACATTGAAGGAATTTGTGGAAACCTTCATAGACCCTGAGGAAGAATTGGATAAGAAAGGAAAAGGACTCAACCCCAGTACCCTCAAAGAACCATGGAAGGAACTTGCAGGGGTAATTCAGTGGTACATCACTTGTGATTGAAAATATGACGTAATTTGACCTCGCCATCTCAAATTGCTGGCAGCTTTAAAACAATGGTTAGTACTTAATCTACCTTTCTTTCTGAATGCCATATTACATGAGGTTGCTCTGAGAACACAAAAATCCAAGGACCCTGTTACTGTTATCAGCCACCACAGATTAGTTAAATTGATAAAAATTAAGGCACCAAGTCAAACTCAATTGACYTGGGATAACTTGATTGAGGCCAATAGACCTCCACAACTAGAGCAACCTGAATTATACCATGAAGAACCACCACATGAAATCGAAGATAGACAAGCAGAGGAGAATACTACCCAAAGGGAAATCCCATCTCCTCAAACTGAAGCTAAGGTAAATCCTGCCCAAATCACAGAGACCCAGACCATACAAACACAGGCATTAACAAAAAAGAGGAATAGAGCAACAACTGCCCCTACAACCATCATTCAGACAAGGAGAAGAAGCAGGCGAATTCAGGAAACAACTGAAGCAATTCAGGATACAAAAAAATAGCCTAAAGAACTTTAGAACTCTACAGAACAGTCTCCACTTGAGAAATCTAAAGGAATTAGGCAAGAAGAATAGACCTCACAGAGGAATGATTAGGAAGACACCCAACTGACATTGTCACATTTGACAAAATAATTTATGAAGAGCTATGAGGTAGAAATAGCCCAGGTTTTGGGAAGCTTGGGAACCTCACTTGACAGGGGCACAGATAATTGAGAAATACACTCAAAACAACCCTCCTCTTCAAAACCAGTTGAAGATTTTCCTGATATTCAAATGTCTTTTCCTAAGGAAAGAGCATAGGAAGAACCCCATTTCGAAACAAGAAGCCCTCTTGGACAGAAAGAACAATTGGAAGGAACAGAGGAACAACCATCTGCTGACTAGAATGAAGAAGGCCTTGAGACCTCCCATAAACAAAAATCAGCCAAAATCCATAAGAAAATTAGAAAGTTAAAAAAATAAAATAAACTATTGAAGAAAAAGGCTAAGAAGGCTGAAGTATTAAAGCAGAAGGTAGTTAAAGTCAAGGAAATTATTAAGGAATTGAGGAAACAGTTAGAACAAACAGATAAATCCCACAAAAGAAACAAGAACAAAAGGGCCAGAGTATAAGGAAGAAACCCTCTTCTTAAATAAGAAGTCAGTACAAATTCTGTAGGGATACAGACAAACCCTGAAGAAATAATAGTAGAAGAGACAGTAACCCAGAATATGGAAGCACCTCCTCTAGAGACACAAGAAAATATGATAGCTACAAAAGAAATTAATGCTAAGGTGCAGACAGCTCAACTCCTTGAGCATAAAGCTACCATCAGGAGATTGGAGGAGGAATTGATGCAGTCTCAACAAACCCTAATTCAAAACATAAGTGAGTTGCCGACTATGGCAGAACACCAAGAACTCCAGTCCCAGAAATAGAGTATTATTGTGGACAGGTTGGAAGCAGAACTTACACAAGTCTAGTAAGCATTAACTCAATCTAGGGAAGAGATGAGCGCTATGGAAGAATACCAAGAATCTCAATCTCAAGCACAAAGTGTCACCATTGATAGACTAAAAGAAGAACTTACACAAGCCCAACAAGCATTGGTCCAACACCAACATGGAATGGTAACTAGGACTAAATATCAAAATATTGTTAAAGAATTGAAGGACATGACAACAACAGAGGGTGAGACCTATGCTGCGCTCACCAGATCCCAAGAGAAGATCAAAAGGGTGCAAACCCAATTGGAAAAATCTTTGGAGCAAATCAAGGAAATCTGTGATATCTACTCTGATGCTATTAATTGTAGAGCTCCTGCCACCAATTACACATTATTCTTATTGGAATGATATTTGTTATTGAGAGTGAAGGCCATTAGAGTGGGAAAACCTATTTCTTTTGCCACTGTACCTGAGTTTATTTCATGTTTTAGAGAGTAAGATGAAAAGGTACAATATTTTTTGTGTGAATTATACTTCCATAATTTCATTTTGGAAGACAATAGGGAAGATAACCCTGGCCCATTCATAGGTGATATACAGTTTAATGCATTTATGTCATTCACTCAGAATCAAGCCAGATGGGTTAAATCTCATAAAACCTTCCTAAACAGGGAAGTTGGGTTGGATCTCTGGGTTAGGGGGGAGCCTCCAAAGTCCTTTCCAGCCATTATGTGACATACAATTTTTATGAAAAGGAAAGGGGTCGTAGACTCCTTGGCCCCCATCCATCTCCAGGTCATACATTCAGGTATCACTCGTTGTAGGGAGATTAAGGAGGAATCTCTTGCTACTTCTAAATGGAGATGGGATGCCTCCTCCAGTGAAGTAAAGAGTAGGGAACCCTTTGGGTATAGAAATTTCTTTACAGCTACCTTCAGAATAGAGAGGTATTCTAGATTGCTCCAAGAGGAAGGACCTTCTTGGATTGGGTGCACATATAATCCTCCTATCATCTGGTTCCCTCCAGAAAGTTACCAAGAAGATTATCAAATTAACAAGAAATGGGAGGATGCTGCTTTTGGAGAACTCAAAAGAAGCAATGGGTTCAGAACGCCTGGTGAACCAACCTTTCCATCTTACAAAATTACTTCTTTACATGTAAAATCTCATCTTGCATGAGGAAATGCAAGAAGGTAAGCTGGGGGGTATGTTAGGTTATGAAAAAGGTATAAATATCTTCCTTTTTCCCACATTTCATGATATCATTTTGATTGAATTTTCAGTTATTTAGAAGTAAATAGAACAGAAAATGAATAATATACCCTTAGTGTTGATTGTTGGAGATTAGATTACATAGATTCTAAATATGATTGGAATTGTCTGGTTTTATTGTAGGATTGGTTAAATATTGTCGAACCCAAGATAGCAAGGGGAATCTTGAAGATGCACAAGTTATTGGAGGTTGAAGACTTTATGGCGCAAAGTAGTTTTAAAGATAATTGAGTTACTCATTGTAATAGTAAAGCAATCCCGAGGATATCTCGATCCTAAGGATAGCTTAATTTACCTAGATTATTGTAACATATAAGGGGTAAATAGATCTTGAAGAAAGGAGATTTTTTGCACTCAAGAACAGAGAATATAGAATTGCTATGCGTTAGCAGTTTTTGTAGAAATGTTGTACCAGCTATGAAATTAATAGAAGCCTCAAGCAGTTTTTCCATTTTTATATACTGATTTTTTAATAACGGTTCTTCTAAGGACCGAGGGCCCAGTCTAAAGGAGGTACTGTTCGATCTATAATTGTATCAACTCAAATTTTGTCTTGTGATTCAATTTTATTTTATAGTAGTTAACAAACACATAAGTGTGTTGATGGTTTCATGTCAATTGCAAGAAATAGATATTCCCTGAAGTATTGAATGATTATTGTTCCAATTCCCATTACTGAGATTCGATGCGTGAAGGTTCCTCATAAGTTCACATTTGTTGTTCCTTTCATAGGTTTACATTTGTTGTTCCTTTCATTAGTTTACATTTGTTGTTCCTTTCCGCTAGAATATAGTTGTTGTTCCTTTCAATAGAAATATGATTGGCGTCTCTTTTCAGTTAGATTACAGTCTTTGTTCCTTTCCATAGATAGAGTAATTCACCCTTTTCCTTTCAGGAATTCTGATTCATAATGATAGCGATTCCTACAAGTCTTTATCTAGATTCAATTACTGTTCTTAGAATGAATTCAATATATTAGTTAGTTCCTTTCCTTTTTCATAGCTTTAGATTTCAATTCCTAGAATCTTTAATGAATGTTTGAGGAACTTGATTGTTGACAAACTCAGATCTACTTTCGCTATACGATTTTAGCCTCTATAAGCTATCTGCATAGACTTTGTCGATATTATCTAAGATAAAAGACGAATCCTCGGGTTGATAAATTAATTTTAAACTAAGGTTGTTTTTAGACATCTTTAGATCTCAACACTGGACTTCTATGGAATGTCAGTATCTTATGAATAGCCAACATAATCTTGGGGAAACCTAAATCTCTCCAAGTCGAGGAGGATAAATCACTAGCGGAGGATATCGTCTCTGCGATATATCGAATACTGTCTCTTGTTGGAAAAGACATAGGTGGGGGAATTGGATACCCCACAAGGCCATCCTAATCAAAGGGAACTTCCTCAGGACTTGGGGGGAGAGCAATCTGGGAGAGAAAAACTCTCTTGTGTTCAGAAGGAGCGTTATCAAGAATGTTGATGACATGGTTGAAGGATGCATTTCCCTCCTCCAAGGGAGTAGGATTGAGCAGAGATTGCACTGATATGACCACTTATTAAATTCTAGGTTGAAGAGGATGCAAGATAAAAGGAATATGGGACACATCACCCTCAACAATGAGGGTATGGTTAGTAGAGGATTGTAGTGGAATAATGGCTGTGTCAATCAAAGGAGAAACAGGGTGTGAGAAAACCACATACACCTCAGAATCAGAAGGTCCCTTAGGTAAGCCCCACGATTCTAGTATCCCAACAGTAGCTGGGTAGAAATGAGTAAGGTGATCCCCTTCACAAGTCCTGCAAAGGAATTTAGGCTTACGTATGAGGCGTCTAGTCTTCTCGATGCCCCCAACGTCGTTCACAATGGCTGGTGACATGCTCTTAATGTGACTGGTAGAGGCGAAAGATTCATCTCCCACATGATGTATAAACGTTGGAGATGTGACATTGATATGACTCGTGGCGACTAGAGTGATGCCCCCAACATGATTAGCAGAGGCTGGGTGTAGTTTTTCAACATGAATTGCAGAGGTTGTCGGCCCATCTCCAACATGATTGGTAGAGGTTGGTGATGGAGCTCTAATATGAATGGCAGTGATTGGACTAGCGGTGAGTTGTGGCAGTTGATACCAAGGTCCAGGGAAATATTGGCTTTGGAACATTGCAATCCAGGAAGGATCCTGGTTTACTCCTTGTCCTTGTCTCGAAATGTAGTATCCTCCACCTAACTGATCCGAAGAGGCGTGGACAGGAATCGTCACTGAAATCTACGAAGATATGGAAGTATGATAAGGATTATTCAAGTGAGGATATATGTTTCCCCCTTGTGAAGGGGTTCCATAAAGAGGGTAGCCTGAACCTTAAAAATGATTCTCCCTATATGAAATACCAGGGGATACATGAGGATCTGTCATGGGAAACATGTTCAAAGGAACCGACATGGCAGATGAAGGATAAACGAGTGGGGTGTAATAAGTAGAATAAGAACCCATTTGAGTACTAGCTCCTAAAAGAGAATAGCTAGGACTAGATTCGTAAGGGGGAAAGTTACAGCCTCCCATAGTGAGAGTTGGTTGAGGGACATGAATCATATCAAACAAAGACGTAGGCATCAGGGCCATGGTTCCCCTAGATCCAATGCTAGGATTCATATAAGTGGACCAGGAAGAGGATTGAAAAGGTGAAGTAATTTCAATAGGAAAATGACTAGAGACCCAAGGCGCGGACTGAGCATCATAGTTTTGCAGACCATTATGAAAAGTAGAAAGATTCATCCAAATTAAATGAGTGGGCATCATGGGGTGGGTAGTGGTAAACGAGGGAGCCAAAGTAAATCCACTATCCATGATAATGAAAACACAGTAGAGACTCCTAAGGACAAATAGTAATCAAAGAGCACACCAAAATTCAAACGACCAATATGCACACAAACAAGGTAAAGTGGCTGAAAGTGGCCTCCCTCCATAAAGAAGGTATGTCTCACCCAAGAGGGGCCTAAGACTCCCTGCTAAAGATTAGAGGTAACATAGTCAATTATAAGGGCCCTCGTGGGCTTAACAACCAATCGATCAGATCCCCCCAGAGAGGTAATCCTCCATAAAGGTTGTGTGTTGTACGACCCTTATCTGACATAGGGTACCTGCAGAATAACCTCTGCAAGTAACCTATGTGGAACCTAAGTCAAGAAACTAATAAAATACTATATAACCGATGCACAAGCGAGAAGTCATGAGTCAGGTCCACCGTATGGACAGGGTAGCAAAGATCGAAACCTTTAAAGTACCACCTCTCATGGAGGTAAAGGCACTAGCAAGATCCCCTGATACGAATAGATCCCCAGAAATATCTTTGACGCTAAAAAGGTATCGGGGGGATATCCCTTCAACCAACATCACGCGACCTTGTGATTAACTTTGGTGTGAGTGGAGCCTCCTGATATTACCAATTATACAATGGATTTCTCCACTCCCTTTGTCAGACACATATGTTGATTTAATTTCCTTGGAGAACTTTACTCACAAAATCCTATTTCAAGGCACTAAATCCTAAGCTAGTTTGTGCACCCTAGAAAACAAAATCGTGACTAATCAATTTTAACTTATAGCGTTAATTTTAGTGGTCGTGATTACTCAAAAAGGTATGGTAGTGAAACTCATGATGTTATGACTCTGAAAGAAAAGTAAATGTGAATATAATGCAAAGTCCTAACTTCAATTTTCAATGAATGATATACCTCTTAAATAAATGCAATTTTCAATTTCAACTCCACAATTCTGAAGTAAAAATGAAATCTTTCATTACATGCACTAAGCTAATGACAAGGACTCAAAAGACCAAAATGCCAAGCAATGAAAAATGCCTAATATTTTTGTATTTTTCAATATAATAAAAATGAAAATGCATAGACTGAAAAACAACTTGATATATAAATCTATTGTGTATAGAAAGAGATAACTCAAGAAGGATACCAAGCAGCAAAACACCCAGCCCAATGTACAAGGAAAATCAAAATGAAAATATGATGAGAAATACTCCACCCAAAAAATTCAACCAAAGGCAAGTTTCATGTCATCCCACAAGCACTTAATAGGAACTATAGAGACCCAAGAAGACTCAACAAACATCAAATCCCATCCAACAACCACCAGAGAAAAAAAACGATTGTTTAGGAAAACATAGCATATGTACACGACTGTTTAGGAAAACATAGCGTATGTACGCAACTTTCAGAGGGACAACCCGCATATATACGCGACTGTCAAGACAAAAAGCGCGTATATGTTTCAAAAAACAAGGCTAGGGAAGGGAGAAGGCTGAAAAATTAGAACCAGAGTGAACAAAGGCTGTCAAGAAATGATACGACAAGACACACAATAGGAATGAGATAAATCTAAGGAGAAAATTACTCCAAACCCTAAGAAATAATATTCAATCCCTAGTATGGTCGCCAATTCTGTTACGAGGAAAATCTCTCTATGGCTAGGGTAAACCACAACAGACATAAATGACTGTAGAAATCAACTCTCTTATCAATTATGTTATGCAAACAAATATGCTAGCGAGACAAGATGAAAGGCCTACCTCGTCTAGATGTTCGATGAAGTCCATCGTTGAGCACTTAACCCAAAGAAATATACCTGCAACTAGTTCTCAACAACCAAGCAAAGAAAGCATATGGTGATAATAAATGATGTTAGCACATTCAATAGCATAATCCATTAATAAAAATGGAAAATACGCCCATGGAATAATAATTCAAATATTTGTAAGATATCAATTGGATGGGAAGAGAGTATTTCTATTAATATATGATCAACATAAGTGAAAATGTTATAGACTTCCATGTTGGCACGTTTCATAACCAAGAAACTAAGTTCCTTCCAGCTGGGCCTCCACCACTTCAATCCTCCACCAAAGGCAAGATCATAAAAGAGAAACAATGAGGTTCTCAATCAATAAGGGAAGATCTTGGGGGTTGAACACTTTGTTCAGACTTAAAGGACAAAGGGATGTAGACTCAATATGAAGTAAATAATTTCTCCAGAGTAACTTTGTTCTCAAAGTTGAATTCTTTCTCTTTTTTCCATAGCTCGGAATTGGCCCATTTATAGCCTTCAAAATGGAACTGAAGGGACGAGTCAGAACATTTCGAGTATATGGAAGGCCAAGGATCATAGATCTCCTGTTGTGTAATGGAAACTTGACATTAATTTTCATTTTTTGTTGCAAATCCCGATGTATGGGAGATGTAGTGGTGCAACCTGCATATACACATGTTGTATAATAGGAAAGATCCGTACATGTGGAAAAATATGTATTTTTAGCTTTGGATTTTACAAACATGGATGATAAGTCTGCATAGGGAAATGGAAAAAGGCCTTCTGTGCAAGATTGCATAGGGTGAGGAAAATCTTTCTATAACAGAAGGGGGGGAGCAATGCATACATGACATGGTTTTTGCTAGGGTTTTCCCTTTTTTTCACTAAATGGATGCCTAATTGAGTTTGATCACATTGATGTTACATGGAGACCTTTGCTGCAATGTTTCTCCAACTCTCTATGTGCCATTTTTTTTAGCCACGGAAATTCCATTAAAATGATATAAATCAAACAACTTCATACCCATGAGACCACTAGAATCCTTCATCCCTCCCAAATTCATGTTAATATAAACAAAACTTTCCAAAAATAATCCCATACAACAAAGTTAGTATTGCAAATATTTTCTGGTCTATCACTAGGCATGAGAATGTTGATATCCCTAAGCAACTTCTATAGAGTATTATAACTAATACAAAATCCTCTTCCTCTCTAATTGTAAGCATCAAAATCCTTTTTAATTCTTTCCTCTTTGATATTCCAATTCATTTTCATTTTTCACATTGATCTCAAAAGTAAACAACATTCTATAATGAGACTCAATTCCCACTACCCAAATTGGTCGTTTTGGTCGTTAAGATATTGACCAACCTTGTAAAAGATGAGTGATTCTAGAAGAGAAAGAAATCCTACTTCCATTGTTGAAGGTATCCCTTTAAAAAACATTCTCTCACCCAAATCCATATGACCATCAAGTGCGAGCATATCCAAAGGGAGTAGTCACTATTAAGGTATTGGGATCATCCTGACCAACTTGAAATGAATCCAATCCTCTTGAAAGGAGTGATAAAAAGAGGAACAAAAATGCTCCCATGTGGCTCTAGAATATGGGAATCATTTTTTGAAGTCAAAGAAAAAGAGTAGTTGGAGAGAGAAAAATATTATTCCCAAGCAAAATTTACTAAAATTCCTTCCAAATATTTTCCAATCATCTCATAGTGCTTTCTAGCATCACCGCTATCCTCATAGTAGACAAAATGATGATGACATCTATTGTGATGTTCTTGTTTCTCATGAGACTTATGGCCACATCATTGAATTTATTCTCATTGGGGATTCAACCAAATCCTATCATCACCATTACAATTCAAATCCACCACTCCCACAAATAAACACCCTACTCCCCATCTCTCCAAACTATCCTAGTGCTTTTTATGGAAACATCTTCACCATCCCCAACATTCCCCCTTTCTTTGGGAATCAGGGTTCATATCTTTCCAAAGATGCCATCAGACGCCTACAAGAGATGGAAATAATGTTGTTATGTGGGGCCTAGTTGCTCTTTTTCTTCTTTTTGTCGATCCTGCAAATGGACTATATCTCATGACATAGAACCAATTTGATGGTGCCTGTGATACCTATTGGATACCTAATCCTCATGATTATGGGATTTTCTAAATATAATTTAGGAGAAATATGAATAGTTGTAGGTGATAGGAAGAGTCATTCAGACCTCTTAGAAACTGAAAGCAAAGATCACATCAATTTAATTTATGAATTTATCATGTTAATGCAAATGCATGAAAGTGTGGAGTTAATCATTTTCCTTTCCCATACCTGGCCTAATAATGGTATTGGCACCATAGCATGTTTAAGTCCATGATCCTTCCTCGTGCATAAATGCATCTCTCCCTTTGGTTACCTCCTCTGTGAGTCTGTCTCCTACTATAGAAATATCTTTGGTTATTCCCTACACCCCTCATCTTTGTCATTCATAGGTGTTATGGTTTCTTCTCTATTTGGTGCAAACTACTTTGGTGCTGAACATACCACAAGAAATTGGAAGGTGACTTGGGTGTTTTAATTTTGAACCTCATGTTGTGATATATCTGATATCTCTCAAATGACCTATACAACATAACATGACCTTTGAGTCAATTCCTTGACAACACAACAGGACCTTTGAGTCAATCCCTTGACAACACATATTTTATCTTGAATAATTCAATCATTTTGGTGTGAAAATGGGATTAACAAGCATATATCTTTGTCCAAATTTGAAGGATTCGACGTCTGAGTATTATATGGACATATTTTTCTATATTCAAGTTTTCTGATAGAGCGTCGTTATCATTTTCATTGCATCGATGGTTTATAATTTGTTGGTCATTGCATTGAGGGTTTTACCTGGCTTGTAGGATTCAAATACCACTCGGAGACCTCATGGTTTCGGTTGCAACGCATGCTCCACAATCCAAAGATGAAACTGAATTCAAAATTGTGGATGCATTGATTGTATATTTATGTGCAATGGATGCAAATATTGAAAGGCCTTGTAATATATTTTACCATTAGAGGATCCTCATCCCCCTCCTCTAGTTTTCAAGAAGGATTTTAACATTCTCATGGATGCGAATAGATGGGAGGGTTTCACTTAGAGTAATGGAAATATTAGCTGAGATGTTAGCAATTCTTTCTCTCTATTTAACTCTTTGGTGGATTTTGAGAGAATTTTTTTGGAAATAAGAAAATTCATACCACTAGAGAGACCTTCTTCCTTGCTCAGAAAGGGAAGAATAAATCACATGATTCTTCTAGAGAATAAGGCAGCAAAGGAAGTGTTTGGAAGAAAACAATTTGAAAAGTTTAGAATGATGCCTAGACTCACAAACACCCCTTCAGATTAAGTGGGGAAGGTTGGATACCTAATCCTCGTGATTATGGTATTTTATAAATATCATTGTAAATATCATTTAGGATAAATATGAAGAGTTGTAGGTGATAGGAAGAGTCATTCATACCTCCTAGAATATGAAACCAAAGGCCACATTAATTGTGTTTATGAATGTATCACATTAATGAAATGTAGGAAAGTGTGGAGTTAATCATTTTTCTGTACCCATACCTGCCATGACACTACCAACATGAATAGGGCCCTCATCTTCCACCATTTCAATGTTATAACTCATCTCTCCAATCACCTTTGTCTCCTCCTCAATGATAGACAATAGAAATCAACAAGTCCATATACTCTAATCCATGCCTATTTTCTACCATGGGCATAACATAATGATCAACAAGATTCAAATATCCAATCTTTGAGCCATAAATACCAACCACCAAGCGGGAAAGTGAGCTTCTCTTAGGAAATTCAGATTTGGTGGTGCACACATCTATCATTCATAATGATCTACTATGGTGGAGGATCAAATGCCCATAAATTATAGAAAAAACATTGTTGCCTCATTCCATACTCATTATCACCACATTAAATATTAGTTTGGTCTGCCATCAAACAAGGCTCTGTTACCCCACCTAATCCATTCATTACCTTTTATAGGCCATTCATTCAATGCGAAGGTAATATTGGCCACGTTGAGAATGGATATGATGGATCCCTGGGATTGTAATATTCAATCCTTAGAAAAATGGATTCCTCACAATAATGATTTGAAAATCAATCGCTTTTTCTTTACACAAACTCCCACCCCAAAATCTAAACAAGTTAAAAGTTGAACACACAATGCAACACTCTCCTAAGTTAACTTTCTATAACTAAAATTCTAAAAGATTATCTTCCTCTCCATTCTTTAGTTCTGGAGGAGTTCATGGAGAATAAATCCTCACACAAACCTCTCACCTCAAAAACCTCATTGGCTCTGATACCGTATTAGAAATAAGAGAATATAGTTGTTACAACAAACCGTGTTGATTGTTCTCTATTCACCAATGTAATTGTACACATATAAATGCATGAAGGATTCACCTAAAGATATACACACTACTTTATTTCAATCATAACTAGTTGAGAGAATATCTCAACCACACACTAAACTAGAAACTAATTTAACTCTCATTCAAAAACCTCCTAAAACCACTCAAGAAGTCTATTCACATAGAGACATTTTCTACTTGACAATAATCTCTACAATAACAAACTTATGTGACTAAATATTAACACACAAGACAAGTATGCATTAACTACTCCAATATCCCTAACCCTCGTAATGCACTCTATATAAAGAATTTTTACCCCTAATCATTTATTTTAGTGCATATTTTAATCTTGTATATAGGTTAGTTAGGTTTTTACATTCCTTTTTTAATATTTTCATCTCATATGTTGTCTTCTTGCGTCTTATGTATGGACCCCTTGTCCTATTTGTTATAACTTATAAAAATACTAAGAGGGGGGGGGAGGGGAGGTGAATCAATATTATATTGTATTTCTCAATTTGCTTCCCTTTCAACAAATTAAAGTTATTTAGAAGTGCTTACTTAATCAACAATACATGAAGAACAAAAAAACACAACACAAAAAACACAACACAAAAAACACATTACACCATATTTTTTTTACGTGGAAACCCAATGCGGGAGAAAACCAGAAAATATATTTCTTTATGTTCTTATACAAGAAAGAAATCACAATTTATAATTATTCAGCTTGACAGGCACCCACCTATCGCAAATGAGGACACAAATCCTCTCAGGCACCAACTTGTCACAAAAAATGAGGACACCAATCCTCTCAGGAACCAACCTATCATAGATAATGAGGACACCAATCCTCTCAGGCACCAACCTATCATAGATAATGAGGACACCAATCCCCAATGAGCTTCAACTCACCCTAGCACCACCTTTCCACCCTGAATTCAGTTTAAAAAATATTCTTATAGAACTAGACTTTTATCTACAAAAATTAATTAGATATGTCTCCAGTTCAGTTTCGTTGAACAATTACATATCATTTTTATTCTCTTTTCATCCACACTTAACTCAAACATAGTGCATTCCTATTTATAATGTTTTTTCCTGAGTTCCCCTTCCTATATGTGGACCCGTAACAATTACATTGTGGATATATTTTGATCAGATCAAAGTCCTGTCAGTTACACTTCTATCTAAATAAAGTATGTGGATGCATGAAAGTTACATTATGAACAAATCTTGACTAGATCAAAGTTCCATTAGTTACAGTTTTGTCTAAATAGAGTATGTGGATGCAGGACAATTATATTGTGGACAAATCTTGCCCAGATCAAGGTCCTGGTAGTTATATGTGGACACACTTCTGTATAAATTAAGAATATTTATTTGGTCATTTACGTCTATACATTCTTTGACTAAACGAAATAGATCAAATATTCCAACGAATAAGCTCCAACTCATCTCCTCAAAATTGACGCAACAATTTACATTCTAGATTGCTCAATGTGCAGATAAAATGGGAGCACAAGACTCAAGTCATAAGTATTCATCTTGTTTCATTTTCCTTGCAGAACGATCACCTAGTTTTCCATCAAAATATTAGTGTCCCCTAGTGATTCACTCTCTTGTTTTCCAACCTTCCACTTGTTTCATCGAATTCCACTTCGTTTCTTTTCATATGGAATTAATATCATCACACTCCACTACTTCATTTGTCACACTGGCTTAAGGAGCATTTCATATTTTCATCTATGCAACTTCCACATATTCTATTGCAGTCCACTCTGTCACACTGAATTCGTATCGATCCAAAGGTCATTGTTCATTGACGTTTGCAAGGGTTATTCAACTCTGTTTTCTTCAATTTCACTTCATACATTCCCGTGGTTGTCTCTGCGCTTTCTAGTCTTCCTCTGTATTTTTTATTTACCTTTCATGCACTTTCACCATCTGTGCACTATATTGTCTTGTTCTCCATACTGTCTTGTTCATCATATGGTCTGTGCGCCATGTACATTACTTCTTTGACATCAATGACAACATATGCGCAACAAACTCCCCCTTTGTCATTGATGTCAACCAAAAGAGTCTGCTTCTCTTTTATGAAAGGTGTCTGCCAAAAAAATGGGCTTTATGCTAAGCTATTCCCTTTTGATGTGTGCAACTACATACTACTCCCCCTTTCAATCTGTGGAATTGCAATATGCCCCCCCTTTCAATATGCGTAATTTCAAGATGCTCCCCCTTTCAATGTGTGCAACTGCCAAATTAATGGAATTTATGGTATTCTCCCCCTTTGATAGAAATGGAAAAGAAGGACTTGGGATATTCTCTCCTCCAGGCCTCTTTACACACACATATCCATCCTCAAACATAATACCATCAAGAGCCATAGAAAATTTCAACTGTGCACATTTCGAAGTAGTGAACTGTGTTCTTTATTGAAGAAGGGAAGATGAGATCACCCCCAACTTCTATTTGAGATACTCAATGGGTTCTCTGGGTAATGGATTGGTAATATGCAATCTACTCTTTGGAAGGAACATACTCTAATTTGACCACCTGATCTTGAACCTGTTCTCTGAGAAAATGATATTCGATTGGTATATACTTAGTCTTAGAGCGTTGAACATGATTTTTAGAGAGATTAATATCACTTGTATTGTTACACATGATGGAGACAAATTGATCACAAGGAACTTGGATATCCTTGAGAGTGTTTTTAATCCACAATACTTGTGTACAACAGGATGGTGCTACTATTATTCGATTTCAACTATAGAGAGAGACATAGAGGTTTTTTTCTTATTGATCCAAGACACTAAACAATTGCTAAGGAAGAATGCGCCTCCACTAGTTATTTTTCTATCATCAATGCTTCCCGCCTAGTCTACATATGTATAATCTATGAGAATGAGGTTCGTGTATTTTGGATACCACAATCCATAATCAACAGTTCCTTGCAAATATCTAAATATTCTTTTGACTGCAAGAAAATGAGTTTCCTTAGGATTGGCTTGAAACCTGCCTACCAAACCTACTTCTTGTATGATGTCAGGCCTTGAAGCTATGAGATAGAGTAAAATACCTATCATATACATGTACATGGCTTGATCTACTTATGGAGCATCGTCATCCTTGTTGAGTTTTCAAATGGTAGTCATGGGAGTGCTCACTGGTGCGCAGTTCTCCATGCCAAACTTCTTCAATATTTCCTTGAGATATTTACTTTGAGAAATGAAAATTCCTCTTTCTGATTGATGAATCTGTAGACCAAGAAAGAAGGAGAGTTCTCCTAACATGAAAATATCAAACTCTTGTTGCATTGCAACTACAAACTTATTACTCATTAGTTCAATGTTACTACCAAAAATAATATCATCAACATATACTACAATAATTAACAGGTCATTACCTTCAACCTTGATGTATAATTTTCTATCAATTGTTCCCTTTTTAAAACCTTGCTAGTGTAGATACTTGTCGAGTCTGTAATACCAAACTCTTGTAGCCTGTTTTATCCCAAAAAAGGATTTACTTAATCGAAAAACATAATCCTCTTTGTCATTCAGCTGAAAAACCCTCTGGTTGCTCCACATAAATGTCTTCCTCTAGGTCACCATTCAAAAAGGATGATTTGACATCCATATGATAAACTCTGAATTTTTTGTAGCATGCAAAATCCAAAAACATCTTGATAGCTTAAATTCTTCCAAGAGGGGAAAAGGTTTCTTCAAATTCCACTCCTACTTGAGCATACCCTTTGCATACTAGTCTGGTCTTTTTTCTAACTATCTATCCATATTCATTCAACTTGTTTCTATATACCCATTTGGTTCCAATTACATTCTTGTTTTTGGGTCTTGGAATAAGATCCCAAGTCTGATTTTTTTTCTATTTGATCTAGTTCTTCGTTTATGGATTTAACCTAGTGATCATCTTGACTTGTTTGCACAAATTTTTGGGGTTCACTCATGGATAACCATGCAAAATTTATAGATCTAGATGTATTTGTAAGTTTTCTTCTAGTTTGTACACCTTCTTCCTTGTTTCCAAGAATATGATTTTATGGATGACTTTTTTGAACATACCTTGATGGCGTCTTTGGTTTTAATGTCTCCATTCTCTCTTCTTCCTTGTAATCCTCTTGTTCCCGATACTTGTGCATTCCATATCCTTGTGGTTCATTTATAATTGGTTCATCATATGAATTATCATGGTACTGGTGTCTCTCTAGATGAAGTGGTCTCTCATCTACCTTTACATCTATACTTTCAACTATTTTGTGTAGTTTTTTTTTGTATCACTTATGTCCTTTACTTCTAGAGGAGTATCCTAACAAGATACCTTCATGAGATCTATAATCAAACTTACCTAAGCTATCTTCATTTCTTTTAGTGTATCATTTTCTTCCAAAAACTTTGAAGTGTTTTATTGATGATGATCTTCCATGCCATAACTCATAAGGGGTTTTATCACTGTTTACTCTTATGTGCACTTTATTGAGAATGTTAACAACAGTTTGAACAACTTCTCCCCAAAAGGTTTTAGGTACTCTTGATTCATCAAGCATGGCCCTAGACATTTATTGAACTGTTATGTTCATCCTTTCTACTACTCCATTCCGCTGAGGGGTTTTAGAAATGTAAAACTATCTCTTGATCCCATGCTTTTCACAATAACTGTTGAATTCATTAGATGTGAATTCTCCTCCTCTATCTAATATTAAGCACTTTATTTTTAAATCCATTTCATTTTCTACTTGTGCTTTGAATATTTTGAATTTTTCAAAAGCCTCAAATTTATGCTTCAACAATCCAACCCAAGTCATTCTGGTATAGTCATCAATCAACAAAATGAAATATATTTCACCTCGAGGTGATTGTGTATTAGTAGGGCCACATAGATCTGTATGAATCAACTCAAGAGGTCGAGTGGATGAGTGTTCTCTTGCCTTGAATTGAACTCTTGAACTCTTGAACTCTTCCATCTTGATAAGGTTCAAGCACCTGTTGCTTCCTTACTTTATATTTGTTTGCATAGTTGGGTTGATCTAGTTCCTACTTCTTCTTCTTATCATCTTTTTATTTCTTAGGCCGACTGTTGTTTCCCTTGAGAGAATTCGCATAACTTGTAGGATTCTCACTAGTTGACATGTTGATGCTTGATTCACCTTCGACAATTTTCAGACTTTCCTTATATCCTAGCCCTATCTTGTCATCTGTTGATCTATGATTGCTGAGAATGTTATCTAGAGTTTCATATCCTTTTATCAATTTCATTTGAGTCTTGGAATTCTCTAGATATTTTCTTAAGGACACTATTTCTGCTTCTAGTTTGTCACATATGTTCTCCTTTTCTTTTATTTGATTCATCAATATTTCTTCCTTTATTTTGGCCTCTTCTAGCTGAATTTTTAAGATGACTATATCTTCGCTGATCTCATTGTATTTTTCTTTATAAAACTGTAATTGTTATTTTCTTAGTCTATTCTTTTTCTTGAGTCAGGATATTTCCTCCATAGCACTAATGAGTTCTCCTTCCATGTCTACTACAACTTCACACTCTTCTGTGTCTTTTATTTCTTGATTAGATTTGTGTTGGTCCAAAGCCATGATAAGTTTTTCATATTGAATTGTATGTGGCTCATATTATTCTTTTTCAGTGTCTGAAGAGCTACTGCTATCCTCTTTTGAATAAAAATTGTTCCTCTTAAAAGACTTTTTCTTTTTAAAATCCCTAGGTTTATCCTTGCCTTTTCTTTCTTTTTCATTGGTGCTATTTTCTTTGAAGGGACATCTAGATGCAAAATGACCAACTTTACCACAATGAAAGAATTTGAATGGTAACATACATTTATACTTTTTGGAGCCCCTCTTTATTTTCCTTACAAAGTTAGCTTCTTCTTCGTATGAGAAGTGTTTTGATGAATCATGATCTTGAGATGTTGATGATTTTAATGATTCCTTGAAGATTGCATCCTTTAGATGTCATTGTTCTTTCCTGGTCCTCATATCATAAGAGATTAGAATTCCATGGAGCCTATCCATAATCAATTTATCTAGTTCATGCATTTCTTCTATAGGAAAAACCTTTGGATCAAGTCTTGAGGGAGGATATCTCAGTACCTTATGAACCACTGTAGCTTCTTCAATATTCTCACCTAGTGTTATAGCAAAAAAATACGCACCTATGATTTTGTGCCATGGCCTAACCCTTTCCCAATGCTTGCTAGAATTTTTGCTAAAAATTCCTCTCAAGAATCATTTAAAAAACATGATTTAAGAGCATATTTGCGGGTTTCCCTAGTGAAACACATGGAAATATGCGCCTTTCCTCACTGTAACCCACGTATGCCCTCATTTTTTGTGAAAAAAAAAATAATCTCGTGTTTTTGGGTGGGTTTTTTGGTTAAAATCGTTTCCCAATGACCCTTTCCCATACATAATGAAATTCAACTCCCCAAACCTCTTTGGGAAGATATAAAAAAACCATGGAGGGATAAGAAGAGGACAAGTCCCTTGGTGAAAATTTATGCTTCCAACATCTAGCAAGCCTCCTTTCCCTATATTCTCTGAGAAACATCCCCTTTAATATGGAAAATCCTTTTCTAGAGATTCTTTCTCCTTTTATGTGACTATAAGGTGTCTCCTTATCCCTATATAAGTCATTGACATAAGTCTTTATCAGTTGAGTTGATGTTTGAAGACTCCCAGAGGAACCCAAACAATTGGCTTCAGGATGGTGCCTAAGGCTGGACAAGGTTGTAACTTACCTTTTCCACTTGGTGGTAATAAAAGAGCTTGTTTTCCCCAATATTTATCTTCATTGTACATTTATATTTATGTTTACTTTGAATTTTATATATAACATGCACATGCTTTTGATCATATAACTACTTTCATCGCAGCCCTAGTGTTATCACTAAAAAATTGTCTGCAACATTGCACACAATGGTTGAAGAAAAACATCAATTCCAACAACAATTAGCCCACCTACATCACCAAAATCCATCAAAAAGGCAAAAAACCATATACTTGGTTAAAAAATCAAAGTGCGCAAATTCACCAAAGGAAGTGCGTGCACAGTGTGCAGGCTAACATAGCCCTCGGCGTGCACTATGCGCAAGATGCATGACTATCTACGAGAATAGCTGCACACTTCTCATGAATGACACATTTATGGATCTTGTTGGCCTCTTGACCACTTCTAGTCCGACCCCCAACACAATTTGACACTCAGATCTGACTGAAATCTAGCTTGGAGGCTGGTCAAGGGCTAGAGAGTTCCCTAAAAGTTTCCTTGTTCACACTATGAACCAATTATATATTTCCATGAATGGACACTATAAATATGTTCCATGGGTGTGATAGAAAAATAAGAACTTCAAGGTATTGTTATGCTGCAATAATTCTTCTTGGAGAATCCTCTTTTCTCTTAGAATCATTCAAGCACTATAGCAAGGGCCATTCCACTCACCTCTTGAGAGGATTGGCATTGTATTTCTTCACCATTGTCATTTTCAATTGTATGAAGAGAATATCTCTCTATTAAGGAACTCAATATCCCTCCCAAGGAGGAAGAGGGGATTTGTAAGTCCCCGCCTTTTTCTACGGTGTTTAGCCTATAAATATATTGATCCATTGGTAGCTATATGATGGTCATTTTTTTCTTTTCATGGTTCTAGTTCTTGCAAGCTTCTATAAAATTTTATTTCTCTTTGTTTTTAGTTTTATTTCCTTTGTTTCATGTGTATTTTGTTATCTAATCAACTCACAAACCTCTGTCTTGTTTAGCTGACTTAACTAAGCATGCAAGTGTTGTGTTTTTGCTCACCCATGTGACAAAACCAACACAACAGATTGGTATTGTCTTTATGTTTTTTGTATATGATGTATGATGTCTATGCTATCTGTTGACAGATGTATGATGTTGTGTATATGATGTGTTTAATGTGATAAATTTCAATCTAATACTACATTAGCCATGTGATCTGCTACATGATTGAGGTTTCTTGGAAAATGTGTAAATGTGATGGAATCAAAGTTGCAAGATAGGAGTCTAACTTGCATGTATTTGTGAAAGAGGCAAGGATTGTGAACATGATACATGTTGTTGAGCTACAGGAAAACAAGTTGGGAGTCTAAGAACACACTAAGGTGAAGGATGTGGCGGTGACTGGCCTTGGTGAGGAGACCAATGACGACATCATATTCGGCTTGGTTGTTTTTGGTCGGGCCTAAGCATATGCCACTAGAGTGGAGCAGTATATGTGAGGGGGTATATAGGCCCCAAGTGGCTGAAGTGAGATTCTGGGTCCAACAACTGGCACTATCAGCGTAACTGATGTGGTAGGTTGAGGGATGATGCATCTGTCAATAACAAGGGTGATAGATCATACATGAAGAATGGTGGAAGTAAAGAACACTAAAAACACTAAAAATGTGTAAAAAGAGAAACCTAAGGTAGGGGGGCTATGCTTAGGCATACAAATTCTTCAAGTACAACCTGTTGACGGGTTCTTTGAGAGGATATCCTGCAAGGAAGGCCAAGATGTAGGCACCTTTAGTGAGGTAATGTTGGATGATGAAGGGTCTATGCCATAATGACTCTAATTTCCCATGGTTGAGAGTGTCATGGGCGATATTATAGGCTAACATGAGATCACCTTTATTGAATGAGTGAAGGTTGACATGGCGGTCAAAGGTGGCTTAGACCGTTTTTTAGTTGCCTCATTGTGTTGTAATGAAGATCGATGATATTCATCAAGGGACTCTAAGCTTAGCAAGCGCTGCCCCATTGGAGCAGTGTCGGGTAAGAGCTCTATGAAAATGCGTAATGTTGGGATTTCACACTTGATAGGGAGGGTGGATTTGATCCCATGGATGAAGTGGAACACTGTAAAACTTGTGGTAGTTTTGACTATCGTGCGATAGGCCCATAAAGTGGAAAACAACATATGATGTCAGTTGGTCTTATGTTTGTTGACAATGTGTTGTAGCATGGTTTTGAAGACTTTATTGACAACCTTGACCTGTCTATTGGACTGAGGGTAGTATGGGGAGGAAAACTCATGGGTGAATCCTAACTTCGAGGAGAGTTATGCAAATAGATCGTTCTCAAAGTGTTTACCATGATCAGAAACTAATTGTTGTGGGACTCCGAACCGGGTAATGACATGGTTGAAGAAAAAATGTGTTGTTGTGTCAACAATGTTGCTAAATGTGGGCATGTCTTTGACCCATTTGGTGAAATAATCCACAACCACCATGATGTACTTCTGTCCATTACTAGATGGAGGATGGAAAGTCATGAAGTCTATGCCCCATTTAAAGAAGGGGTCATTTGTGATGACTAGGTGTAGAAGAGCTAGTGGAGATCGTACTTTGTTTGCATAAATATGGAATTTATCGCATTTCTTGATAGCATGGATGAAGTTATGAAACAAAGTGGGCCAGAAGTACCCTACTCGAATGATATTTTAGGTGGTGGACATACCCAAAAGGTGACCACCGCAAGCGTCGTTGTGGCAATCATTCAAGACTCTGTCATCTTTGTCGATGGTAAGACATCGCTGAAGGATGGTATTGACCCCTCGTCAGTAAAGAATGTACCCAATGAGGAGGTATCGGGGAGCTTGATGGTGAATGCGTCGACGATAATCTCAAGAGAAGTGAGATCCAAACTTTTGTGTACGAAAGTAGATGAGAAGGTCTCCATACCAGGGGTCGTTTGAGGGGATGAAGAAGAGGTGTTCATCGGGGAAATCCTCATTGATGGGAGAAGCATTGGCATCTGAGGTAAAAGCCGTAATGAGTTCATCTAGGACCAGATATTTCTTTATTTTAGGAGTAGATAAATCTAGATTGTATTCCTAAAGGATAAAGATCCATCGAGAAAATTTTCTGTTGATATGCCGGGGACTGAGAAAGTATTGCATGGGGTTGGAATCTGCTACGACCTTGGTCGTGTGAAGAAGAATGTAATGCTGCAGTTTTTGGACTGCGAGGAAAACTTCTAGCGTGAGTTTCTCATCATGATTATAATTCAAGGGTGGTCCTGACAGGTTTTTACTAATGTAGTAAATCACATGTTCACACCCATCATCCCCTAATTGGATGAGGACTCCTGCGACTGAAACAACAGAGGCTGATAAGTAGAGGATGTAATCACGATCCTAGTCTGGGGGACTAATCAAAGGGTAATTGGATAGGGATGATTTTAAATCATCAAAAGATGCTTGAGCATGTTTGTCCCATCGAAATGGGATATCATGATGCACTAAGCGGAGAAAACCATGTGCATGAGTGGCGTAGTCTGGGACAAAGTAGTGTAGAAAGTTTACTTTGCTCTGTAGGCTTTGTAGTTGGCGTAAAGTCCTAGGTGGTGGAATTTCTATGATATCTTGGACCTTGAGGGGGTCCACCATGATTCCATGCTGGGAGACAATGAATCCAAGGAGGCATCCGACAGTGACAAAAAATACGCACTTGAGAGGGTTCAAGCGGATATTATATTGGCGACATCGTTGAAAGATGATGCGTAAGTCATATAAATGTTGGGTTTGATTTTTGGATCAAGCAATGAGGTCGTTCAAATAAGAGAGGATGATGGGAGAAATATCATGAAAGACGTAGGTCATGGCCCGTTGGAAAGTAACAACGACATTTTTGAGTCCAAAGGGCATAACGCGATAAACAAAGGTACCCCAAGGGGTTGTAAAAGTGGTTTTGTACTGATCTGTTGGGTGGATTTGAATATGATTGTATTCAGAGAACCCATCCATAAAGGATAGTGCCTCTTCGCCGACACAATCATCGATTATTTGGTCAATGAACGGGGTTGGGAAGTTTTCTTTGGGACAAGCATGGCTGAGGTGGCGAAAGTCGGTGCAGACGCAAATAGTTCCTTGTTTTTTGTTATCCGGGGCGGGGTTGGAGACCTAAGAAGTGTACGCAATGGGGTAAATGAACCCGACAACACTTAATTTTTCAATTTGGGCTTTGATATCCACAACTTTGGATGGGTGAAGGGGGCGTTTCTTTTGACGATCAGGGGTGATATCCAGCCATGTGTCGATTCGATGTTCGACTATAGAAGGATCAAGGCTAGGCATCTCTGTATATGACAATGCAAAAATATCCCAGTATTCCTCAAAGAGATATTTGTAAGAAATGACTTCTTCAGGGGATCATGCGACCCCAATGGTGATATTTTCTATGGTGCCTGGTTTAATGGAAATGCCAATTTTGATTGTGGGGGAGATGTTGTTCGTGTTGCCTTCTTCAAAAGCATCAGGGGTAGGAATAGGGTTCTTGAACCAGTCAACATGCCCCAGATGAATAAAATCCTTGGTTTCAATCGTGCACATGGAGGCTTGATCAAGAGGGTGAAAGACCTCTTGTGAGAGGAAAAGTGTTTGATGATGGAGCACGCTCAAAGGGAAATTAGGGGTAGTCATTTCTTCCAATATATCTTCGTCATAGTGGAAAATGTGAGAATACAGGGGATCCTGGGAGATGACAGGGGGAATTTTCAATGGGTAAGTGTTATTGTCCTCAAGTGGTGAGGATGTAAAATAGATATCATGTACAGGGTGTGATGGATCACATGAAATAAACCAAATGTCTTGATACTATGGATGGTACCTCATTTGCTCGCGGACTGACGACGAAATATAATGAATGTCAATAATGTGAGCCTCAGTAGGGAGTGCCTAAGAGGTCTCAGGCCGAGATGTGTGGCGTACCGCAGCTAATGTTTGACAAAATTGAGGTAGATCTAGGAAATGATGAGTGCAATGGCCATATTCTAAGCATATGGGACAAGCGAAAATGGTGCGTAACCCTTTCTTGCATGTGGTGGAGGACTCCGTAGTAGAAGTGGATGTACTTGGTGGAGTAGAAAGCAATGGTGTTGCTTTAGGGAGCTGGATAAGATTGAATAAATCATGAAGAGTGGGACATCTATTAGTGGGGTGTCCTTCTATTTTGCATAGTGCACAAGGAGGTTGAGCTCGGGAAGTGAGTGGAGCTATGGGCTCGTTCTTTCTTCATTTGCCTCTAGTGGTGGTGGTGTTGCTACTAGTCGGGGGTGGGGGTGGTATGGTAGGATCCTGCACTAGGATTTGCATCGATAATCCCTATGTATGAGGAGGGAGATATGGTGGAGGAACCATAGTGGGTGGATGGAGATAACATATAGGGATGGAAAGAACCATGTTAGGAAGGGAGAGGGTAGCAACTACCTGGAATGATTGGAATCCAAGTGGGGGGTAGAAAAAGGGAATTTGGGTAATGTCTTGGGGGATTTTCTCCCAAACCTAGATTTTCCCTTGGAGTGGGGGGGAATCCAGGACAAGTGGTGTAGTGGGGTTCCCATGGAACTCCCGAGGTAATAGTTCTTCAACTAGTGGAACTTCAATGTGGGGAGGGGCCTCTATGAGAGGAGTATTGTCTCTGATATCTGTTCCATTAGAAGACACTACACACACTTGAGATGAAATAGAAGGGTGTAGGATAGGTGGTGATCCATGATATGCCCCCAACAAGGATGGGTACTTGAATATTCTAGGACTAATCTCGATGACTGAAAAATCATCCGAGCTAGTGAAGACAAGGGGAAGATGTTATCAATGTTGGCAGAATGATTAGGCTTGTAATGTGTAAGTTGGTCAATGGCGACGATTTTCCCGTCATGGGGGAATATCATCATACAAAACACAGAAGAGGCTACTGCCTTCATATCATACATGAAGCTACGTCCAAACACGATATTGTAATCAAGTGAGGCATCGATAAATTCGATGTTGATCAGGATGGTTTTTCCCCCAAGTTCTACAGGGACATTTTGGAAGAGCCCTTCAGCGGACAATGGGCGACCATCATAATCTCTTAGGGTGATGGAAGATGGTACTAGCTTAGGTGAGCCGAGTTTCTGCCATACTACTTTGGACATGATGCATGTGTATGCACCTTCATCGATGATGTACCGATGAACTGTGATGTTCTGGATCTTAATTGGTATCTGAAAAGCTACCAGGGTGGGGAGGAATGGTTCTTTGCTATCTAGATCAAAGGTGATGAGTCGAGTATCAGCTGGGTTGAATGCTCCCAAGGTGGAAAGAAAGGATTTGTGCTGTGATGGACAGGTTTGGAGGACATCTAATATGGACATGGTTGCAGGAGACTGTGCTAAGTTGTCGACTAGACTGTAATTATGGGTTGCCCTAGCATGAGGGTTATGTACATTCTGCTGTAAAGGCATGCTGGGTACACAGGGGTTTGGTTTAGTGTTAGGGCGTGGAATCATCAATGGTTGTCCGGCTATAGCTGTAGTTGTTTCTAAGGTGGTTGGTGTAGATTCAGAAGGAATTCCATATGGATGAATGCGTGTTTGCAGAAGAATCTCTTATTCACTAGTAAGGAGGATATTGCGATTGGATGGATTCCTGGGTTGAGTGGGACCCAAGTTTTGATATTTCCCCATTTGTGGTGGAGCATGGTTTACCTCCTGTTGGGTATTCATCACACCTTGGTGTGGAATGTGATTTTCAAAATAGCCAGAGGTGGTGGTTGCAAATAATGTTGTGGGGGTTTCTAGGGGGCAGGTGGTGTCGAAGGTTGTTGTGTGTTCATGGATGCCTTCATCCATTTGTAATCGACAATTTGGGGGCAATGATGAGTATAATTTCCATTCTCACCACATAGAGCACAAGGGAAGTTATTTCTGAGGTTAGTTTTATTCCCTTGTCGTGGTTGGTTGTTATTATTTTTCCCTTGGGGGTTTTGGTTTCCTTGATTATGGTTTCCCCCAACGGGACAGTTTTGTTGGGGGTTATTTCCTCGTAGTCCTGGGTTGTTATTGTTTCAATTTTTTCATTTCTTCTGAGAATTATTCAGTTGATGAGCCAGATTTTTTGTATTCAACTGTTCAAAAGCATGAACCTGTTGAATGGGAGAGGGCTGAAGAAAGTTAATGCCAACATGTGGTTTTCCTGGTGGAGGAGCAACCAGCTGGGGAGGACCAGGAAATGGAAAATATGGATTGTTTTGTGGTGACGATCCATATGCCGTATAGGAAGTTGAAGTGCTTCCGTCACTGTTAAGGTCATATGTGGGGGTTGGGGGTGGACTCGTATTGGAGTGAGAGACCAGATGCATCTGGGTTACCGGTGGGGGTCCCCCCAATGGACGAGGGGGAACAATAGGATATGAATGTTGGTGACTTGGGGGAGGGTAATAAGACATCCCTCCACATGGTTGTGGATACTAATTTTCATCATAAGTAGGTGAAGGGTGGACGTAAGGGTTGCGGTGTGTCATAGAACTAATCAACCCATCTGCAGCGTGGGCCATTCCAGGTTTGTCTTGGCCAAATGGTATGGGTCTTGGTGCATCTGGAAATACTATGTACAAGTAACTTGACTAGGCGTATATGAGGTCGAATTGGTGGGATTTGCTGATGGCTTCCTCTTCTAACTGAGGAAAAGTGGATGCTACATTTTTGTCAATAACATAGAGGAGCGATTTGAGAAACCAATCAAGATGTTGTTCTTTGGTGGTCTCTGCTTTACACAAACTATGTTGTTGACACCATTCATGGATGTGGTTGGATATATGGATAGAAATGGTTTGTTTGAACTCAAAGAGAATTTCTAAACCAATGTCATGATGAACTAGTAATTGGGAAAAGGACAAAAAGGCCTTAGCCAATGATTCAAAAGTCACATGGGACCCTGATTTTCCGACCACATACCATTTGGTTGATGAACCAGTGAGATTTATTTGAAATAAACTCAAGTGGATGGAATCATCCATGATGTTGTTTCAAGAGCACCATAAGTGGAAGGTCATAACATGGCTAGTGGGATCTTCCCCTGGTTTTCCTTCAAACTTTGGAATATCTGAAGGCAATTTTGTAGGCATATTGGGCCAAGTGGTGTCATGCAGAATGGGATCATTCATGAGTTTGGTTAAATCATTAATGTTGAGGGATTCCAAGTATGACATAGGGATATTTGGTGGAGGATTATTTCCAACCATTGTGTGTGTAGGTAATGGACCTGTCCCTTGAGAGAGATTTGGTGGGTTTGTACTTCTTCCTTGAGAAGAAGTTTGACCCCCGCCTCCTTGTGAAGGAGAACTAATAGATGGGTGACATTGTGTATTTGACCCAAGCAAAGTGGAACCAATAAAAGCTGATCCCAAAACAATAGCACTCACTGGGGTGTGAGATGGTTGAGTCAGTGAGTTCGCGAGACTAGGGGCTCCTCCTAGAATAGGAGGGAGATTTCACAAAAATCTAGAACGACGGGGATTATGTGGTTCCCCTATGGTTCTGAATAACAAAGTGAATGTGTGCGAATGGTGACAAGAGAGAATTAAACAACAAGAGCCTTTGACATTCCCAAAATAGTATAACTCACAATTGCATGTAATCAAATGAACATCATACATAAATCAACTGTAAATAAACAAGCATGTGGATAGGTGGATTTTTTCCATGTGGGGGAACGCCAAAAACAAATTCTCGTGTCCTAAAATAATTATCATCCTTCCTCTCAATTTATCACTAGGCCTTCCAATAGCACTCAACAGTGGGGTATGAAGCCACTAAAAGAGGAACTAGTGAAGGTTGAAGTAATCAACTATAATTAGGGGTAGAGGGTGCATATCCCGAAAGAGCTGGTGATATTTCCCAATAGCCACACAAAATATGATCAAGGTGTGATTGCAACCCACAATTGCCACCTGGGTGGATATCTTATGTTTGGAAACTAAGTACCTCAGTCAAAGTGCAAAATTTAGATTTTCGGCCTAAGAAATGGGTGACGGGCTGGATGCCCTCACAAGAGTTGGGTGACTCAAGGAGGGATGCGCATAACAAATGGACCTCGAACTTCGACCCTTCATGGGTATATCCCTGCCTTATGGTGTAGGAATACTTGACTTGGAATATTTGAAAGATCCCTATTCTCAACTTCTATTGTTTCAAAATGTGAGAACCAAATAACAAGGGGTTATTTGGATTCCTACCACCAAGATCCTACCTAGACTAAAAAAAATCTTTTGGCACCCCCTGTGGAGGAAATTTAGTGCATTCTTAGAAATTTTTTAGATGTGGTGGGATGAGATATTGGGGTCATGGACCAACCTCATTTGAATTAAATTGTTTTGGATAATTTCTAAAGTAGTAGCTGGATCTTTCAGAGTTTCTTTGAAGTACTTTGTGGGTACTAAAAAAGAAATCCTACTTCGACCTCCACTATTCTAATATAAATTATGTGTGTGATGAGTGGCTTTGGGTGCAAGAAAGTGAAAAGTGTTCAAAAGATTTTAATAAGTTAAGTGTGAGATTGTAGCATGTGGACTTCCTCTGGTCCTTACAAGTCTTCCTACCTAGCTTACCATGTTTCTTTGGTACAACCTTGAGGAATATTTAAAGCCCTAAGAAACTAGCAATGTGGACATATGGGTCCTTACAAATCATTTAAACTCCCTAGAATGTTGTCTATACTAAGAAATATTTTGAAACTATCCTATAATTGTAGACATGTGGGCATGTATGGGCCCGTTAATTGATCATTTAAACTTCCCTAGAGTGTTGTATAAAATAATAAAGCATTTAGAAACTATCCTAAGATTGCAAACATGTGGGCATGTATGGAATTTTACAAATCTTTAAGATGATTTCCAAAAGTAAGAGGAACCCTAGGGGGGCTTTGTACTCTCCTAATGATTTTTAAGGGAGATGAAATTTCCTTTCAAACACCTTTTATGATTCCCAATATCACA
Source organism: Picea engelmannii (assembly GCA_009831015.1). Lineage (NCBI taxonomy): Eukaryota > Viridiplantae > Streptophyta > Pinopsida > Pinales > Pinaceae > Picea > Picea engelmannii. Next base: position 246,764 of record ML794406.1, read on the forward strand.
CTTGGGTGCAGGGAAAGAGCATACTTGAGGGTTAAAATTGATTTCTAGTCCCAAATTAATTGATTGTGTTTGAAAAAGAAATAGCTTCAACTCAAAATTTTAAAAGCCAAATGAGCCATCCATGTGGCAACAAAGAAAAGAGAAGAATAATGATTCTTTTTACCCCTAGGTGCTTATGTTAGCTAAACTTTCTTGTGATAAATGACTCTAAGTGAAGTGTAGTTTCTTTACAAAGTGAAGGAAATTAAAATATGAAAGCTAGGGGCCCTCAAACCACTCATAAAAAACCTTACAATTTGCAAAAACTGAACATATTCGCAGGTTGCAATTCTGATAGGCGCACAGGGGGCGTAGAATGCGCAGAGTAATGAATATTTTCACGTGCACAGTGCACAGAGTGTGTGTTTGTGTGCCTTGAAATCTATGCACTTCCTGTCACACGTTGAGAAAGAAATTTCCAAGTGAAATTCTCTTGCCTTGGCTCTGAATGTTGACTTTGGAAGGATGGACTAGGTCAGTTTTGGTACCTACATATCAAAACAATTAAAAAGAAGTGCTCTCAAGACTTAAATTGGGAGGAATTTGATACCGATCCCTAGTATGGTCGTCAATATATTGTGTTGGTTTTTTCACATGGGTGAGAAAAAACACAACACTTGCATCCTTAGTTAAGTTAGCTAAACAAGACAGAGGTTTGTGAGTTGATTAGATAACAAAATACACATGAAACAAAGGAAATTAAACTAAAAACAAAGAGAAATAAAATGTTAGAGAAGCTTGCAAGAAATATAACCATGAAAAGCAAAAAATGACCATCATATATCTACCAATGGATCAATATATTGATAGGCTAAACACCGTAGAGAAAGTCAGGGAATTATGAATCCCCTCTTCATCCTTGGGATGGATCTTGAGTTCCCTAATAGATATCTCTTCTATTCATACAATGGAAAATGACAATGGTGAAGAAATACAATGCCAATCCTCTTAAGAGGTGAGTGGAATGGCCCTTGCTATAGTGCTTGAGTGATTCCAAGAGAAAATATGATTCTCCAAGAAGAATTCTTGTAGCATAACAATACCTTGAAGTTATTATTTTTTTAGCACACCCATGGCACATATTTATAGTGTCCATTCATGGCAACATATAATTCATTCATAGTGTGAACAAGGGGACTTTTAGGGCACTCTCTAGCCCTTGACCAACCTCCAAGCTAGATTTCGCTCAGATATGAGTGTCAAGTTGTGTTGGGGGTTGGACTAGAAGTGGTTGAGAGGCCACCCATATCCATAAATGTGTCGTTCATGAGAAGTGCATGGCTATTCTCATAGACAGTCGTGCATCTTGCACACAGTGTGTGTTGAGGGCTGTGTTAGCCTACAAATTCTACGCACTGTGCGCGCGCTTCCTTTGGTGAATTTGCACACTTTGATTTTTGAACCAAGTATATAGTTGTTTTCCTTTTTGATGGATTTTGGTGCTGTAGGTGGACTAATTGCTACTGGAATTGATGTCTTTCTTCAATCATTGTGTGCAATGCTACAAACAATTTTTTGTATCTTCCCAAAGAGGTTTGGGGAGTTGAATTTTGTTATGTACGGACAAGGGTCATTGGGAAATGAGCCTTACCTAAAAACCTGATCGAAAACACAAGATTATTTTATTTTTCACCAAAAATGAGGGCATCCGAGGGTTGCAATGAGGAAAGGCGCGAATGTCCATGTGTTGCACTAGGGAAACCCACGAATATGATCTTAAAACATATTTTTTAAATGATTCTTGAGAGGAATTTTTAGGGAAAAGTATAACAAGTATTGGGAAAGGATTAGGCCATGACACAAAATCATAGGTGTGTCTTTTTGTGCTATAACACCTATCCGTTTCATAGTTTTTACAGTCTCATCTACTTTGAGAAAGAAACATACAATATTTTCATCTTCACTCATTATTAGGCTTTCAAATTTCATTTTGTGATCTTTAAGTTTGTCCAACTTTACTTTCTTGTATCCTTCATAATTGTTTACCAGTTTGTCCCATATTTCCTTTACAGATTCCAACTACATTACTTTAACAAATTCTATTCCTGCAGGTCCACCTTGGATAGTATTCATAGCTCTTGCAATGCTGTAGTAATTTTTCTTACCTGCTTCATCAGTAGGAGGGGTTTCTAGGATTTTATAACCATCTACCACAATCTTCTAGACTTCCATACCAAGAGACATTCAGTAGGTCTTCATTTTGTTTTCCCAAAAAGAAAAATATGTTCCATTGAACAAAGGAGGTTTTGATGAAGAAGAAAAGGAATCTTGACTTGCCATACCTTTTGTGTGATCTTCCTTCCATTTGTTAGGTTGTTACTGAAGGAACCTGCACTCTGATACCAATTTCTATAAATTACAACAATATTGAGGAGGGGGGGGGGGTGAATCAATATTGTATCAAATTTCTCAATTTTATTTCCTTTCAACAAATTAAATTTATTTAGAAGTGCTTACTTAATAAAAAATACACACAGAAAACAAAAACACAACACATTAAACATATGACACCATAATTTTTATGTGGAAATCCAATGTGGGAGAAAACCACATAACATATTTTTTTATGTTCTTCTGCAAGAAACAACCTACAACTTACAATTATTCAGCTTGAAATGAACCCACCTATCTCAAATGAGGACACCAATCCTCTCAAGAACCAACCTGTCACAAACAATGAGGACACCAATCCTTTCAGGAACCAACCTGTCGTAGATAATTGATAAAATATAGACAAGAACAACAAGATGGCGGAAAAGGATCACTAGCCAATTCTATTGTATTCACACCAATGTTACATATTTATAGTAAAATGGGTGATGCCATCTCATAGAGAGATTTTCTCTAGATCCTAAAATCATGCATGATGATTAGGATATACAATATTAGCTAACTCGTTAGTTATCACTTGAGGATATATTACTAATATCCTAAATGAATAATAAAAATATAGGTGACAATTATACTTAGTGATTGATAAGGTAAGCCATAGGATAACATTCCCCCCCTCAATCACAAGTCCGATAAATAATACCAACAATGAACCATAAACTAGTGTCATTTTGAAGTCTTGATATTGAAACTCCTAAGTTGAGCCTCAATGAAGAATTGTCTGAAAAACCACCAATCTGGATGTTGGATGGTTCATCTGAAATGAACTAAAAGAGAGATGAGATATGGAAGTGAACAACTATAATGTCTGAACATTCCTTGATTGCTTGAAAATTCTATCATTTTTTCAAGCATTTGAACTAGAATAATCTAATGTCTTCTGCTAATTGGTGAACATGTAGTATCACCACTCTACTATTAGCATATCACTAAAGTTCTCTATGAATTTGTGGTTTGGTATAACCATTTACCAATTCATACCATGTATCTCATGGTTTTTGGATGACCACTAACCAATTTTGACACTTTTAGGTGTTCAACAACATCCCAACGTATCATGTGTATGATTCAATTGCAAGTAATTTAATCATAATTCTGCCAAAGTCTTCCATCTATAGTTTCCCACCAGGAAAAATCTATGCTCATATGGCATATTTGATGTTTGTTGTTTTCGAAACTTTCAGTATGACAACCATATTCAATTCCATCATTAATTCCCCCCTTTGTCAGCTGAAAGGAGAGACCACAAGTGGTTTCACAAACCATCTTTACTGTATTTTTGAACTCCCCCCTTTAAGGTACAAAAGAGTTGCATCATTGTACTCCCCCCTCTAGGCTCAAGAGAGTACCATACTTGTTCCATTTGTGTACAACACAAAGTGGGCATGTGGAAAAACCACATGTTATCTCATCTTATGAGGGTCATGCTTAAAAGATATGCCATAAGGGGACCACTTATGTGAGGTACATAAATGCTATGTGTTGCAAGATTGGTCTTTACTTGATATTTAATTCTATGGTAAGAAATATATAATCATTTGGTTGTTGGCGACCACTGCCAAGGATCGATCAACACATAGTGAATCTTCAATATTGCAGGTTTCTTCAATGTTGAACATCTTTTTGAAGAATGGTTATGTTTTCCACAATATTGGCAAGGATGGAGATCAAAGCATTGATTCTCCCTATGACCAACTCAATTGCAATGTTGGCACTTATTATTTTGATGTTGAACTGGAACAAGTAAAGTTAAAACTTCAGGTGAAGTTCAAACTTCTTATAAGAATCCAACACTTTGGAACTGGATTGGTCTGGAATAATTGGGAATATGAAAGGTAACTTCCTTGTCATATCCAAGTATTGTTCTATGATTTTTGTAGAAAATTTATTCCCAAGGTCCGATGATGGGCTTGGAAAGAGAATTCTCAACCTATTGCTTTGACATCTGTGAAATTTGATTTACTGCATGTTGTTGCATCATTGAAAGGTTTTCTCCATTGAACTCAAAAGAAATTTACTCTTGAAATTTATGTTCATGAATAACTTCATCTTCATCTAGAGTTGTTTTTTTGAGTTTCTCATGCACTAAATGTTGATCAAAAACATCATCATGATCTTCTTCATCATCATAGAGAGGGTTGTTTTGAACAAAAACTAGTCCATAACACTTCACTAGCTGTTGATTTTTGAGATCTATCAACTCAACATTCAATAGTTGGGATTGATATTGAAGAAGTCTAACTTTAGCTTGTGTTACTTGCAAACACATTAACATTGATTGAAGAGTATATTTGTGAAGTATGATTGTATTGTATTTAACATTGATTATTAGAGTGTCCAAAAACTCTAATAATTCAAGACTTTGCTCCATTTGAACTACGGAAATATGTCTTCTTATAACTCGCTTGCTTGAACTTGTTTGTTTGAATTCACTTCCATGAAGTTTAGGATGTTTGTTACCACCGAAAATGAAACCCAAAGTACTACAATGACTTGATTTTTACTCAACCTTGTTAAATTTTGACTTACAACGACTCAAATAGGTGCTAGGTTCAACTGAGAATGCACCAGAAAATTACAAATTCAAATTCACTTCATTTCAAAGAGACAAGTAAAATTAAAAAAATGACTATTTGTAAGTTACAATTATTGTGGATTCATAAATTGAATTGATCTTAAAATTTGATGATGCTTTGATTCCAAGTCATGTCCATTTCTTCTTTGATTGCAAGCTTGATTTGTCTGTTGTTTCAATTATTTGATGAAGAATTGTTATTGACAATTTGATATTTGGTGTGCACTGCAACAAAGTTTGAATGGAGCTAGTACGATGTCTCGGCTCTAGCTTTATTTATTTTCTTTACGCATCCCAAAGATTATAGATCTGAAATTTGATGGTGTTAGTGGCATCTACCATCGAGTTTGAATTCTTCACTATCCATGGAAAACTACCGCGTATCTCAATATTACCAGGGCCTTAAGAACTATAAGATGCTCTGATACTAATTGATAAAATATAGACAGGAACACCAAGATGGCACAAAAGGCTCATTAGCGAATTCTATTGTATTCACACCAATGTTACATATTTATAGTACAACGGGTGGTGCCACCTCATAGAGACATTTTCTCTAGATCCTAAAATCATGCATGATGATTAGGATAGGAAATATTAACTAACTCATTATTCATCACTTGAGGATATATTACTAATATCCTAAATGAATAATACAAATATAGGTGGCAATTAGACTTAGTGATTGATAAGGTAAGCCATATGATAACAATAATGAGGAAAAAAATCCTCTCAGGAGCCAACTTGTCACAGATAATGAGGACACTGATCCTCAATGAGATTTAACTCACCCTACCACCACCCTTCCACCCTGAATTCAATTTAAAAATTATTCTTACAAAACTGGACTTTTCTCTGCAAAAATTAATCTAATATGTCTTCAGTCTAGTTTCATTGAATGCTTACAAGTCCTTTTTCTTCCCTTTTCATCCGCACTAAACCCGAACAGAGCGCATCCCTATTTATAATGTTTTTTCCTAAGTTCCCCTTCATGTATGTGGAATTGTAACACTTACATTGTGTACATATTTTGATCAGATCAAAGTCCTGTCAATTACACTTATGTCTAAATAAAGTATGTGGATGCATGACAGTTACATTGTTGACAAAACTTGCCCAGATCAAAGTCATGTCAGTTATATTTTTGTCTAAATAAAGTATGTGGACACATGGAAATTATATTGTGGACAAATCTTGACCAGATTAAGGTCTTGGTAGTTATATGTGGACACACTTATGTATAAATTAAGAATATTTATTTTTTTAGTTACGTCTGTACATTCTTTGACTAAATAAAATGAACCAAATCTTCCAATGAATAAGCTCCAACTCATCTCCTCAAAATTGACACAACAATTTACATTCTGGATTGTTCAATGCACATATAAAATGGGAATGCAAGACTCAAGTCACAAGCCTTCATCTTGTCGCATTTTCCCTGCAGAACTTGCACCCAGTTTTCCATCAAACTATTAGCGTTTGGTGGTGACTCTCTCTTGTCTGCCAAACTTCCACTCGTTTCGTCGAATTCCACTTCATCACTTTTCATATGGACTTCATTTCATTACACTCCATTGCACCATTCATCACATTGACTTAAGGCACACTGCATATATTCATCTGTGCAAATTCCACATATTTTTTCGTAGTCCACTCCGTCGCACTGGCTTTGTCTCGATCCAAAGGTCATTATTCAACAATGCTTGCAAGGGTTATTCAACTATGTTTTCATTGATTTCACTTCATACATTCTTTTGGTCATCTCTGAGCCTTCCACTCTTCCTTTGTATTTATATTTACCTTTCACGCACTTTCACTTCCTGTGCGCCATAATTTCTATGAGCCATGTAAATTACTTATTTGACATCAATGAAAACATATGCATACCACTATT
>ML794406.1:268803-307420 GCA_009831015.1 Picea engelmannii
TGCGAACTTCCTTTTTTATAAGGTTTTTACATAGGAAAATGCAACTTCCTTCCTCAGGAAAAGTTCTTCTCCCTTCTCTCTTTAGGAACTCAGGCCACTGACCCCTCTGAAGGAAACATATAGGTTTACATCATTAACGATCACAGGGATGACGAAAATAATGTGTAACACATAATTAAAAAAATTGCATCCATAGTGCATATGCATACATCCACACACACACGCACACAAACACACACACATACACACACACATATCATCTAAAATATAAGAAAACTATTCATGAAGGAGTCCATCACTCTAAAAACCAAGGCATGGTCATATCATGCTACATACAAAAATCTAGGAGCATAATACCCATCTATCCATAAATACCCATTCCCCCCATCCCCATTGAATGGAGGGTCACATGCCAAGGATACTATGTTCCCCCTAGATAAATATTGGACACACTGACCAACTGCCACTTCCCTTCTCAAATTAGGGCACCAATTGAGAGGTTCTCCTTAATAATATCCTACAATAGCATCATTTAATTCATGTCATTTTCACTCTAACACCCCTTGCAACATCTGATCTAGTCATTGTCACATGTTCTACATCACCCGGTACCCTATCATATTAGGATCACCCTCTTCCTAGGCCCTAATGGCCTTGGATCGTCATGCTCAACCCAACCATAGAAACATGAATTCCCATCCAGTATCATCAGTGCAATATATGTAAGAAAATACAGTAGATAACCAATACCATATATTGACAAATTCAATTGTATGTAATATAATAAAATACACTCATATACACCATTTGGGCCCAAAGATCATATAGGTTGTGAGGGAAGCTATGGATTTCTCTAGTAGTTCATCCCCTTATATGGATAGTTCTCAATGGGGATCGATATTTGGTCCCAATGTGCAAATAAATATGGGTGGAACACATTGACCTACCCCCTACCCCCTCCCTATATCAATATGTGCCCTCATCGACACATCCTCAAGTCCCGAGGAACCCCATAATGAATATAGAAATGAGGACGAAGGCTTGGTGTATTCTCAATGAAGAATGCACAAATTGGTGTACAAAAATAAAAGATACCTCTTGAATCCTTGTGAAAGGAATTAAGTTGGTCCTTCAACACCATCAATAACATCTAGGCCCACCCATATTAAGTCCTATCTATTATGCTCTCAATGAGCATCATCAATCCACCTAATATCTTGTCAGAACCATAAGTCCCCACTATGTGAATCACTACCGAAATTATGGCTCATGTATCCAAGTGCTCTTGATCCACAATATGGATTGCACCATCCTTTACCCTATCATTTTTATTTCCATGGGCTTCCATTAGTTCTTCTAACCTTCTCCCATAAGGAAGAATTGGTTTTGTCTCTCCAACTATCCCCATCATTGGTAGCCTGGTGAGAAAGTAGATATACTAGAGAGTCAACTCTAAAGAATACCCTTACACCATTAATACCCCACTCTTTGCATCCCATTACTCAACAATGAAAGAGAAGATCCCCTCCCCTACTCTCATTAGTGGATTCTCAACATATTCGAGTAATCTGTATTGATCCAAGGACCCTCATACTAATTGGTTCCCACTTACTTCATTTCAGATATTCTCAAACTCCCATTCATATAATAACACTCTAAATCTTTCCATACATGCACAAAATCACATTTTGTCAGTTATATTTCACCTTCTCATCTTATACCCAATACTAGTGTGACTTTACCCCCCAAAATTATGCTCCCAATGTAGATTTTGGCCCAAATAACTGCATCAAGATAGTGCATAAATCATTCTTGTTTTCCACGTTGGACCAACACTGAAATAGAGGGAATTTTCCATACTCCCAACATAGAAACTACCCCCATTTCCTATGTTGGCCTTAAAAAATTGACCAGGGTTCCCTTGGGGTCAAAACATAACTAATCTACAAAAGTAAACAACTATAAATGAATAGGAGGATCATACCACTAATGTGAAACTAAAAAAATGAAACGTTGATGATTGGTTTATCTTCAATGATCATACAAAGATTTTGGGGCTCCCTCCACTCTCCAAATTTGGCACATACAAATGAATTTGAATTCATGGATTTAGCCCTATTTATAGAAAATCCCTATTTTTTTACTCGTCATACCTCATACAAACTCCAATTGATGCGCCATCTGCATCGTTGGATTTGTAATTATGAGCCCCCCAAAATGGTATTCTTATATTTGTTTCTTTGATGCTTCATCTAGACACCTTTTTTCCTTGAATCATTAAAGTAGCTTCAATTTTTAATTAAAATTTCCATGCATTTGTTTTGTTTTCAAAAGCACCTTTACTCTTTGGTATTAGTTGACTTGTGTGCAACAATTCATTATGGAATCCCTTGACTCTCTATGGTATGAGGTCCTCTTTAGGTAATTTTTATCACTTGACATTTAGCTTCATAGCTCTCTTGAGTAGGTTTCATTTTCCCTTTATTCCCTTGAGAATCGCCTACAGGACCACCCTCGCTTGGGTAGATGGGTTATTCCATCCATTTGTTTTCATTTTCCATTTGCGTAGAAATATTTCCTACCTTACACGGGTTCCCTAGTTTAGTAACCCTTGTTTCATTTTTGCACCCATTTCCATTGCCGACCCTTCATGATTTGGAGTCCATATAGTTTACATCCTATAGTTAAGCCTCATGATTATTTACTCATCATGCTGACTACCTTACCCCCATGAATCTCACATTATTGGTTGGTATTTCATTTGTTATATTATCACATATCACAAGCTCTCCACTTATGTGATGATTCCTCATTTTTATACCACCATTCATCCACCCCTAAGGAGATTACCACTCATGCCCCTACCCATGATTTCTTCCATTTGTAGTTTTCACCTTCAACATTACATTCATATGGTTTCTTTTTGTGGAATTTATCTCCTCATCCCACCCTTATCTGTCCACCTAGTTTACCCCTTGGGATTCCTTTTGAATATCATGTCTCTTTACACATTGGTGAGATTATTTGGTGGCACCTTTGTCCCTTCATGATTATATTTCATAACTTCCCGACACCCGTTTGGAAATACCAGGAGGGTCTTCTTCTTCCTTGGCATATTTTTCATATGTGGCAGAATCCCTTTGTTTCCCTTATTCAGAGCATCTATGATGAGTCACCCTTGTTTTTCATGGATTTTGTTTAGTTCCTCTTGAGTCCTACTATAGTTTACCTTGTCTTTGTGAGTTTCTCACATCCATTGTTCTCAATTTTTGACTTCTAGTTGTCCTTTTGGTTTAAAATTTTGTCCCTGAACACCTTTTTTCCTAGTAATTGACCATTCTCCCTAGAATTCTTTTAGTTGTTGCTAGGTCAGCCTTTCCTTTATGATATGAAAAAGGGAAGTCACGAGTCCATATCTCTTTTCCTTCACATAATCCTTTGGTGTCAATGTCTATAAATTATTCTATACTTTCTACCTTGTTCTTGTTTTCAAGGATCCCTTTGTCTCTTGACTCTAGTAGGCCTTCCCATATCGACCTCAACATATGTATTATAGGGGTTTGGTTTAGAGGACAATGTACCTAGGTCATATCTTCCTCATTGATTGGTGACATCAGATTAAGAAGGGAGAATCCTCATTGCTTTTTGACTAGGTTATTTCTTACATACTCAACACCCTCTCATTATCGTACCATTGAGATTCATACACTTGATGGTTCAATGGTTCAGATGATTGTACCAGTTTCCTAGACATGTATGAGTTGTCTCAAACCTTAAGAGGGAGCTTCCCTTCAAGTATCTCCCCACATATTTTGACCACAACATTTGTTTCTAGAGATAAAACTCCAGTTTCCATACTTTGGATGTCGATCCTTCATATTTCCTCTTATTCTTAGGTGTCAGTGGAATTTCCCCTATTGATGCCATTACCTTCATTCTATGGGTTAGTCTTTTGTACCTTGGTCCCATTATCCTCTCTCATGGGTTACCTCGGACCAAGATGAGAGAGTCCTCATTGCTATTGAACTTAGTAGGATATCACATGCTTGAATTCAACTCATTCTCACATAGTTGATAACTATACATATGTTTCATTGATCCAACCTTAGTTGCAATTTCTTGGATTTCATGGGCTTGGTTCAATCGTTATCAAAGCCATTGGTTTGAGCTTCTCTCCTCTTGGCTCATTATAGATATTTAGATCCCCTTTTACTATTCAGTGGGGCTCCGTTCACTATTTCTTTCCCCACATTGGGGGAATCAATTCACATGTATTCAAATTAGTTGTAACCTTTAGTACATTTATCTTACTAGTCATTTCTATCATTATATTGTACTTTGACACCTATTCACCATGATAATATATTGTATTGGGACACCATTTTGCATCATTGGCTTGGCCCATTTATGTCATGCCACACCATTGTTTCAGTATTATAAGATATCTTGATGAGAATGGGTATGCCTACCTCATCCCTATTAATATTTTGTACACGTATAACCTTTTGACTTATTGTTGACATGTAGTTCTCCATAGCCCTTCCACAGGCCATCTTCCTTCCTTGGAAACTTCACTTCCTCCTTGGTCCTTTTGTACTTGGGTAAAGAAACTATGATGTATTTTGACCATACAAATTTCTCCTAACCTCACACACCAAGGGGTAATATTTTATCACATTGAAACTACTCATGTGTGACATTTCCAATGGTCTTACAAAAATACGTCACTGTTGGCATGCATAATTGTCATTTTCATCCCCTTTCCACCTCCCTATGACCTCAAACTCACCAGAAACAACTTAGTAAAACCCTAAAGTTGAAAAAAAAGTGCTAGCAAATAATACCCCCAATAAATGTGCTTGGCTAGTGCAGATAATACCCCCAAAATCCACACTACTCTGTTAAAAAACCAATTTTGATTGTTTCCATCCCTCTTCAATGCACCTAAAGTGGTGTAGAGGGAGGTTAGAAATATATGGGCCACATTAAACCCTAATTTCTATTGTTAATATTGATTTGGTCATATTCAACCACTATTTGGAAGACCATGTAAAGGGGGCTTAACCACTATTTTGACTATAAATAAAGCATTTGAGGTCTCACCAATCATTCATTATCACAAGTAGGGTTATTCTATTGAAATATGACCAGAAATATTGAGGAGCTCTTCCTATTGATAACAAATTTCTTGTCTAGGTACCTTACTTATCCACCAAGGATAGAGTCACCAACACATTAAGGAAGACAAGGACATGTCCCAAGGGGGGATTTGGAGCCCATCAACTTCATCAAGCTCATCCAGGAGGTGTATGCATTGGCTTTAACATTGGTAATGGAATATTCTTTACATTCTTCCAAATTTCTTGTTCATGTTTAATGCAATGGTTATTTATTTTCATCCTTTCTTTCATGAATAAGCTAGGGTTTGGGGATTGTAAAGTAGACTTAGGGTTTAGGTTTTCTATCTCTAAAATACATTTTGTAGAAATTTAGCATGCAATCGTCAAGCTAGTGTTACATGTTGGGGTCTAGTTGCATGTGCATGCATTAGATATATTTTCTCATTGCAATGGTCATTAATAATTTAGTGGGATTATGATTGTTATGTATTAATGGGTTTTAAGTGTGAAAAGGGTTATTGTTGTAAATGGAGAAAGTAGATCATTTATTACCCCCTTGCATCAAGAATGATATTAAGAGGTGTAGGGAGTGGTTGGAGATGCAAGAGTGTATTGCATAATGTATTGAACTCTTTCAATATTGTTTTTGAGTTGTAGGTGCATGAGAGAGGCAAAGAGCAAAGAGGATTTTCTAGAAAACATATGTATTAGATAATTGTTTTCTTTGAGTATCAATAAAGTAGATCTATTAGCTATGTTGTCCAATTGGTGTTTCTTGGTGGTTGCATTGTGATTTCCTATAATTTTATTTGATGCATTTAGGGTTTTCAGTAGATAATGAATCATGGAACTTGAAAATGTGTCAACATTATGTATATTGTTCTTCAATATGACAAAATAAAATGGTCAGAGTGTTTTAATGTAGTCCTTAGTTTCTATAGTGATCAATAGAAAGAGATTGACTTATTTGGTTGTATTCAATCCTAATTTTTAAATTCTTTGATTTCATGTTTTTCTAATTGTTTTTAAAAATAAATAAGGCTTTATTGCTCCATAACTAATTCCACCCCATTTTTGTTCTCACATGCATCATTGAAGGGAAAATGAAATTTGGTTGTTTCAAAAAACTTTTGATCCTTTTTAGAGCTATCGATGATACATATGGTGGTGGATGCATATATGATACTACGAGCATTGTATTTACTCTTATTTTTCCCTTCGGATAAAGAACTATGAAAAATTTCATTCAAAAGAACCAATAGTCATTAACAATATGCCATACACTCCATTACAAGTTGAATGGATAGACAATCATGGATTATCCACATAGGAAAATACTAGACACATGTAAAGAAATGGTGACTGGCATTTCCCTCCACACAATTTAACCCAAAACAACAAAACCCACATGGGATTACAATTGGAAAAATAACTCAATGACATGAAAACATAGAGTAAGACTTCCTCGTAGCTCAAATCCACTTCTCCATTAGATTTTGATTGAATTACAATAACATGAACAAGAACACACCACAATCCATTATGAATAAGATAAGATTATACACTAGGAGGAGTGTTGGGTATGTGTAATATTATTTTCACGACCAAACCACTTGTCCACGTTGTGCTAGGAACATAGGGGGGTCACGAGGGGGAAGGAACCCCCGTGAATGTTTTTTTTGGCAGTTTTTGCACCCGATTTTTTAGTGGTGTCTCGACACATGGTTTTCATTTATGGTTTTCTAATTCTGGTTAAGGAATTAGGGTTTTTGAATAGTTTGGGTTAGTGGATTAGGGCTTTTGGATGTCGTGGGATCCTATATATATTGTATTGTAAACAAATAATATATATGATGACTAAAATATCATAGGTGTGGAAATAAATAGGTTGTTGGTTTTCCCAGTTTGGGTTTCCAAGGTAAAATCTCTATGTAATGTGTGTGTGTGTGTGTGTGTGTGTGTGTGCCATTATATCTTTTATGTTTTTATTAAGAATATATTTGCAGTAAGTAATTGTACAAGGTTAAAATATACTTTTGGTATTAGAGTAGTTATTGACTTCAGGGGGATGCCTTTTAGGTCAGGGGTTTGGATCAAGTATCTGATAAACCTTGTTACAGTGTGAGGTCTGCGATATCAATTCTTCAGGTGAAAAGAAATGGTGACCAGTTTAAAAATAAAGATCGAGCAATTTAATGGGAAAAGGTTTGAGCTGTGAAAGATCAATATGGAAGATATGTTGGTGGACAAAGATCAATGGATCGTTGTGTATCTAGGTACTGCACCTACAAGAATGTCAACAAAAGACTGGGAAAATTTGTATAAGAAGGCGAAGAGAAAAATCCGATTGTCTCTTAGATTAAATATTATTGAATATGTTAGGGAAAGCTACAACCAAGCCATTATGGGATAATTTAGGGGATTTGTATCATTCTAATTCCCTGGTTAACAAACTATTCCCGCAAAATAATTTGTATAACCTCAGGATGAAAGATGGAGACTTGGTGACAGAGCATCTAAACTCCTTCAATATTGTGGTAAGTCAATTATTATCTATTTATATTAAGATTTATGATGAAGATAAGTGTATTAGTTTATTGTTCTCTTTACCAGACTCATGGGATAGTCTGGTTGTGGTCATCAGTAGTAATTTAACTAATTTAACTTTTTATGATGTGGTATCATCCTTGTTGTTGGAGGAGATGAGGTAGAAAAATATGGAAAACTAGAGCACATATGCCTTATTTGCAAGAGGACATTCCCAGGAAATAAATTTATCTAATTCCTCAAGTGGGAGATATAAATATAAGGGAAGAGATAAAAATCCAAGAAATTTGTAAAGGTATGATGGATATGTGGAAAATAAGGGCACTACAAGAAACAATGTAGATCCAAAAGTGTTGAGAGAGGGAACGGATCTGAATATGCTCATTCTATAGAAGAAAAAACCTTTGTGTACGAAGGAGGGGATGTGTACTTGGATTCTTCAAGCACATGCAGATCATGAGGCATGATCGGTTGACTCAAGTGCATCCTTCCATATGACTCCCCACAGGGAGTGGTTTTGTGAATATGAAAGGTATGATGGAGGTGATGTTTTCCTAGGTGATGACTCAACAACCAAAATCATAGGATGAGGAAAATTCAAGTTGAAGCTCATGGATGGAAAGATTATAACACTCGCTGGTGTTTTTCACATCCCAGGGTTGGCCACAATTTTTTTTTCTGTAAGAAAATTGGATGATGCAGGGGTAAAAATAATGTTTGGGAAAAAACCAGTAGGATGGTTCGAAGGGAAAAAATGTTGTTGAAGGGAGTTTGGATTGGAAACTTGTATAAGTTTCTAGGAAGCACTATTAGTGACAGGTGCAATAGTTCCATTTTTCTTGAGATTGGAGCTAAAGAAGAAAAAACTCCTACAATCTCTCGAGAAAAGATTGTGTCGTGGCATCAAGGATTGGGACATATCGGAGAAAAGGGACTTCGAGTACTACACGGTAAAAGTATGGTTGAAGGTATGTCTAATTTATATCTAGATTTTGATTTCTGTGAACATCAGATATATGGGAAGAAGAATTGGGTAAGATTCCCCTATGGTGCAACACGGGTAGATGGAATTTTATAGTTGGTGCATAGTGATGTTCTTAGACCTATGTTGGTTCCATCATTGGGAAAATCTGTGTACTATATCTCATTTATAAATGAGTTTTCGAGGAATACATGGATTTTTTCCTCAGGAAGAAATACAAATCCTTTAACAAATTCAAAGAGTTTAAGGATCTTGTGGAGAATCAAACAGAGAAGATAATATAGGTTATGAGGATGAATAATGGTGGAGAATTATGTGGAAATGAATTCGAATAATTCTATAAGAAGAGTGGTGTAGAAAGGAAAAATAATACTTCTTACATGCTTTAGCAAAATGGAGTTGCAGAAAGGATGAAAATGATGTTGATGGAAAAAGTAAGGAGCATGCTCAATGGTGTCGGGTTAGGACATGAATTCTTGGTAGAGGTTGTGGGTATTTCATGTTACCCAGTCAATCGATCACCCTCATTAGCGCTATATGACAAGACTCCACACAAGGTATGTAATAGTAAGAAACCCTCTCTCACACATCTTAGGGTATTTGTCTATCATGATGCCTATGTTCATGTTCCAAAGAAAAACACGAGTAAGCTAGATAAAAAGGTTGAAAAGTGTATATTTATTGGGTATAAAGATGGTCTGAAAGGTTATAAGCTTTGGAACCCAGAAACCAAGAAGGTAGTGTATAAATAAGATGTGTTATTTATAGAAATCAAAGATATTATCAAACATGAATTCCTACCAAGGAAGGAAGAACCAAAGAAAATAGAGTTTAAGTTGACGGATAATGAATCAGATTCTACAGAAGAACGAGAATAAGAAGAAGAAGATATTCATACTCCAGTATTGAGGAGATTGGTTCGAGAAAGAAGGCAACCAAAAAGGTATACTCCACTTGATTTCTATTCAAATTTTGCTTTGTTTATTAATGAATATGATACTAGAACTATTAGGGAGGAAATGGATTTAGAGAATGACAAACTCTGGAAAAAGGCCATGATGGAAGAAATGGAAGCGTTGGACAAGAATGAGGCCTAGGATCTAGTGGAGTTTCCAACTGTAAGAAATCCCATTGGAAACGAATGGGTGTTTGAGAAGAAGTTAAATGTAGAAGACAAAGTGGAGAAATAAAAAGCTCAATTAGTAGCAAAAGGGTATTCCTAGGTAGAGGGAATTGACTTGGGTGAGATTTTTCTTCTATTTCCAAGTTAACTTCAGTTAGATTTATTTTATCTGTTGTTGCTTCTTTTGATTTTGAAGTAGAATATATGGATGTGAATACAACATTCCTACATGGGGATATAGAAGAATAAATCTACATGAAGCAACCAGAAGGCTTTGTTGTGAAGGGAAAGAAAGAGCTCGTATGCAAGCAACAAAAGTCCCTGTATGGGTTAAATAAATCATCAAGGATGTGGTATCGAAAATTCAATACTTATATGTTGGGACTTGGCTTCAAAAGGAGAAAAGTGAATCATTGTGTGTATTTCAAATTAATCGGTGATCATATTATTTATTTGGTCTTGTATGTGGATGATATGTTGTTGATAGGAAGTGACAAGAAGATTATCCAAGATATGAAAATTCAGTTGTCCTCTAAATTTGACATGAAGGATTTTGGTGCTGGAAATTTCATTTTGGGCATGGAAATTAAAAGAGATTAGGAAAATATGGTTAAATTAGAGGAAATTTGTTGAGACAATATTGCAGAGGTTTAATATGCAAGAATGTAAGTCGATCAAGGTTCCTTTTCCTGTAGGTGTAAATTTATCTACGGATTAGTGTCCTAAGACACAAGAAGAGGAAGAGGACATGTCTCGTGTTCCATATGCTAGAGTGGTTGGCTATTTGATTTATGCAATGGTTTGTACTAGATTGGACATTACACATGCAGTGGGAGTTTTGAGTAGGTATATGTCAAAACTAGGGAAAGAGCATTGGACAACAGTAAAGAGGATTTGTAGGTATTTGCGTGGCACTACTAGTCATGGAGTGTTCTATCAAGGAAGACCAGGATTGGAAAGAGTGTTAGATATACATGTATTTGTTGATGCAAGATGGGATGAATATCTAGATAGCATAATATCTACAAGTGAGTATGTGTTTAACCTGTTTGGAGGAGAAATCAATTGGATGAGCAAAAGACAGTCTGTAGTGGAACTCTCAACTACAGAAGATGAATATATGGAAGCCACTTATCCAAGCAAGGAATTAGTATGGTTACATATATTGTGTTCAGGTATTGGGTTGGTAAATCAAGCTGTAAGGATAGATTGTGACAGTCAGAATGCAATCTTCCTGGTGAAGAACCTGGCTTATCATTAAAAGACAAATCATATTGATGTTTAATATCACTTTGTGAGATACATGGTTGAAGAAAATAAGGTGTTTCTGATGAAGGTGGACACTTTGAAGAATATTGTATATTCATTGACAAAGTCTGTGAGCACTGAGAAATTCTCTCGGTGTAGAGAAAAAATGGGCATTTCTACCCTAGATTTTTTACTATGTAATCCTATAACCTCCTGTATGCAAAGAAAACAACAGTGGGAAAATTTTGGGTATATGTTATATTATTTTCACAACCAAACATAGTGTTTTCATTGTGTTGGGAACACGAGGGGGGGTGGATCTAGGGAAACACCCCCGGATTTGTTTTTTGGTGGTTTTTATGTCCATTTTTAGCGGTTTTTCGGCACATGGTTTTCGTCGTTGGATTTATAATTTCAGTTAAGGAATTAGGGTTGTTGACTAATTTGGGTCAATGGATTAGGGGTTTTGGATGTTGTGGGATCCTATAGATTGTATTGTAAAAAATGAAGATAGATGATGAATAAAATATTAGAGGTGCAACTCTAAACAAGTTGTTGGTCTTCCCAGTTTGTGTTTCCAGGGTAAAATATCTATGTAATGTGTGTGTGTGTGTGTGTGTGTGTGTCATAATATATTTTATATTTTTATTAAGAATCTATTTGCAGTAAGTAATTATACAAGGTTAAAATATACAAGGAGGAGGAGCAACAAAAACAAAACAAGAAGAAAATGGCATCGACTAGTAGACATACTCATTGTCAATTAGAAGGAAGCAACACCAACACCACCAACAATAAAGCATTGACAATTGTGAAATACAATGGATATGCCGAATTACTCCACATGCTAAAATGGTTGGGGGAATATGGTAAGTCTTTCGATTACATGAAATCAATGAAGTATACACTAGAAATTGTTCTCAAACAACAAGTTACTATATATTTATCTTAAATTCAAATAGGGGAAGAATATAGCCCCATGGGTGTGTGCTCATAGTGGATGAGACCAATTTTAGGATTATCACTTACAATGATAACATAGTAGAAATGTTGGATCTAGTGCCACCATGTATTCCAAGTATGGTAAAACCTCAACCCCGTGTTCTAAATATTGGGATTGAAATTCTAATCCTTTTCACTTTAATCATGCTCACTCCATGGAAAAGGATAGGAGATCCCAAAAATTAAGCCTCATGAACCCCATTTGTGTCCACTATAAAAAATATAGAAATCCCTTCTATGCAATTGTCCATATGATTGTTGTGTGGATCGTGATATATTTTGAGCCTTTAAGGACTAGGGATGCATTCATGTCTTCAATTGGTGCAGTGCATTCTGAGAATTTTTCTATGAGAGTGATTTCCTATATAAAATCACTTCTTGATGGTGATATCGAATTTCTATGTGATACTTTTGTGGAGAGTGTGTGAGAACCAACTAGGTATGATAGGGCCATGGTGAAAAAGTTTCAATAAAAAAAACATGTGGAAGTTGTTGTAGAAATTAGGCATTCAAACTTGGAACCTATTGAGCACTCAACACACCCTAAAAAGTCTATGTCCATTTCTACTTTTTGGGTACCACTTAATTTTTTGCACTATCTGTTTCCACTTCAGTATGCAACTGCTGCCTATGCTTATCTTTTATGTTTTCATGTTTGAATTGTTTAAATTCTTCTTGAACATATAAAGAATCATCTTAATTTCAAAAGGTACTTAACAACTACTTAATAAATCGACAGTCTAAAGTTTTCCCCAACACGCTCAGGAAATTCGGCATCAAGAAAGATTAAAATTGATGAAAATCGCTTGAGAAGTTCAAAATAGCCAAGAGTCGATCTTCATCGATGTTGACAAAAGGAGGTTTTCTCATCCCTGCGAATAAACTCCACTAAATATATCATTGAAGGGCGATCCATTCGGCTTCGGCAGAAAAACGAAAGAGTAAGCGTCGCGCAAACAGGGGTGTGGTATCGCCGATCATTGATTCCTGAAATGATTTTGATGTCGGGGATTCACAAAATGATAATTCACGAAGAACACTACGCATTAATTTTCCGTTTGAACACCGATCCCCGACACCATCCTGACATCGACAGTCACAGTATCTAGCTCTTTTAGCGCTTTCAATGTGAGCGAAGTCCCCAAGTGCAATCCTTACCCACCAACTAAGTTATAGATTTTATGTTTTAAAATATTTTAATATCCACGAGTCAGTAGCACCATGTTAACATCAATCGACATCGGAAGTTTTAAAAGGAATGTATCAATGAACTTGCAAAGCGACTTAGAACAATGATAATTATAAAAGCTCATAATTTGCAAGAAACTTAGATAAAAGGAAAAAACATGGTAGATTTACATACGAAGAGGGACCACGATACATTCAAAAAACTTTCAAATTTTCATTAAATTAAATCTCCCACCAAGCTCAAGTTACATACAAATAAACACCACCGACGTATTGACTAACTGACATGGTTACAGTGAGATTATGAAAAAATTTACAACAAAAAAAGAGAAAACTATCAAGCATCACTTCTGAGAATGCAAAGCAAGAGCCCACCCATTATGTATCTCTTGCGCACAGACCTTCTCCCGCACTACTCCTCGTGCCTTGCAGTGCTTTCTTTTTTCTCCTTCCCCGTCATCCTCTGCACCTCACGGAGTTGTACAATTGTATATTGTGCTTCCCAAAGCCATCTATTGAGTCAATATATGCTTCCTTCATGACCCTGCAATGTCGATACCTCCTAGTTCTTCACCACCAACTGTCTCCACAATTCTCTATTTTCTTGGTAAAGTTCGACTATGGCAACTTGGGCTCGCTCTAGTTGCTAGATGGGACTCCCAATGGGAGAAACTGGTGTCTTTTCCTTTCCCTTTCGTCTCCCTCTTCCTCGAATGGTAGTCTCGACAGGCTCCGGCCAGGTCGTGTGCGTCGTAAACTCCTCAATGGTCGGGTGTGCACTCAGCTCAGTTGGGAGGTGGTATTCTCCTCCTTTTTCCTTATTTTTCTAGGCCTCCCCCTCCTCCCCAATGTCTGCTACTGAGAGGGCATGCCACCCAACATACGTCATTCAGATATCTTTCTCTTCACTCCCACCTCCGCTTGAGATGTTGACACTGTTTCTGAGCAAGGGCAGGTACCTCCTATTGAAACTTCAGGGATACTGGATGCCAATAAGAAAGAGTCTCAGGCATGCTGGGGCTCAGACCTTGCACTCCTGCTACCTCGCAAACCCTGTCCCTTGTTTAAGGAGGATCCCATAGTGCAATAGAGTATTGGCTTAGACGTCTATGGATGAGTAAAGACTACGACACAGAGTTCTATCAGAATTAGACTCGCAAGGCCAATGTTACCGATGTATAAACTCAGCTGCTGCGTAGAATTCCCCACAGGGCCCCTATAATTTATGGCGGAATGAGGGACAAAAACAGAACGTGCCAAAGGACACTCATGCCTCATGACAGGATGTCTCGAAGAGTTAACGCGTCACATCCGCTCGATGGAAGTAATCCATAACGTATGAAACATCGTCGATTGTAGTTGCAGGGAATATACAGTATGATCATTCTAATCTCTTTAAACTCCCCAGCTTTAATTATCAACGAATGATAGTTGATACACTTGGTGATACAACTTCTAGAGGAACCACTCACCTCAACCTGAGGAATTTAACGACTTCATTGTTAAGGTATCCGACCTTCTGGGAGCATACGCACACATGTTTGACTCCGACATCCTTTCCCCTGCCCCAAGTGTCAAGCAACTATTGTGACAGTTTCGACACTCATATCCATCGTACCTGATATTCCATGTTATGGCGTGATGAAGTAACTCATTTAAACTGAAGAGGAGAAATGACATGGACAAGGACATCATAGGTCATTCAAAGGGGTGACTGGGATCACATAAGTATTAAACTAACGAGCTAACAAGCTCCATAGGTACGCATTGGTCTATTCTTTTTTGTTTGTATCTTACTATGTGTTACCTAATCACTAAACTAGCTCAACCCTGATTACAGGAAAGATCCTCCTGACTACCGAACAAAGTTTGCTCCATGACCTCACCGAAGAACTCTCAAAGATGACCGACGCAAGACCAGGGCAAGTGAAACGATTTGTAGAACATCCAATTAGATCCAAAACTATGCTACAACAGTTGGACTCTAGTCTAGTAAAGTACCGAGCGCATGCAGTGGACATCATGGGAATATATGCGGCTCCAATGGAACATCACAAATTTCCATGGGCCCAAAGTTGTGAAGAATTGTTTATCAGTTGATCTGAATATGAGAGAAATCACCCTTTTCAAGAGATATCTCAGGTTGACTGTTAAAGAAACTGTTAGAAGATGACGCCATGTGGCGATTTTTGTTTTTCTTAAACTGCACTTAGTCGTTAATTTTAGTTAAACTTTATATTATAAATAAAGACATCAACCAATTAGTCAATGGTCGATGGTTGTTGTAACAACTCTTTCTTTCTGGTTGTTAAGAATTATTTTGAAGCTGTTATGAATTGAGAAGTCCTTCTGGACCAAATACAAATTGTTTTCATCAAATGCATGTGATTGGACTTGGAGAAGAACTACTTCCTATCATGTTTCATGAACGATGCAGTAATGAGTAAGAGCAATTAATTATGTTGTCAAGTTAGTTGGTGCAATGTTTTAATGTTCTTGTCTTTAATGATGAAAATGAATTGTTGTGTTATTATGTGATGAATGGTTATGGTAGATGAATTATTTTGCTTGCCATTATCTTATTACATATGCTCTTTCTTTCTCATAATTTGTTTCTCAGACAATAATTGAATGCGCACATGGTTGATGTATTAGTACTAGGCCTGTGGCATAGAATCATTGTTTGCATGTTTGAGCAGCGGGTTATCCCAAGCTCAGCCTCTTCCCCAGTAGATAAAACTTAATCATGTTTGCTATCAAGTTGGTTTATATTGGCTTTCATCTCTCATACCAGTCCCACCCAAGATAAAATACATAAGAGAATAGTCCCAATTGAAGGAGGAGCCTTCATAAGAAAACACAAAGCCCATCAATAATTTGGCCGGATCGCAAGATTTGGAGAACCATTCCATATTTAAACACTGCAGAGTCTAATTAGGCCTCGGTGGTGGGTTTGGTTCCTACTATTGAATCAATGTATTTAAGACCCGTCAACAACATTGGCGCTAGAAGGAGGGCCTGAGAATGAATGGTTGAACATATATTTTATATAGAATTTCAAACAACCTACAGATTCGTAACAAACCACATGCATGGCTAGTCATTCATAAGACAACCCACACACATAGAGTACTCCCAAAGAGGGTAACTCACCCCAGCCCGAGAAAGAACCTTTTCACCCTGAGATACCTTACGCCCTTCCTCGTGAGGAAGTAAATAAATTTGGAGAATCACAAGAGCCTATGCCCAACAGATAGGTGCATTTTCCTTAGCTCCCATACTCCCTCAAAGAAAACAACAAAGCAGACTAGTGGTTAGCACTCCCGGCGAAGTTTTTGTACACTCTGTAGAAGAATTAATAGATTTTGATATTACTGAAATCCAAGAACCTCTTGATTTGATACCCAAAACGCCAACCAACGACGTCTCTGAACCGAACGATTTCTTGGAAGAAGAGCAGTTTAAATCAGAGCCTAAAGATATAGAAGGCAACAACGACCGTAATGATTAAAGGGGGAACCCACCTCTGAATGATCAACCCTGGTTAGATAGAGACGCTTTGGCCCTCCCGAGACCAGTCCAAAACCTTCCCCGGTATTCGGAGAAGTTGTTGCCTAGGTTTGATCCCGAAACCTCTGGATTACCTGAAGATCATATCAATAAGTTCATACTCATGATCATACTTGTGAACATTCAACATGAAGTCGTAGTCTACATACTTTTCCCCTACATGTTTGAAAATTCAGCTTCAACGTGGTATTTTAATCTGCCAGTAGGATTTATAACCAACTGGACTAAGCTCCAGAAACATTTTCTAGATAAATTTGAAGAGGAAACTACGACGAGAGCTCTTATGGCTGAGTTGTTCACAACCACCATGAATCTGAAAGAAAGGGTCAAATATTTCAATCAAAGATTCACGACCATCTTAAACAAATTCTAGCATGTGGCAAGACCAACTCAGGAGTTGAAAATCGAGGTTTATGCTAATGCGCTCTCAGCTTCTATTTCTATGGTTGTAAAGAGAGCCATTAAGAAAACCATGGCGGAGAATTTTGAAGAGGCCAAGACAATAGAATTCCAGATGAAAGGATGTAAATAGGGCCAAGCCTCTCTAGTAAAGAAAGAAGCTCAACCCCCTCTCAGGAGAGGACTCCTTTTGACTAGACCATCGGGGAAACCAACTGAAAAAACTCCCGACAAAGGTAATGGAGATATAGAATATCTACAACACATGGTTAAGAAATTATCAAACGATATCATACACATGAAGAGAAATACAGGAGAGGGAAACCTAGGCCAAAGGCCCTATAAGACTTTCTTTAAAAGAAACCAGCCTTTCAAAGAAATTCAACCTCCCCCAGCTAACTTAATATTGATCTAGGGAATGTTGTGTCTGACTCTTTTTGTACTTATCATCAGGAAAACCACTCCGAAAGAGACTTCCCTCAATGGGTACACGTCATGAATTTGATGGCCAATCAGTTTCTAGATGAAGTCTCCCTGACTGAAAAGCCAAGTAGTTCGGTTATGAATATTGCTGACCAAGAAGAGATTGACCCACCAAGAGATACAAACATGCTGATATGAGATATTGACCTGATCATCACTTTCGACGACCTATTTGAGTCTTAGGAACAACCCACAGAAGTTTCGGTGGTACAAACACATAGTAAGGGTCTGCCTGGCTTGAAAGATATCGACGTCGCCCAGGCCTCGAAAATTAAGTTAACTCCCAATCAATCGAAAAAATCCTTCTCTCTTGGAAAAAAAACTATAAGCATTCATACCCAGGAATCACCCAAACTAGATTACAACATGGTCGAATATTTGAAGAAGCTAAAGGCTGATATATCAGTTATGGACATATGCAGGATTCCTCAACAGAAGGACTTTCTGTTACAAGATTTGAACTTAGTAGAAAACCCGACGGTAGGTAATGGTCCAGAAAGAAATATGTCCTCCACAAAATTGGTGGGAAAACCAACTATGAACACTTTCTCAAGAGATAGAAAGGAAAATCCTTTTGTCCCATCGTTCCTCTTAACGTTTGAAGTCTTCAATAGAAACCTTAATAATTGTTTAGTAGATTCTAGAGCGTCCTCCAACGTTCTTCCCTTGTCTATTTGCAAAAAAATAAATTCCATTCCTCTCAAGAGTGATAAACATGTCATTCAACTAGATAGAACCTAGGTCAAGGTCATAGGAGAACTCAAATATGTGATGATCATAATATCGACACATCCCTCATTTGTGCAAGTGATTGACATCATTATAGTAGACATCCCATAGGCATATGGGATATTACTGAGTTTCGATTGGTTTGAAAGGATAAACGAGTACTTCAATACAGACTCAACACACCTTTGGCTACCACTCAAGGGATACAAGAACATGATCAAAATTGATAGGGAGAGATATCTGAAACATATGGTCACTGATATAGAAACTCCAAACGAACCCTCATCCACAAATTTCCCCATATTGGGCAATTATTCCTATGATTCCTATTTCAAAAATGTTGCTCCTGTCCTGTCTGACGTTCCTCTTACCCAAAAATCTGAAATGGTTTTTGAAGAGGAGTCGCCGATACTGATGGGAGACACCCTCTCTTGTCAAAACCCCACACTAGAGATTACATGAAAAAAGATGGGAAGGCACAAAATTAACAAGGGAAAGGAAAAGAACAATTGTCATTCACAAATTTGGACCCTCTATTTTGATGGATCTAAATCGCAAGAAGGGTCAGGAGCAGGGTGCATCCTCATCGATCCTATCATTTCCTATCCTGTAGGCTAGAGTTTGAATGTACTAACAATACTTCCGAATATGAAGCTCTAGTACAAGGATTAAAGAAAGCCATAGATTCGAATGTCAAAGAATTGAAAGTTTTTGGAGACTCTGAAATTATTGTTAGACAAGTAAGAAATACTATACATTCCAATTCTCCTCACCTAAAGAACTATCAGCAGGAGGTACATAGGTTAATAGATCACTTTGAAGCCTTCGATATTACAACGATCCCCAGGGAAAAAAATATTCTTACTGAATCTTTAGCCATAGTTGCTTCTAGGTTGTCTCCTCTAGAGGATTATGAAGCCTCCTGATTCATTGTGGAGCTTCTCTACAAACCGTCGGTACCTAATAACATTTCCAGTTGGAAATTCTTTGAATAAATCATTTCGGTACCTAATATATCACTATTGATGATTAAGAATTCCAAGATCAATCAATAAAGACCAATCCTCGAACATGACAACCTATGGATAAATCAAAGGCTTACACAATCCCAAAAGGGATAGCTAATATAGAAAATATGTTTGATCTGAAAGAGCGATTTAAGGGATCTAGAAATGAAAAGACCAGTAGCTCTTGTCCCCTTCATGGAACTATAAATCTTGGGACCCCAGAGAACCCAAATAATGTGAATCTCGGCAAGACTATATCTAAGGAAGAAAGGAAATCTTATCTCAAATTGTTTAGACAATACCAGGATGTCTTTGCATGGTCCTATAGGGATCTGAAAATGTATGATACTCGCATCATTCAACACACGATCCCGTTAAAACCTGAAGTAAAACCTTTCCATCAGAAGCTCTGAAAGTATCATCCATCCCTGGAACCTCTCATGTATCAGGAGTTAAAGAAACGTTTAGATGCCAAAATCATTTTCCAGGTTAGGCATTCCTCCTGGGTAGAAAATCTTGTCCCGGTGAGGAAAACGTTGGGTGAAATCCGCCTATGAGTATATTCTAGGAACCTCAACAGAGCTTCAGAAAAGGAAAATTACCCAGTCCCGCTGATGGAACAACTCTTGCAGATCGTATCTGGCTCGAAGATTTTCTCTCTGCTAGATGGTTTCTTAGGTTACAACTAGGTTTTGGTTTCAGATGAAGACCATTTAAAAACCACCTTCCGAACCAAATGGGGAACTTTTGTGTATAAACACATGCCTTTTGGGTCAACTAACACAGGAGAAACCTTCCAAAGAGCCATGGATGTAGATTTCTGGGGACTAATCAATAAATGTGTGGTAGTGTATCTAGATGATGTGACAGTGTATTCGAAGAATAGAGAAGAGCACATCCAACACTTAACTTATATTTTCTAAAGGTGTAGGAAATACGATATATCCTTAAATCCTAAGATGACTATCTTCAATATCAAGGAAGGTAAGTTGTTAGGTCACATTATATCTCAAGCAGGAATTCACATAGACCTAGAAAGTATTAAGGCCATAGCTCAACTTCCCTTGCCCCATAACAAGAAATCTATGCATTCCTTTTTTGGGAAAATCAATTTTGTGAGGAAGTTCACTCTCGATTTCACAGAAATCATCAAACCCTTACAAAAGATTATTCACAAGGATTCCAAATTTAAGTGGGATGATGAGAGAAAATATTCTTTCAGCAATATCAAAGCTGCTATATCCCGGGCCCCGGTGTTGCAAAGTCCCGATTTCAATAGAGACTTCTCCCTTTATACTTTCGCCTTCAACCAATCATTAGTTGCAGTTTTGACTCAGAAGGATGACGACAACAATGAGGCCCCAATGTCGTTCATGAGCACTAATATTCAAGGAGTTGAGCTCAACTATCTTGCTATAGATAAACAGGCCTATGTGGTATATAAGGCAGTAAAACATTTCAGGTCTTACATCCTCAAGAATCACACTAAAGTGACTGTGCCACACCTTGCAGTCTGATCCTTGTTTACCCAACAAGAAATGGGGGAAATAAGAGGGAATTGGATGGTGGTAGTCTAGGAATTTGACCTAGATATAAAACCTGCCAAATTAGTAAGAGGACAAGGGTTATGCAAGCTTGCAACCAAATCCTAGGACCAAGTAAATGAAGATTCCATATGGGAGAATGAAATGGCACTATGGTGTGGAAAAGTATCATACATTTCCCTAGGACAAGAGTCTTGGTATAAGGATTTAACTTATCTTATACATCATGGGACTTGTCCCGAAAACCTCTACCCTAGGGAAAGGAGAGCCCTCAGGTTAAAATCTACACAATATCGCCTTATAAAATTGGTACTCTTCTAGATCAATTATGATGGAGTACTATTAAGATGTTTCGAACATGAAGACACAGACAAAGTGATGAAGGAGCTCCATGATGGCCCCGCCAGGGAACATTTTGCGGGAAACACCACTGCTCATAAGATTATGAGAGTCGACTATTATTGGCCCACCTTGTTCAAAGACTCTTATACTTATGCTAGAAACTGTAAGACTTGGCAAATAAGCACTGGAAAGGAGAAGAGAGCAACAATCCCACTCCAACCTGTGACTGTTTCTAGGACTTTTGAGCAATGGGGGTTGGATATCATAGGATAAATTACACCTAGATCTTCAAAACTGCACAAGTACATTCTAACTGCCACCGACTATTTCACAAAATGGGCAGAGGCCATTCCTCTTACTCATGTAAATGAGAAGGTAGTGATCCAATTCATAGAGAAACAATTGATCACAAGGTTTGGTGTCCCTTCTATTATGGTCTTTGATAATGCATCTTATTTTTCTTCCACCCTATTGACGAAGTTTTCTTTGGAAAAAGAAATCATAATTAAGTACTCTGCAAATTATTACCCCTAGGGAAATGGTGTGGCAGAATCAACCAATAAGAACCTAGTGATAATATTAAAGAAGACGATTGCAGATAACCAAATAAATTGGCATAATCTACTCCATAATTATCTATGGGACGATAGAGTCACACCCAAAGAAGCTATAGAGAATTCGATGTAATTTTTGGTCTACAGGCAAGAATCCATCCTCCCAAATGGGATCTATCTTCCATCTCTTCAACTAGCCCAAGATTCCAGCGAGGAAACCTCGTCGACCGTGCAAAAAATAATAAACACCCTGCTCATGCTGGAAGAAGAGAGAGAAAAGGATAAGTCAAAGTTCCTATCTCACCAAAATATAGTGAAAAGGTGGTTCGATAAGCATAAGGGTAAAGAAAAGAACTTTGAAGTAGGAGACTTAGTCCTGAAGTGGGGCAGGGAAAATGAACCAAAAGGGAAGCATTCTAAGTTTCAAAACTTATGGCTTGGACCTTTTCAAGTGGCTAAGAAGATTGGGGTAGACACTTATTGGTTGCAGAATCTGAGGGGGGAACCTAACGCCCTCCCAGTAAATGGCCAAGCTCTAAAACAATGCTTCCAATATATATATATATATATATAATTATATGTTTCATGTTGAGTATCTTCATGGTTGTGAAATACTTCTTTTTGTTGTTTCTTTTCTTCTGGTTTTCTCTAATTTTTAAGGTGTCTGGAAAGACGATGGTTGGCCTTAAAATCATGCAACATAGCGAACTCTGTTTCTAACTCATCGCTCATTTACAAATGTGAGAAGCACTGGAAAACTTATGGTTACTTTGAGGAATCCTCTGTCTAGCCTGAGCAAATGAACAACTTCAGAGAAATGCCAGAAGTGTCTAATTTTTGGTTCAACAAGACCTTAAGGTAAAGAAGGAAAGATGGAAAGGACTACATGAACCCATAAGACAGAGATAGTAAAGGATCCACCTTAACCATCTCACTTTGCAAATAAACATACATCCTCCTCCCTCACTCACTCAGGGAATCATGTCGAAATAAAATTGATATTATAAAAAGAATGAACAGTAAGAGAGGGTATGCAAATATCTCTACCGGGGCTATGGATTCTCACTGGAAGCGGAGCAAGGTCTGTGATGTCAGGGTAACTCCGTCGGTGCTATGGATGCTCGCTGCCAGCGGAGAGACACCGAAGCGTGTGAGTAGAGGTAATTAAAGGCTTCATGTTGGTGACTACTTTGCTAAACTTTTGTATAAGGGGGACATGAGTCAGGGTCAAAGGAAAGGAAGGAAGAAAAGGGTTAAATCCCCATAGGCAGACCCAGAAGCATTAACCGAAGAACTTCAAATACAAAGGTTAAGAGGTTCCGATTTAAGACTAGTTAAAATTCTCCATTAGCTTCCATATTAGCCGGGCCTCGGAGGAGGAACACATATTCTTCGTTCGCCTAGTGAATTTCCATTTGTTGAGCACTCAACACACCCTAAAAATTCTATGTCCATTTCTACTTTTTGGGTACCACTTAATTTTTTGCACTATCTGTTTCCACTTCAATATAAAACTGTTTCCTATGCTTATCTTTTATGTTTGAATTGTTTGAATTGTTTAAAGTCTACTTGAACATATAAGGAATCATCTTAACTTCAAAAGGTACTTAACAACTACTTAATAAATTGACAATCTAAATTTTTCCCCAACACGCTCAGGAAATTTGGCATCGGGAAAGATTAAAAGTGACAAAAATCGCTTGAGAAGTTCAAAATAGCCAAGCTCTAATCTTCATCGGCGTCGAAAAAAGGAGGTTTTCTCGTCACCGTGAATAAAATCCACTAAAGATATCATCGAAGTCTGATCCGTTCAACTTCGGCAGAAAAACGAAAGAGTAAGTGTCATGCAAACAAGGGAGTGGTATCGCCAATCACTGACTCCCGAAATGATTTCAGCGTCGGGGATTCACAAAATTTTAATTCAAGAACACTACACATTAATTTTCCGTTTGAACGCCGATATCCAATGCCATCCTGACATCGACAGTCACAGTATCTAGCTCTTTTATCACTTTCAACGTGAGCGAAGTCCCCAAGTGCAATCCTTACCCACCAGCTGAGTTATAGATTTTATGTTTTAAAATATTTTAATAACCTCGAATCAGAAGCGCCATGTCAGCATCAATCGACATCGGAAGTTTTAAAAGGAACGCATCAATGAACTCGCAAAGCAACTTAGAATAGTGATAATTATAAAAGCTCATAATTTGCAAGAAACTTAGATAGAAGGAAAAAACACGTTATATTTACATACGAAGAGGGAACACGATACATTCAAAACACTTTCAAATTTTCATTAAATTAAATCTCCCACCAAGCTCAGGTTACATACAAATAAACACCACCGATGTCTTGACTAACCGGCCTGGTTACAGTGAGATTATGAAAAAATTTAGAACAAAAAAATAGAAAACTATCAAGTGTCACTTCCGAGAATGCAAAGAAAGAGCCCGCCCATTATGTATCTCCTGCGCACAGACCTTCTCCCGGACTACTCCTCACGCCTTGCAGTGTTTTCTTTTTTCTCCTTCCCCGTCATCCTCTACACCTCGTGCAGTTGTACAATCGTATCATGCGCTTCCCAAAGCCGTCTCTTGAGCCAATTTGTGCTTCCTTCACAACCCTGCGGTGTCGATACCTCCTGGTTCTTCACCACCAACTATCTCCACAATTCTCTATTTTCTTGGTAAAGTTAGGCTATGGAAAGTTGGGCCCACTCTAGTTGTTGGATGGAACTCCCAAATGGAGAAATTGGTGTCTTTGTCTTTCCCTTTCATCTCCCACTTCCTAGAATGGTATTCCTGGCAGGTTCTAGCCAGGTAGTGTTCGTCATAAATTCCTTAGCAGTCGGGTGTGCACTCAGCTCAGTTGGGAGGTGGTCTTCTCCTACTTTTTCCTTATTTTTTCTAGGCCTCCCCCTCCTCTCCAGTGTCTGCTCCTGAGAGGGCACGACACCCAACATACATCCGAGCAAGGGTAGGTACCTCTTATTGAAGCTTCAGGGATATTGGATGCCAATAAGAAAGAGTCTCAGGAACACTGGGGTTCAAACCTAGCACTCCTGCTACCTTGCAAACCATGTCCCTTGTTTAAGGGGGATCCCATAGTGAAATAGCGTATTGGCTTAGACATTTGCAGATGAGTAAAGACTACGACACAAAGTTCTGCCAGAATTAGACTTGCAAGGCCAACGTTACCAATGTATAAACTCAGTTGCTGCATAGAATTCCCCACAGAGCCCCTAGAATTTATAGCGGAATGAGGGAGAAAAATAGAACGTGCCAAAGGACACTCACACCTCGCGATAGGATGTATCGAAGAGTTAACACATCACAGCTGCTCGACGAAAGAAATCCAAAATGTATGAAACGTCATCGATCAAAGTTGCAGGGAATATACGGTATGATCATTCTAATCTCTTTAAACTCCCTAGCTTCCATTATTAACGAATGATAGTTGACACACTTGGTGATATAGCTTCTGGAGGAGCCCCTCACCTCAATTTGAGGCATTTAATGACTTCATTATTATGGTATACGACCTTTTGGGACCGTACGCGCACATGTTCAACTTCGACATCCTTTCCCCAACCCCAAGGGTCAAGCGACTACTATGATGGTTCCGACGTGAATATCCATTGTACCTAATTTTCCACACTATGGCGTGCTGACGTAACTTATTTAAACTGAAGAGGAGCGACGGCATGGACATGGACATCACTGGTCATTTAAAGGGGTGATTGGGATCACATAAGTATTAAATGATCAAGACTAACGAGCTCCATAGGTATGCATCGGTCTATTCTTTTTTTTTTGTATCTTACTATGTGTTACCTAATCGCTAAACTACCTCAACCCTGATTGCAGGAAAGATCCTCCTGACTACCAAACAAAGTTTTCTCCGTGACCTCACTGAAGAACTTGCAAAAATGACCGATGAAAGACCAGGGAAAGTGAAACGATTTGCAGAACATCCAATCAGAGCCTGAACCATGCTACAATAGTTGGAATCTAGTCTAGTAAAGTATCGGCCGCATGTAGTGGATGTCAGGGGAATATATACGGCTCCGATGGAACACCACAGATTTCCATGGGCCCAAACTTGTGAAGAATTGTTTATTAGTTGGTCTGAATACGAGAGAACTCACCCTTTTCAAGAGATATCTCAAGTTGATTGTTAAAGAAACTGTTAGAAGATGACGCCATGTGGCGATTTTTTCTTTTCTTAAACTGCACTTAGCCGTTAATTTCAGTTAAAATTTATATTATAAATAAAGACAACGACCAATTAGTCAATTGTCGATGGTTGTTGTAAGAACTCTTTCTTTTTGGTTGTTAAGAATTATTTTGAATCTGATATGAATTGAGAAGTCCTTCTGGACCAAAGACAAATTGTTTTCATCAAATGCATGTGATTGGACGTGGAGAAGAACTACTTCCTATCATGTTTCATGAACGATGTAGTAATGAGTAAGAGAAATTAATTTTGTTGTCAAGTTATCTGGTGCAATGTTTTAATGTTCTTGGCTTTAATGATGAAAATGAATCGGTGTGTTATTATGTGATGAATGGTTATGGTAGATGAATTATTTTTCTTGCCATTATCTTATTACATATGTGCTTTCTTTCTCATAATTAGTTTCTTAGACAGTAATTGGATGTGCACATGGTTTATGTATTAGTACTAGGCCTGTGGTATAGAATCATTGTCTGCATGTTTGAGCAATGGGTTATCCCAAGATCAACCTCTTCCCCAGTAGCTAAAACTTAATCATGTTTGTTGTCAAGTTGGTTTATATTGGATTTCATCTCTCATACCAGTCCCACCCAAGAGAAAATACAGAAGAGAATAGTCCTAACTGAAGGAGGAGCCTTCATAAGAAAACACAAAGCCCATCGATAATTTGGCTGGATCGCAAGATCTGGAGAACCATTCCATATTTAAATGCTGCAGAGTCTAATTGGGCCTCGGTGGCGGGTTTGGTTCCTAATTTTTAATCAAGGGATTTAAGACCCATCAACATAACCCTATCTTCTTGCATTAACTTGACATTGATATCCATGAGGTCAATCACTTTCTTTTTATGCAAAACATGATGTAAATGATCTATCGTTGCATGGGAACTCCTTGGAAGGTTATCTAATTCAAGAATTGATGTAACCTCTTTCTTTAGTGGGTTCCACACTCTACGTGTCCCATGGGTTCCTTGCACAATACATGGAAAACATGGGATCCATTTCTTTACTTGTTATGGCTATGATTATTAATGGGAATGATCAAGAAGGGAGAGGGAGTAGGAGAAATTCCATGAATTTATGGAATTTGGTTGGGTGCCACCATACCTCATAGTGGGAAATTCCTTTTCGTCTCCATTATGCTTGAAAATTTATGATACAGTCATTTGGTCTTCAGATGAGCACGAAATTGCAATTGAAAACTCAATTAGAAAAAAAAAAAAAAAACATTCTTAGGATTCAAACACTTTTGTGTGATATGCTTCACCAAGATGCCTCAATTATAATTTCAACTTAATATGTTAGTGTCACAGATCTTGTCAAGTGTGATGGTATATTTTTTTATGGAGGTATGTGTTGGGTGTAATTGGGAGTGACCCCAATTTAAGCTCGAATCAAGGATATTGCATACCAGTTTCTTGAATATGATGGGGATTCGTGGGGGTCTGAACATGAAGAGTTTGAAAGAGGTTAGTTATACTACTACCACCTATCTTGGGTATGTAGTCTATATTGGCATGGATGCTACTAAAACTACTTCAAAATACTTTCTACCTTGGTTCAAATCCCACATTACAAAGGAGTTGAAGTGGTGAGTTAAAAAACATCATCCAAATGATAAAGATGAAGGGCATAGGATGTGCCCTTGTTCCTCTTTCAAGGCATTTCTATAAGTGTTAAAAATAAAAATAATACCATGGGAAAATGTGGAAATTGATGCAATTCACTCACTATAGCTTATCCTACAAGGTTCCTTTCAAGATATTGATGGTTGTGGTACTAAAGATATGTTTCATGCTTTGCTAAATTATTTTAGAGTGCATGGCTTAGATAAACTTAGGTCTATGGCTATTAAGATGTTGTTTTTGATTGAAACAACTACAACACCTATTTTTTCATAGATCCTAATGTAAATTATCTATACGATGTGTGTTTATCCTACAAAAGTTGCAATGCACAATCGTTGCAGTGCACAACCGTTACAGTGCTACTGTATTTATGCAATAGACGTGGGATGTGGTGGGGATCATGCCTAGGATTGTGACATATCTTGTAGATCCAACATATACCTTTCCCACAAATGAGTTAGTCATGATATTGGTATAATTGGGAAATCATTATGTAGATGGCCTTCTGTATTTTATAACATGCACCACATTACCTCCTAGGAGCTCTTATTTCCTTTTTCCAATTCTTGGATATGCTAATATAAAAATATAAACTGATACTAGAATTGGGATAATATTGAATCCAACCTTGGAATGGAATCTTAATGTAATCCTTTGATGGACTCCAGTCACAATATCAACTCTAATGCCTCTCATTGCATCATCAACCACTATTACAAAAATGATGTTCACAAGTGAGGTAACAATCCACCAATGAACCAATCCTTATGTTGTACCTCATGGATCATGTAACTTAAGCATATCATCAGATCCTAGAACTACTAAGCATACCCCTAAATATTTCCCCAACCTTTTGCTTGATTTCCTTCAATTTTACAATTACTTTGTTTCTTTGACTTCAACATTTGAAACTTTTTCACAAAATCATCTTGCAAATGAACCAAATTCTCCCCATGTTGAGTGGGAGTGATTTTTTTGCATTTAATGTACCATTTCAATGCTATTCCCCATATATTAATTTGGAACTCCACTAAATGCATCACATCCATTGTCCTTCACACATTCTAGATTGTGTTGTAGAGGAACCATTATTGCTATGTGTCTTCATAGCCTTTGCCATGAAATAGAGAAAGCCACAAATATGATTCATTTGGTTGTGTTGTCATTCTTTCTTAGTGATTCTAATCTAGCGCAAATCCTAGAGGTTCTATCTATTGTATGATTGGAGCTAGTCCTACCAGCCACACTTACAAAACTAGAAAATATTGCACACATATTTTTCTTATGACTTCTAGTGGTCAAACTTACAGTATTCAAAGACATCGTGGAAAGTGTGGATTAATTTCTAATTACACACACACTTGTGCTTTGTGAAAATAAAATCACTAGATTTTGAAAAATATTAAAAGGTACAAGGGGTAGGATGTAGGATGGATTGGTCATCACTGTTACTTCATTTTACATTCTCAGTGGCATGACACTCTTTTGTTTAGAATACCATAATGACATATACTCAAATTCATTTTCAAATGCACCTTCTTGATTCTAATATTATCTGTATCTTCCATAGTGACTTTTAGGTAAGTAGGCTCAATTATAATCTTTACTCCCATGATTTGATTATGTACATCCCTTACATCATCGTGTGTGTTTGTTGTGGAGCCTTATTATCTTCCTGATTAAGAGGTCTTTGTTTTCAGCTGTGTTTATACCCCATGAATACTTTACACCCCAGAAGAATGTACACTCCTCCATGCGGGGGAGTAAAGGGGGGGTTACCCCCACTGCAGGGTCTGGGGGAAAGCGGGCCCCTAGTGGGGGTTCGGGGGAGAATCCCTCGAATGAAATATTTCCTTGTAAATGTATATTGTAATTTCATTGTAAATCTGGACCGTTCATTATAAGGTCATAGATCTGACAGTAGAAGTTATGTTAGGGTTTTTTTCCCTAAAAGGAAACCCTCTTTTATGAGGGAAATGTATTGCAGCTATGTATTATTGCAAATATTGTATTCTGAGAGAGGAGACTGTGAGAAAAAGAAGAGGAAGTTACAGCGGGTGTGTTGTGGGTTGTATCCCTTCATTTGTTGGATAATAAAAAAGGAAGGATTTGGCAATTTCTCTGGTGGACGGAACCCACACTGGGTGAACCACGCATATATGTGTCTTAATTGTATTGTGTATCTTCTGTGTTTTATTTCTACATTTGTTTTATTTTATTTCTCCATGATATTGTTTATCTAACAACTGGTATCAGAGAGAAAGGTAACTCACAAGAAAAGAGGGTTCCTGGTTCGGGTGGGAGAAATGGCTGAAGATGGAATGTTTAGGGTCGAGAAATTTAACGGCCTAAACTACCAATTATGGAAGATGCAGATGAAAGATTATTTATATCAGAAAGACCTATTCCTACCATTGGGAAGAATAGAAAAGAATCTGATGGCCATGAAGGATGAAGAATGGGAGGTTCTTGATAGAAAGGCACTAGGAACGATAGGACTGAGTTTGGAAGCGTCGATGGATTTCAATATTTTGAAAGAAAAGACAAAGAAGGAGCTAATGGATGCATTGGATAAACTGTATGAAAAACCCTCGACATCGAATAAGGTATTTCTAATGAAGATATTATTTAATATGAATATGTCAGAAGGTGTGTCTGTTGCAGATCATTCAAATGAATTTAATACGATTACTAATCAACTAATTTATGTAAAAGTGGACTTTGATGATGAGGTCAGGGATCTTCTAAACTTGTCCTCGTTGCCAGAAATATGGAATGACTTGGTCATGGCTGTAAGTAAATCTGTCTCTGGTTCAAACACTTTAAAATTTGATGATGTTGTTGGTGTTATCCTTAGTGAGGAAATGCGACGAAAAAACACAGGTGAGACATCAGTTAATGCGTTAAATATGGAGAACAAGGGAAGACAAAAGGATAGAGGAAAGGGCTCAGGGAACCGTGAGAATTCTAGGAAGGGAAGATCCAAATCCATATTTGGAAAGATAGAGTGATGGAATTGTGGGAACAAAGGACATCTGAAGAAATACTGTAGATCTCCAAAGAAACAAGGAGATGGATAGCAAGAGAAAAATCAAGAAGAAAATGTAATAGGTGATGTGTTACAAGATGCTTTGATTCTTTCTGTAGATAATATTTTTGAGTCTTGGGTAGTAGATTCAGGGGGTTCATTTCATGCCACACCCCATAGGAAACATTTTCTAGATTATTTTCAAGGTGATTTTGGATAGGTTCATTTGGGTGATGATGCACCATGCAAAATTGTTGGAGTGGGAAAGGTAAAAATAAAGAAAAGGAATGGAAACCATTGGTTGTTGAAAGAGGTGAGACATGTTCCATATCTAAGGGAAAATGTAATTTCAACAGGGAAGTTTTCAAGTCAAGGTTGTATATCCATATTTACAGATAAGGTGTGGAAGGTCACTAAATGATCATTGGTGATAGAAAAAGGAGAGAAGGTAGGTACATTGTATTTATGTACTGGTAATACTGACTCTTCTATCTCTTTAGCTTCTACGGGAGTGGATACAACACTATGGAATCATAGGCTTGGACACATGAGTAAGAAGGAGATGCATATACTTCAAAAAATAAATTTGTTGCTAGATCTTAAACAAATTGATTTGGATTTCTGTGAGCAATGTGTTTATGGAAAACATAAGAGAGTCAGATTTCTTAGAGTTGGAAAAGAAAAGAAGAGTGAAAGGTTAGAGCTTGTGCATACATATGTATGGGGACCAAATCAGGTATCATCTTTTGTTGGATCTCGTTATTATGTTACTTTTATTGATGATGCAACTAGAAAAACTTGGGTTTATTGAATTCGACAAAAATCTGATGTTTTTGATACTTTTAAGAAATGGAAAGATTTGGTTGAGAAAGAGACAGGAAAAAGGTTGAAGTGTCTCAGATCAAACAATGGAGGTGAATATTGCAGCAAGGAGTTTGATGATTATTTTTCATACCATTGGATTCATAGAGAGAAGATAGTTCCATGAACACCACAAGAAAATGGTGTATCAGAAAGGATGAATAGGACAATCATGGAGCGTGCAAGGAGTATGAGATTGCATGTTGGTTTTCCCTTACATTTCTAGGCAGATGTTGTAGATATTGTTGTTTACTTAATAAACAAAGGACCTTCAATCTCCTTGGATGGTAGAATTCCAGAGGAGGTATGGACATGTAAAAATGTAAAGTATCCTTTTTTAAGACTTTTGGTTGTGAATCATTTGTCCATATTGATAAAGAAAATAGAACAAAGCTTGAGGACAAATCCAATAAGTGTGCCTTTATTGGATACAGATTTAATGTTTTTTGGTTATCATTTATGGGATTATGAAAATAAAAAAATCATTAGGAGTAGAGATGTCATATTCAATGAGAAGGTCATGTACAAAGATCAGTTGCAAGGAAAGAAACTTGAAAAAGAAAAACCAAAATACACAGTGCTTGATGAGATCACTGAAAAATATATTCCAAAGGTACCAGAAAATAAAAATGTACAACAACAGGATCAAGAGGTACCTCAAACTCCTGCAAGTGTTGTTAGAAGATCTACAAAGTTAATTAGACCCCCTGAATGATACTCTCCTTCATTGTATTATTTATTGTTGATTGATTCTGGTGAACCAGAATGTTACGAAGAGGCAATGCATGTAGACACCAAAAACAAGTGGGAGCAAGGCATGTAAGAGCAAATGGATTCCTTGGTAAATAACCAGACTTGGGACTTGGTTCAGTTGCCTGTAGGAAAAATACCATTGCATAATAAATGGGTTTACAAGTTGAAGGAAGAAGATGGAGGGAAAAAGTGGTACAAGGCTATACTTGTTGTAAAGGGGTTTGCACAAAAGAAAGGTATAGATTTTGATGAAATAATTTCTTCTGTTGTTAAAATGACTTCAATTAGGACTATTTTAAGTCTTGTGGCAGTAGAAGATTTGCATCTTGAATAGTTATATGGAAAAACAACTTTTCTCCATGGGTATTTGGAGGAAGAACTTTATATACAACAACCACAGGGGTGTTGGGCACATACCCATTTTGGGGAAAAGGCCATTTTTGGGGAAAAGACCATTTTTGGATAGAAAAGCATGAAGTAGAGGAAACGACAGCTGGAAGGAAAAACAACACGTGCGAGGGAAGCATGTGAGGAGTGCATGCAAGGGATACCTAACTACATTAGGGTTTGGGTTTTTGCAATATATTGTAATGGGTGATAATCCAAGAATATGTATAAGTAGTACCTAGGAGGTCTAGGAGAGAGTTTGATGAAGGGAGATAGAGGGGAGAGTGAGAAAGGCTAGAACTGCGACATTTTGTAAGATGGTGAGCTAGAGAAGAGTTGAGAAACTCGATCATGAGGGTTAGATCACAGGTTGAGGAGGTTGGTGCAATCTAGTCAGCCTCATAGGGATCGAGAAGCCTGTTGAGATTGTAAGATCTAAGATTGTAAACGCGCATGGCACGATATATTTTTGAGATATGATAAAAGAGATTGAGAGCCAAATATTTGTGGACGTAGCCCAGGAGGGGTTGAACCATGGTAGAACTTGTGTTATGTGACTGAATTTTATGCATCTCCATTGTTGTTAATGATTAAATTCTAGGTGAATGTATGAAGGAACTAGTTAGATCTGATATTCCACATTCATGAGTAAGAGTGACTGATTAATTCAGATGTTAGACTAAATAAATGAAGATCACAAGGTACAACCAAATATCCCCACGTATTCCCAGGATGCAAGCGTCTGAGTATTGCAACCACCTATAGAACTATCTTCGGTGAGATTGCATAGTGCACCCTATGTACTACGCTACCTTCTGGTTTACCAGGGGGGCCGATAGTTTTAGAGGGATTTTTGTTGGAATATTGTTAAATCTAAACCCGGGTCAAATTATGAAAGTAGGGT
This sequence comes from Picea engelmannii, assembly GCA_009831015.1. NCBI lineage: Eukaryota > Viridiplantae > Streptophyta > Pinopsida > Pinales > Pinaceae > Picea > Picea engelmannii. The sequence goes on from ML794406.1 coordinate 302,438, forward strand.
AAGATCAAAGTAGATAAAATAGTTAACCAAGAAATGGTTCTGTTTCTGGTTGGAACATAATGGGATTAAGTGAATAAGATCTGTTGAAGAAGTGTAAAAATAATGTCAGATCCAACGACAAATACGAGAATATAAAAGGGGATGTTGAGACCATGGAACCCAATGAAGGAAGAAATCGAGAGCTGGTTGAAAACAAAGGAGCTGGAGTTTGCGTAGAAAGATAACAAAAACCCGAAGTTAACACCGTGCAAATACCTGGACAAGTACGTATTCAACGACTTGCACGAAGTATTTTTTTGTGATTTTGTCGCATGTGTTGCAGAAGTGGATATTAAGGTTGAAATATAGCCACTCTACAAATTGGATTAGATAAATAGAGTGGAATCTTGTGGATATCGCGCAGTTACAACAAGTTCACAATAAATTTATGCGTGTCATATATTTCTGGTTAGACAACATTGTTGCAGGATTTATCACAGAATTTGCAGTAGATACTGCGAAGTCTTACAATGTAGTAGATCAAGATTTCTTGAAGGGACCTCAAGGTAGGTACATCATATCATTGTATAATTCCATTAAGATTTTACTATATAACAAGGGTGTAATGAAAATGGCCTCAAACAACTAAACTTCCCTGTGTGCATGGGGGAAGGGGGGATGCACTGACAAAAGATGGAGAAATGGAGGAAGGAATGGATAGAGGAAAGAAGGAGAAGGCCTTGGATCCAATCATGATGGAGGAATATCAGATCAAGAATATCATGGAAACAACTAGAAGAACGGGCAACGGATTACCGTACCAATATAATATGAACAACAATAAGAGAGCCATAGCCATGACAAAAGGCTTGGAAAGTGATGAAGAAGAAGTAGAGGATCTCCAGGCTATGGAGAAGATTGAGGAAATCATGCACGTGACATATGAAAGGAAGACAAGAGGTTCAAGAATAGGAACATAAGGCAACACTCCTATCCATATCAGTGTCAGTGTGGAACCCATAAACCCATGTGCGACTAATACACCAATAAGAACACCACCATTTAGACAAACGAATTTTAGGGGAAGGAAGAGAGAAGGAAGTGCATCTAGTCAAGGAGCAACAACTGGAGGAGCCAGTTCAGGAAGTGGTAGCCAAGTATCTACACCATGCAGAGGTAGTAGTTCAACATTCAGGATGGCAGGACATGATCCCACTATCAAATTACCAGAATTCAAGGAAGAGGCATCAGAGGACCTCGAGAAGCACTTTTTCATTTGTGAAAATATCTGGGAAGAAAAATAGATCACGGATGAATACACTAAAAGTTCATGGTTATTCATCACGCTACGAGACCGTGCACTGGATTGGTACATGAACTTAGCTGCAAAAAGTCCACCAGGGACAACCAAAATGATTGTGGATATCAAGAAGCTATTGATAAATGAATTCCAGAAGCGTAGCTCAGAGGATCAATACATGAATGAGATGATAGAGATCAAACAGAAACCAGGAGAATCTGTGTGGGATATTCACCAGAGATTCAAACGATTGAAGGGAAAGCTAAAATATGTCATTACAGACATGCAACATAGGCATATGTTTTTCAATTCACTGCTACCACATTTTAAGTACCCTTTGAGACAAAAAAAGTTTCAAACTCAGGAAGAGGCTCTGCAGGCAACCCTATAACTGGAAGATAACCAATATCAGAAGATAGATACAACCATAGAGGATTTGTCAGAGAATATGAAGAACTTAACATTTCAACTAAACTAGAACAGGGGTAAGGACAAAAGAGAAGTTGTTTGGTGTACCGCATGTAGGACAGAAGGACACCACAAGAATGAATGCCCAACATTTGCACAGTACATGGAAACATGTCTTCCAGACCCTTTTCCATCAGGAGGACTATGGTGTGAGATATGTAAGACATAGGGGTGTGATCCATATAATTTTCCAATGATGCAGAAATACTAGACAGTGCCTAAGAGTTCATATTGCAACTTTTGCAATTCAGTAGGCCATGGTGACAAATATTGTAGGACAATGGAGTTGATGAGGGAACGAACATTAGATACCTATAGGGTGCAGGAAGAAATGATGATAGGGAAAGTTGCACCACAGTTTAACCAAGTACCAGCCCCATATACCATTGCGCCAAAACAATATAATAGTGTGCAACCGTAGTACAATATTGCGCAGCCTCAGTATAACCCCGTGCAATATAACCAGGTGCCCCAGTACAATTCACCACGAGGAGTCGAGCTGGATATAAAGGTGGAGGACAAGGTAGAGGAGGATTTGGAAGAGGCATAGGATCGGTGGTATGTCACAACTGTCAACAATCATGACATTATGAAATATAATGTCCACTTCCACCTGCAACCTGTATGTATTGTCGCGCATCAAATCTTGATGCATAAGATTGTTCGACACTATTGGGGAAGATCCAGGAAAATATAAATCAGAGCAATCAGAATGTTCATTGGATTTCTGCAGAAGCAAGGGATGACAAAATAAATATCAACATAGTTATGCATAGAGGAAATAATACATGAAATGATGTAGTAAGACAAGATCGAGCACAACACCAATGGGCGAAGAAGAATGTTGAACCACAGAAGCAGTTCGATGTGCAGAATGAAAAGGGGATATTCAAGCAAGCTAGACAAGAATTCTTGAAGCCAAAAATTACATCTACATCAAATGCACAACATACTCAGGATGTACTAACGTATGAGATGCCTTCATTACTGTATCATACTAATGAATCACAACCTCTAGGACAAGTAACTACCATAAAGGATTTTCTGCAATCCTGTGTGAAGCTATTAAATGACCAATCATTTGTTAAAAGTTTGCAAAATATGCTAGAAAGATGTAACTCAGAGGTAGAGGGGAAATTAGAACAGAAAACAGTCAATCACCTACATACAAGAAGGAGGACAAGCATGGAATTCAGATTAAATTCTAACATTGGAGATTTCAATATGGGGGACATCATACTAGATTTAGGCTCTGAGGTGAATATGTTACCCAAGAAAACATGGCAATGTATGGGAGAGCCTACATTAGGATATTCACCTGTTCAATTGAAACTAGAAAATCAACACATAGTTCTACCAATTGGAAGGCTAAAGGGTGTGACAATAGATCTAGATGGAGTGCACACTAAGGCAGACTTTGAAGTAATAGAAATAGTGGATGGCTCAACACCTTATCCAACACTTCTTGGACTAGATTAGGAGTTCAAAAATCATGACATAATCAATTTGAAGATGAGGAAGATGACATTTGAGTCTAGAGAGTATAGATTCATTGCGCCACTAGACCCATTAGAAGGAGAAAGGTTTGTAGAGCCCACTTGTTTAGACTTGGAGGAAATTAACCAGCTATATAGAACCATTGCGCGAGAAGAATATTATGTGAATCCAACTGCAGATGGGGTAATCAGTTGGAGAAGTATCACATAATGCACGTCAGACTCAGATACAGTGTTAGAAAATTAGCAGCAGAGATTACATGAAGTCTCCACAAGAAGATGCACAAGAATAGACCACGCAGTACGATGGGTGGGTACAGAGATAAGAACCTCCTAGATTTCATGGGGTGAAGGACTTAGAAGAATTCCTAACAAGATATGAAGATGAAGTTTTACCAAATCAGAGGATCTTAGATATGGACATAGAACTCAAGGAAACACTTGCAAGATGGTGGGGTGCGCACAAAGAGACCATTAGGGACTGGTACCAATGCAAACAATTACTGTGCATTAGGTTTGGTGCAGAGCAGAAGAGAAGACTGATGTAGAGATATGATGGGTAGGGGTCACCTTTGGAACACTTGGAGAAGTGAAAAAAATTATGGAAAATGACACCACCAGAGGAATGGCCTCATCACTTTATTCATACACTAGAAGGAATCCCAGAAAACTGGTATGTAGACCAGGAACTGCCCAGAGGAACTGCAAAATGGACAGTGTTACATCATAACTTTACAGTCACTTTCTCATTTGAACATGAGAACCCCAACATAGACTCAACACTCAAACAGATCAGAGGGGTGATATTCATTAAGGAACTAGGAGTTGAACTTATGACAAAATATCAACAACAGAACAGACAGACAATGAAGGAACTATTGTCATGCTACCATGTGCAAGAAGAAGCACCAGATGAAGAGGACCCATGGAACATTCATATAACATAAGTTGAAGGTGAAAGAGAGGTGGAAGATCCACCTTTGGAATCAGAAGTGTTCGTTGCACCAATCAAGGTGAATAAAGTCAACATTGGGACAATTGAGAATCCCAAAATGGCCAACATTGGAGACTAATGGGATGAGAAAACAGTAGAAATCATAACAAAGTTATTGCGCGAGTACATTGACCTGTTCCCAACAACCTTTACAGAAATGAAAGGCATAACAAGAGAGCTAGGAGAGATGAAGATACATCTCAAATCTGAGGCTAGATCAGTCAGACAACGACCATATAGACTGAACTCAATATATAAGCAAAAAGTAAAGCATAATTTGACAGGATGTTGGAGGCTAGAATCATAGAACTAGTGGAGGAATCTGAATGGGTTAGTACTATGGTAGTTCAGGATAAGAAGCAGGGAGGGATAAGGATATGTATCGACTTGAGGAAGCTGAATGATTCTTTCCTTCATGACCCTTTCCCTACCCCTTTCACAGATGAGGTATTGGAGAATGTAGGAGGCTAGGAAGCATACTCATTCACAGATGGATTCTCAGGTTACCATCAAATCAAGATAGCCTCAGAAGACAAGTACAAGACCACGTTTGCTACAAAATGGGGATCCTACCAGTACACATTCATGCCTTTTGGGCTCAAGAATGCACCAGCTATATTCTCAAGAGTAGTCATAGCTGCTTTTAAAGAATTCATCCATCTGTTTTTAAAAGTATACCTGGATGATTGGACTGTTAAATTTTTAATTAAAATGAAGTACCAAGGCAAGTGTTTCTCTTCCCTAGG
>ML794406.1:308363-323370 GCA_009831015.1 Picea engelmannii
CTTGACAAACCTGGGCTCCTCTGGTGTGCCTATGTTGCATTCAGTCGTATCAGCATCGTCACCTGAAATTATGCCCTTGATCGCCACATCATTTCCATCGAACAATCTTTCTAATGGGATTAGACCTCTTGGTATATGATTGCTCGGCAGTTGAATAATCTGATGGTCAACAACTTTATTCAACAACTCCCCAGGGTGGCGGTCGGGTTCCTCGTCAGGGTCCTCATCTATATGCAATGCAGAGAAGTCATTGATGGACTGGAGGAACTTCTCAATTTCCTGATCATCTTCAAATACCTTCCAATGTTTGACATTGTCTGGTACGGAGGGTCTGTATCTTATTTCCACCTCTGATCTGTCATCGGGCAGCGCAGGAGCTTCGAACAAACTAGCTGAGAAGGCTTGGAAGTCGGCTGGAGCATTTTATTCCCTTGGAATGAAAGAGATGTTGAAGGCCAGGAAGAAACCATCAATTAGATCCCATACCTCATTCCTGTAATTCTTGAGGTGAGGGTGTTTGGTCTGATAGACGTTTTTGACCTGCTGGACAATTAATTTTGCATCCCCGAACACAGCCATCTCCCTGATTCCCATTTCTTTTGCAGCCCTTAATCCTAGAACCAGAGCTTCATATTCTGCCACATTATTGGTGGCTTCAAATTCCAGCTTGTATGACAGTGCTATGGTTTCTTGAGAAGGAGATTTGAATACCACTCCGGCACCTGTACCTATACTGGAGGAGGCTCCATCAAAGAACATCTTCCAAACAGAGGTGTCTGGAGGAGGCATCCCCTGATTAAGACTGGGCTGCTTTCTGATCTGTAAAGGGGTCTCAGGCTCATCAGTGACTTGAAATAAGCTAGATCCTAAGTCAATGTCTAAGGCATAGATGGGATGATTAGTGGGGTTTTCTTCATCACTGACTATGTAGGCTAGCTGGGCTTCTCTATATAATCTCCTATGTTCCCCCCCGAAGACCGGGATGGTGGCATACGTGAGATCCATCTGCAGCGTCCCTCCAAGTCTCTTAATCCAAGACCTTGACAACAACATGCCAAACTTGGGGGGAACATCAACTACCACTATATCCGTGACCATACTTTTCATGGGTAGCTGGAACAGGGAGACTACTAGATCCTTAATCACTCCCAAACACTGGACCCTTCTGGAGTCAAAAGAATAGAGGTCATGATAGGCTCTGGTGACTTCTAATCCTAGCTCTTCCATGATGGATTTAGGCATGAGGTTGTGGGAGGCCCATGAATCCATTAAGCAATTATGCAACACTTTGTCATGTATGTTCAGGGAGGTGTAGAAGGGAGGGGATGAATCATCTCGGTCTTCTACCGTAGGACCTAGGACTACTGCAGGCCTTTCATCTTGGAGGCTTATGAAGTCTGTGGAAGGGCTAGAGGCTTCAGATTTCAACAGGTCGGAGAAGCGTTTTTTGAATTCCCCATGTTTGATTAGTTCAGTGAGATGCACAGGGATTCTGATCTTTTGAATCTCATGCTCGAAATTGAAAGAAGATGTAGGCTTTGGGATTTCTCTAATTTCAGGAACATGAACAATGGGAGAGAGAGGTTGAGCCTTCTTACCTCTGTCTGCTACTTCACTAGCAGGTTTCTCTATTCTATTGGATGGCTCAGGGACATCAGACGCTGCTGCTCTTTTGTCGGACCTCAGGTTGTATCTGCCTCGGCCACCGCTGGCTTTGTCTCCCTTGCTTAGTTCGTTCAGCTGACTGTTCATGAGGGATTTCTCATATGCTGACTTGGTTAGGTGGGGGAAAGGAGGAGTGACTTCTACAGAGTGGATTTTAGGCTTAGGCTCGTCTGTTTCTCTTTCTTCTTCATCAGCTACAAAATTTTTCTGGAAGGGAGCCTGAATCCTTTGGTCATCTCTGTCCCTTTCTTTCTCTTTGCGCATAGTTGGAGGAGCGAAATTGTTTGGTCTTCTGAAACCTCCTCTGTTCTCAGTGTTCTGAGGGCCTTTGTTCATGTGTTTCCTTTCCATCTTTAATCTCTCCATCTCTTCTTTCAGAATGTTCATCAACTGGGTCAGCTCATTTACTTGAGGGTGGGGAAATGATGGGTCGGAGATGTTGGAGCCAGAAACCGAGGCTTCAGATTTTCCTTTTCTTCTGTCTGCGTCGGCCTTGTTCCTCAGTCTGTTAGCTGCTAATATATTAGATTCCACTTCTATAGCTGCATCTTGCATCTGAGCTAAAGAGGTGGCTCTCCTTTCTCTTAATACGAGACAAAAATCAGGGTCAAATGCACTAGCATATGAAATTTGAGCAGAGGCTTCGGAAGGCTTTATCTCTGTAGGAATCTTGTTATACATCTTATTGAATCTTTTGGAGAAGTCAGAGACAGACTCTCCTTCCTGCTTCTTTAGGGACCCAAACTCTGTCATATAATATATGTAATCTTTTCTATCCCCCCACTGCCTCAGGAAAACATTATCCAGGGCTTCAATACCAACAATAGACCCAGGGGCTAGTCCCCTAAACCACTTCCTCACCTCACCATCCAAGCTCTGGACAAAAACTCTCATCCAGACATCTTAATTTTCAATATTGAGGTTGTCTTCATAACTGTAAAAAGTAGCTAAGTGCTCTTCAACAGTTATATCTCCCTCCCCAGTGAACTTGGGCATATACTTCAAGTAGTCTCCAGCAGGGAGAGGATTCATGGGATGAGGCAGGACCAAAGGAGCATATCTAGCAGCGAATATGGAATCCATTCTTCTCTGTGGGGGATTAGCACTAGCCATAGGGACGTTGATTGGAGGAGAACTCGGAGGAGATGGAGTGTGAACAGGTGAAGCAGGAAAAGAGGTCCTCACAGGAGATGATGGGGAAAATAGAGAGAAGTCCAAGGGACTTGGGTTTACAGGTGTTTCTCTCTGCGCAACAGTAGTAATCAAAGGAGGATTAGTGAAACCTTCTGAGGGGGGAGTGACAAGGATCTCTCCCTCTGATACTAGACCCGGAGGAGAAAACTCAGCAGGAACACTCCCGAAGTTCAGAAAACGGGAAACCTCAGAGGAAGTACGACTAGGAAACTGAGAATAAGAAAATGGAGTTTTCACAGAAGGGGATGGCGTATTACCTTTTTCAGCGATGGAGGCTTCTTTTGCAGAGCTCTTTCCCTTTCTGTGCACCGCTTCCAAGTTAGCTTATGGTGTGGCCAAAGGCAAGTGTGGATTAGACCTCGTGTGTCTACCTCTCGAAGCCACAGTTGATAGAACAGGTTCTCCCCAGTGGAGTCGTCACAGTGGAGTCACCAGGTGCACAGTAGCAATCTTCAAGTTCTGATATCTGATGCACCTTCAGAAATCAGTTTAATCTTTGTCGTTCAAATCCGGGGAAAATATTCAACTTCGTCCCCGACAACGGCACCAGAAATGTTGGCGACGGAAGTCACCCCTGGATTGCTAGCAGGAGCAGAGCCCGACACCCATCAATTTAATGTCACGATTAGTTTGAAGGGTGATCAAATGGAGGAAGACTCAAAACAACATCGCGTCAACTAGAAAACCAGACCAGGCATGCATGAACGAGTGAGGTCTTGATAAACTCCAAACAGTGGGTCGTAGTAAAAGGGTGAGTAGGTGGAATACTTACGCAGGAAGGGTGCAAAGGTCTATCACAGACATCCGGTTTGTAACAGACTGAAGAAGAATGCATTCGAACACAAAATCCTTTCACATTCAAACACAGAAAACCAGAGAGTGCAAAAATGCCACAACAAATCCTTTATCATAACATAACTGCAACAATCCACATGAATCATTCAACTGTGAACACTCTGGCATGAGAAGAAACAAAGATGGAAAAAAGGAGAACTGTTTGTCATAAACCAAGAAGTCTCAAACACAGAGGCATAACCAGGAAACTAGAATGTCGCTGAAACTTTACAGTCGGGAGCTTAGCTCTACCATCGATGGATACAAAAATGGAAAAATGCCTACATATACTCGAAACAACAATAGCAGTGGAACAAAGAAAATGCATTGAAAGCTTTGCGTCTGCATGGATTCTGACAGTCAACATCTGAAAGATCGTGCAACTTATGTCAGACGCAACCTTAATTGTTTGACAGTTCCAACGGCGAATCAACGTGCCTTAAATTAACGGCCGTGCTCTCCCATTAAGGCGGAGGCGATATCTAACCACCACCAACTACTTCAATAACTGCTTCTTGGGATTGAGAAAGGCTCGGCCAATCAACACCTCGGGATATGGACGACTTCTCGCGCTGCCACCTGGAATCACTGGACAGCTTGAGGGACATGCATGGAGACCAGCGCGGAGGATAAGGTGCATGACAGGAATGGTGGTGCTGGGTTATAGGGGCGTGGAAGGAGTGACGGAATGAGAGAAAGATGACGGAGGACGATTCGTGGCGGGGGACATCAGGTAGAAGGGAAGAAGACGGGAGAAACGAATTCGCCTTCGGGTGAGAGACTGACGTGGAAAGGAACGGGACATGTGGCAAGCAGCGAGTGGATGGTGGGAAGAAGCGAGAACCACGCGGACCAAACGGATGAGGTGGATGAGTGGCACACGGCAGTGGGAGAAAGGTGGACTGGAAGATGACAAGGCATGAGAGTGGCCCACGCTGGCTAAACATGGAGCGACTGAGGAGGGCGGGGCTGTTCAAACGCTGTTGATCTGGGCGCCTCGATCGTGGTCGTTGGAGAGGTGCATATGGGATTCCGGACCCCCCCCCCCTCTGCTTAAAGGTAGAAAGGCGGGGGGGGGTCCGGAATGGTCTTCATCGTCGTTGATCCGGGCACGCTGATCTGGGCCGTCGGAGAGGTGCGCCCTCGATTCTGGACCCCCCTCCCCCCCCCCGCCTAAAGGTAGAAAGGCAAGGGGGGTCCGGAATCCAACGCGCGTCGTTGATCCGGGCACGCGAATCTGGACCGCTCGGACTTGCGTGTTGTTTATCATGGGCGCATTATCACCCAAAACTTAGGACAAATGGGTTTTGACCCATCCTTTCGCACTCCAACCCCCTTAACAAGAAATATCGCTAACACATTGTAAATCTGGACCGTTCATTATAAGGTCGCAGATCTAACGGTAGAGATTATGTTAGAGTTTTTTTCCCTAGAAGGCAACCCTCTTTTATGAGGGAAATGTATTGCGGCTATGGATGATGGTGAATATTGTATTCTGAGAGAGGAGACTGTGAGAGAAAGAAGAGGAAGTTACAGCGGGTTTTGTTGTAGGTTGTATCCCTTCATTTGCTGGATAATAATAAAGGAAGGACCTGGCAATTTCTCTGGTGGACGAAGCCCACACTGGGTGAACCACATAAATCTGTGTCTCTCTTGTATTGTGTGTCTTATGTGTTTTGTTTCTACATTTGTTTTATTTTATTGCTTTGCGGTCCTGTTTTTCTAACAAAAGACCTAGGATTTTAGCAGAGGCCCATTAGGGAATAGCAGGAGGACATTATGCGGGAAAAGATACCACGCATAAGGTATTGTATGCAGGACTATGGTGGCTAACCGTTACAGAGATGTAAAGGACTACTGTTAGAGATGTGATGTATTCCAGAGTGTTGGTAAACCTAATAGACGTCACGAGATGTCCCTAAGACCACAAGTAACCTTGCAGATATTCGACAAATGGGAAATAGACATTGTGGGACCAATTAACCCACCAACAAAGAGGTCAGGAGCAAGGTATATTATTACTGAGAAATAATACTTAAAAATATGGGCAGAAGCAACACCAATAAAATATCTCAACGCAGAGACATCAACACACTTCATGTTTGAGCAAGTGATCACTAGATTTGGATGCCCAAGGATTTTAATGAGTGACCAAGGCACTCACTTCATTAATAATACTATTAAAGCTATGACTGAGGAGTTTGAAGTCCATCAGAAAAAGAGTACAATGCATCACCCTCAAGCAAATGGAAAAATGGAAGCCTTTAATAAGATCCTAGAGAATGCACTAGAAAAAATCTGCAACGTCAAAAGGGATGATTGGGACTTGAAGATACCAACAATACTATGAGAATACAAGACTACATGAAAAAAATTGTCAGGGCAGACACCATTTAGGTTGGTATATGGAAAATAAGTAGTGGTTCCATTATAATTTTTGGTACCTAGCCTATGCATAGCAACAATCACCAACATGAAAGAACGAGGCATGGTACAAGAAAGGTTAAGTCAGCTGCTAGAGATGGAAGAAGATAGAATACTAGCAGGATTTCACCAAGAATCACAAAAAGAAAGGGACAAATCTTGGCATGAAAGACATATAAAAAGGAAGTGTTTCACTGAAGGAGACCTAGTCTTGGTATATGATAGTAAATTTCTTCAGCACCCAGGAAAGTTCGAAATGCATTGGTTGGGACCGTACGAAGTAAAGACTGTCACATAGGGGGTTGTTGTACAATTGAAAGACTTAGGAGGTACATAAATAAGAGGAATGATCAATGGGAGTCGACTAAAACTCTACAGGAACAGTCGACCTCCTAGCACTTAGATAGTTACCGCACAGTAAAGAGCAAAAAAAATAGCGCACATGGAAAGCCTCGACATAATAGGACTAGGCAAATCGAACGGGGTGCTGCAAGAAAACCAACGTTCAAAAACCATGATGTGCAAAATATCGGTTATATGAGTAAAAAGGTACCATAAGTAGGAAGCATAACGAAAAGGGGGAAAAGTGGAAAGTATTAGTGCGACACAACTAACATTTCCTCGACACGCTATAAAGTCGGAAAGAGGGGGGAAAACGAAGCCATTGTGATTTTGGCTAAGGAGAAAAATGTCGAGGTGAGTAGAAGAACGATTGAAGTGTGGAATTGCACTACTAAATAGTGAATTGAGATATTGTTAGTTGAATTTAACCACCATGTCACCACTATGGGTTGGAGCACCAAGAAGAACTGGGTGAAGCACCCAGAGTACTACACGGGGACCACAAGGTAGAACCATTGAGATTCCAACAGTGGTGGATGTTTTATAGGATAAATCCATAAGTGCAGACACAAACCGATCTCCCTAGATCCCCCCTGGATCTAGAAAAAAACAGGACAAAATGATACTCTTTCCCTAGATTTTAACTATTGAATATACTAAGAGGCACGATTAAAGAACATACCTTATAATCTCTTCCTTGGGTCTCTGTTGTTCCTGCTTCACTCCAATGCTCTCGTACAACCAAAATCAAGACAATACAAACCAATCGAAGTGAAGAAAGAACATTTTATTCAACAATTAATCTATGTATATGATCAAGGAGTTATACAATCAAGTGCAATTAACTTTATGGGAAAGGGACACATTACTGTATTATATTGATAGAAAGTAAAACTTACAACCTGAGCCTTGATGTTGCAAGTCTCCTTTCGATGAATCCTAGCTCTGACACACACACTTGCTCAGTTGCATGAAGAAGATCAACCACCTTTGATAAACTTGCTAGAGTTCCTTAGCTGTTGTAGCTTCAGTCCTTCACACAATCACTAAATCTCCAATTAATCTCTTTCTTGTTTGCTTGCTAACCTCTTCCATGAGAATCCCCTCAATATATAAGAGAGAATGAATTAGTTACTTAGATAGGAATGATCCCAAAATATCAGGAAAGCCAGTACTTAGATAACCATTCGAATGCCATCTCATCCTTCTAGAAGATTCCCTTCTAGAAGCTTCGAGAATTCTTCTTTTTTCCTTCTTTAGAAAGTGTTCGCACCCTAGCAGTTATACACAGTGCAAACTTCTCACACACTGGCTTAAGGTAGCCTGCGAGAATCATACATTCTCGCAGGCAAATGTATTGGTAGCCTGTGAACTTTCCTTAAAAATGATATTTTTGGTAAGAGAAGAAAGTAACTTTTCTCAGGAGAAAGTTCTAATGAAGATCCTGAGTGCACCATAACCAATACATCATCATGACGACCAAAATTATGGGTAATAGGATGTGGAAGAAATAAACACACCATAATACGAGCAAACCAATTTACATGTGGAGGAGGAACAAGAATCCACACAGGAGCCTGAGCATCTAGGAGAGGATGCCGTGCAAATGAAACTCGACGCGTCCAGGGGAAAAGGGCCACAGGGAGCAGAACCGACCATGGAATCCACACAGTAAGGCCTAGAGCTGGAATCAGATTAGGAAACCGAGCAAGAGGGGGGAGTACCATCCCCAAAAGGGAAAAAGAAGCTGCGAGCAAAAACCAGTAGGCAGGGCGTACAACGCACCTAGGAAGAGCTAAGTATAGTAATGCTGAAAATTCCCAAGGAAGTGAAAACTAGGGATAACATGGTAGGAGGAGTCGAAGGCCTTAAATACTCCAACCATGATGTTTTGGATTCCACAAAGTTCCCAGATTTGGTAGCGGAGAGCTACCTAGAGAGAAGGGGAGAGGGCCCATGAAGAGCGCCACTGTTGGAGCCTACATAGTGGATCCTAGGCCTATACAACACAGGTATCATGAATCTCTTAGACATACCACACTTCGAGCGCGGAAAATACATAAATGCATGTGTTAAACAGTTTCTAGCAAGGGTTCATAGAGGCATCCTATGGATGGACAGACCAGTACTGATCAATGTTGACCTCATCGCAAAGATTACAGGGCTACCCACATATGGGGAGAAGCCAGAGCAATACCTAGATGACAAGACTCAGGCAAAGGCCATCTCCAATGAGATTAAAGTGAAGTATGATGCAGAGAGGGGGAAAAGAGGAATCATGATCAATGACATCAATGATCCTGCAACGTGGTTTGCAATCAGATTTCTCGGTTGAAAATTAATGCGCAAGTGCTGAAAAGAAGAAGTGTCCGCAGGAGTAGTAGCAGTTGCGACACAGTGCTCAAAGGGGAGCTCGATGATCTAGGGCCCATACCTACTCAACTCATTCTTAGAGGACTGTAAATATGCGCAAGCCTGGGGATCTGAGTTCCACTATTCGCGGTTACTCATCCTCATTTCACTTATAGGGTGGAACGAATCAACATATACGATGTTCCTCACAAGGACATGCAAATGTGGTGCAACGCGCTACACATTGTTGTGAAGCAACGCAAATCCCAATGTAAAGAAATTCAACAATGACATGTTCATGCAGTACTTAACAAATATTCAGAACAACGTGATAGAGACATGGAGGATCTCACCAGAAACTGTCTAGGATTATGGACAGATAGCTAATTTTTGTGCATCACGCCATTGCATGTGGCTACAGGCAAAGAAGGACCCCACCAAGGAGTGGTTGCAACTAAAGTATTGTGTGATGATGTAGGACATCCACATGGAGGTCCAAGAGTGGCCCGAGGTGTGTAAAGTACCAGATATCCCAAGTGCAATTCCACCAGTACAAGTCCAGACATAGGACAACACACACCCCACGCAACAGATAGCAGGAATGGTGCTACCCCATAAAATAAAACAAAAATAGGGACAAGGGGGGACAACAACTCCATTTGGAAGAAGATTAGGACACAAAAGACGTCACAACGTGATACAAAATAGGGTCTGCAGGCTACAGAACAGGCACCAGGAGGACCAACAGGACAAGTGAGTACAGAGAAAGTGCAGACAGAGGAACAAGACATAACTATGGACAAAGAAGTTGAGAAGGACATTGGCATGGATACACAGATGCTCGAAGAATCTGAGTAGCCAGATGCCCAAATAAAGAGAACAACGACACAAGTAAGTGGCGTCAGGAATAAAGAAAATGCCCACATGAAACAAATGGAAACGTCACTGATAGAAGATGACATAGAACCGATAGCCACGATAGTAGAAGATCGATTGTCAGAAGTATGGGAAAATGAGGAAAACCATAGAGCTTCAATTTTGGAATAGGTACAGGAGGTAAAAACTATGTTAGAATAGTTGAGGATCAAGGTAGAACAACAACAAAAGGACAAACCGATGCGAGTTACAGAAGGAGCACCTGTCGGAGAAGCAATACAAATCAAAGTACAAGGAAGTGTTAACTTTATCATAACACCAGATATGTTTTTCATCGATGAGGAAATGACGTAGAAGCCCGTGAAGGATATCAAAACATTAGACTTGACGATGCCCAAAATACCAAAAAAAGTGTTATATAAGTTACAGGTTTGCGTCGCGCAGGAGATTCAGTCTAGAGCAAGGTCTGAAGTGATGAATCTACAACTAGCACAGGAAGAAAATATGGCACTGAAGGAAGCCATCAGTCAGGTGTTATCGGACAAATCGGTAGGTGCAGACACTAACTGATCTCCCTAGATCCACCTGGATCTAGAACAAAACACACCAGAACATGACGCTTTCCTTAAGTTTTAGATATTGAATTTATTAACTAAAGAGGGATAGGTGACATACCATTTAAACATCACTTCCTCTCACCATCGCCATCCTAGCTCCATTCCAACGTTCATACAATGATGATCCTGCAAAATAACGCAACCAACCAAAGTGATAGAAATAGCATAAACTCAATATAAACCTATGTATGTGATCAAGGAATCATACAATAAAACACAACAAGCTTTATAGGAAAGAATCATATTACTGTATCATATTAAATGTGAAAGAGAGATTACAACCATGGCCTTGATGTCATAAGGTCCCTTCCAACTATCCTTCGTTCCCCACTCACTTTCACTCCAAGAATTATGAGAGCACAGATCTCATAATATTCACAATCTATCTTGACAAAGTGGCTCATCTAGCCAAGCTAAAAATCTCCAAAGCTCAATCCAATCCAAGCTAATCTCAAAAGCTCCAAAGCTAACCCAAGCTAACTTTCTCCATGAAAACTCCTCTCCTTTTATAAGTTGAAGAGGATAAGGTGAGGAGGTTAGGATGATCCCACTAAATCATGAAAGCAAGTAAGATTCAAACCATTTGGATGCCACCTCACCATAGAAGTTTCTCCTTCTAGAAGATTCGAGAAAACGCTTATTTTTCCCACGTGTAGGCATTCTCGCACCCTGCCTATAGAGCAACCTGCGAACATCTCACACCCTAGATATGGTGCAACCTGTGAGAATTAGGCATTCTCGCACCCTGCCTATATAGCAACCTGCAAAATTCCTTTTTAACAGGGTTTTTACAAGGGAAAATGCAACTTCTTTTCTCAGGAAAAGTTCTTCTCCCTTCTCTCTTTAGGAACTCAGGCCACTGACCCCTCTGAAGGAAACATATAGGTTTACATCATTAACGGTCATAGGGATGACGGAAATAATGTGTAACACCAGGAAGGGCAGAGTAAAGAGATAGTGCAACGAAAAGTGGACTAGATGGAGACCCAGATAGACAGAGTCTTTCAAGCCATCTCAGATGAGACAGTATTGGAGGAAACATCTTCGAAGTAGAAGATAACAAAGATAGTGTAGACTCTACAAAAATATAAAGATAAAATCAAGGAACTGGAGGAGCGTGCAGTACCTATGACTCCACCAGCAGTCCGAGCGCAAAGAGAGAAAGACGCGATAGCAACTGCAGAGAATATCGCGTAGAATATACATAGGGTGGAAGAACTACTGGAGAAAAGTGGCTAGCTATGGATTCGGCTCTTAGAAGATGGGATCCTACAAGAGCTGCAAGGAAAGAAATATAAATTGTACGCAGCGATGGAAGATGTCAAGCACCGACAGAGGACAATGTCCCTGCCAGAGAAGATTAATATAGTCACATAAATGAAGAACCTTCAGGCAAAATAAAAAGCGGTAAAGGCACAGAAGATTGCACGACATGTGCAGTTGGAGCCCTTACAAGAAAAGGTATAAAAATTGGTCGTGGAAATCAACACAGCGAAAGCATGCCTCGAATAGATAGGCTTAGAGGGGGGAAATATCTTAATACCACCAGTCACTGCGCAAGTGGTCGAATCCATGACAACAAAGAGCAACCAGGATTAGGAACAATGCCAGTGGATAGTAAACATGTATTAAGAACTGACAAAAGTAGTGGAAGACACGAGAGTTAGATAGTGAATCAGGATGAGCCACAATGTCAGTGTTGGGGGCCTATTGGGTGTAGACCCATTTTGGGTAAAAGACCATTTTTGGAGAGAAAAGAACGAAGTTGAAGAAAATACAACTGGAAGGAAAAACAACATGTGTGGGGGAAGCATGCAAGGTGTTACCACCCTGTAATTTTCGAAGCTGAGGAGAAAATCGGCAGGGGTAACCAAAAAACCACTTCGAGTCAAGGATCTATCCCTCCAAGACTTAGAGAGGGTCTCTCTTTCATATTTAGATTTGTTTGAGCATGGATCTTAGGCTAGCTATGAGGACAAAAGATTTGTGTTTAGATTTTTTTGGTTGAGACAGAAGAAGAGGGCCATTGGGAAAAAATGGAGTCAAGAGGTTAAGATGATAGATGAATGAATAACTGAGAAAAAATGTGTCCAGGTAGGGTAATAATGTCAGTGGATCCTTTGAGCTTATAAAATGGGAAAATAAGAATAGATCGAAGTTCATTTCAAATGTAGAGCAGAGCTTATCCGAATTCTACATTTCAAACTTGGAAGAAAACATAAATATTGTTTTGAGCCAGCACAAGGTGTAAAGAACAAATCCTCCACATCATATTCTCATAAACAATACAGAAAGAAACAACATGTGAAACATGACAATAACTAGTTACATCAGGGGAAAAACTTCACCACTTAAACACGACACAAGAATCTGGAAATATAATGCCTTTGTATTCATTCATAACAGTCACTTACAGTTTTTGAAACATTTCTACAGTGGATGGGGAAATTCCCATGCCATCCTTCCCTATCAGTCTAACCCTTTTGGTTGTGACCTCTATGGGCTTATATAATATTCACAAAACAATTTCAAATCCTCAAAACATGGATATGAAAATTACAAGTGTTTATAAAATCTATCCTATTACAAAATTCTAGGAGATAGATCCTATTCATAAGTGATCAATACTATAGTCTTCGACATCTGTATAGCCTTGTTGGATGATGATAGGACTACTTGAAATCTTTCACTGACACCTAAGCCGTGAATCAATTATCTTCAACCAAAATGGAGTTATATTTGAACCTTTCTCCTTTGTACTTGCCTTAAAATCTAAAAAGGATATTCCTTCTCATCTATTTAGCAGTTGAGATGCATATGAAAATCTCCTCAAATGATCTGGCAGCAAATGGATATGGTCTGGGATAATATATTGTTGTTCTTTCTATCTCTGTACTTTCAACAACTAACACATATAGAATAGAGCCAATTTAGCTGCCGAAAGTCAGGGGATTCGGTAGCTAACATCACCTCTGTGGACCAAAATAAGCTGCCGAAAATCCTGAGTTTTCCAAAACCATTCAAAATTCCAAAATTTGATTCCTTTACTCTATCTAAGTCTTTGGATTCCTTGTTTAGGTCCATAGCAACTTCAGGCAATGTTTCTATACCGAGATGAGCACTTGGTTTAGGTCTTTTATGTGCTAGCTTAAACCTCAAGAGTTTGATCGTTTGGTAAAATTTTTGGTTCTTCTTAGATAGTCTTTTATTCTTTCTTTTTAGAGCTACATGCATCAAAGCTAACCTTTTAAATGAGTCTCTTACCTCATCAGATGTTCTTTTCATAGCCTGATTCTAAGATTTGATGACTCTTTCTAACAACCTAAGCTCTGTCACTTCCTCTTTCAGCTTCTGAATCTTGGATGCTTTACTGATCTTCTTTTTTGTTGATGTCTTAGGTAACTCTAAGGCTGGAGCTTCAACTGCAGTTTCTTCTCTCTCCTCCATGGGTGTTTCAGACTCAGAATCTGAGTATGGAAAATTCAAGATGTTTTTCTCAACAACACTACTCTGTCCCTCTATTCCCTGATCAAAATCAAGCTTCGTTTTTTCCTTCTTAGACCTGGGTGAAGGGGTTGGTTGTTCTATCTAAACTCATGACAGGGCCTTTCTCTTTCTCTTGCTGCTCTTTGGTGTATATGACTTCTTTGTAGGTGTCTTCTTACCCTTAGGCTGGATCTCTTGCTCGAATTCTCCCCAAAATAGGAGATAGTCCCATGTCCTCTCTCTTCTTTGGAGTTCTCCCATCACTATAAGCTTGATGAGGCCATGATGGAACAATCTACTGTTTGTTTTCTCAAGTTTAGCTTGGGCATTTTGTGCCATCTTGGTGAGGCTCTTATGAAGATAATGAGGCAAGTTCAGAGGGTTTTTTCTTGTGAAATGATTGATAAGCCTGAAATGGTACAACATGACCCTGCCATACCTCCCTTCACACGTTATGTACACCTGAATAACCTTCAACAATTTTTTCCATTTGTCTTCTAAGTAATTCCTGGGAACATCCTTTTGCCAAATAATTCTCTGGAATTCTAGCTTAAGGTAAGATCTAAATTCAATGTCTTTAATGGCAATGGTCTTGAACCAACTCTCACCCTATCCGGACATTTTAGTTGCTGCAGCAACACTTGCCTCATCTATCTTCATTTCCAGAGGACCCAATTTCACTTTAGCTCCATCAAAAAAATTTGCAAATGCCTTTGCAATTCCCTGATGATACCCTTGTAATTTTTCACAAAACCTGTAGCAGCCTGCATCCTTGAACATTTGAAAAATATCTGGATGAGATTTCAGATAGGAAACATCTTGCAGCTCCCTCCCGAGTAATGCTCCTCTAGTAGACATCTGCAAAAAACCTATTAATATCTTGAAAATACTGAAATCTGGGTTGATGGATGGGAGACCAGCACTAGGAAAAAGGAGAGAGGAAAACCAGATGAGGGAAATTCGTGAGACCAACAAATTTGTGGATGGTTGGGCTTTTAAAACAAACTCTCAGCAAATAAGGAACCTAATATCATGATGTTTATTTAAAACCGACTAAGACATACCTCCATGTGATTTGTTGCATGAAATGGTAATGGCGAATGAAATCATGATTGGGGTTTCGAATTGATATCTTGGGGTTTAATGATTTTTTAAAACATCAATTAGAATCATAATAAACCACCCAGATCATGACAAATGATCCTCATAGATGATTC
>ML794406.1:333877-350188 GCA_009831015.1 Picea engelmannii
TACATATAAATTTAGGGGGGGTTCTTAAAATCACCCCTGCCTAGGAGATGAAGCGCCAAAAGTCATGCGGGCCCCATTTGGGTAAGTTAGTACATCAACTTCCTGGGGTCGTAACTTTTGCATACGATCTCCGTTTTAGGCATGTGATAGCCCATTGGAAGGGTATCATTGAGGAGATTTATTTTTGGGGCTCAATAATGCCTTAAACTATAATTGAGGAGCTCTATATAGAAAAACCTTAATTTAGTCCCTCAAAATGGCCCCGAAAGTTAAAACTACTAAAAATAGTAAATTGCCAAAATTGCCAGAAAATTGTTTTGAGCTAGTTGGAAAAGGTGGGTGGCCACCGATATCCATATGGATTAGTGTGAAAGGGGCTATGGCTTCCGTAATAGATGGGATTGGACCACTATTCGAGGTAGAGGCGTTCGAGACCATGGTGGCTCTAACCGGTGACGGTGGGTTAAGAGGTGGAAACTCTCCTGTGGTGACAACTGTAGTGGGAATTAAAGAATTCCCAGAAGAAGTGACAACATTTGTTTCCATTGCTGCGTGCGACATTGTCTGGAACTCACAAGGGTGAATCGGTACGATGATGGTGTTATCACTCCAAGAAACTCCTTAGGGTTGTAGGCTAAGAATGCTTGGTAACTTAAGAAATTTAATAATCATAGTATGTGTGGAACAATGGGATAACTGAGAAGGATATGAAAAGGACAACTTGTTATGCATCTAAATAAACTAGTGATTTGAGAGACCAGATATCAGTTACAGTAGGTAATCAAGATGTGAAGAATAACATTCAAGATAACCAAGTACAATGATGCAGGGTCATACAAGAAGGTAAAGAAAGATCTAATTCATATCCATGATCCATATCAGAAGATAATAGATCTGAATAACTAAACTAAACAAAATTAAATACAGAGCAGTGAAATATGTGAGCAAAACTGATATGTAGTAACCAAAGGAGACTGTGATTCTTATAACAAAACAAAGTCAAAGTACATAGCCAGAAGTGTATCCAGGATTAAACCCTATGTCTGTCTTAAGTCTGTAGCTTTATAGATTTACATCACAGTTCTTAGATCCTAAAACAATGGATCTGATATTCTAAAAACCGAAAGTAAACTATATTTACAAAAGACTAGGAAGAGATCCTCAAGATGAGGTCAATCCATATCTAAGAGTAGTAGATTGCTGATGAAGTGCAGTTTTAGCCTCCCAAGGCTGTTTGATTTGGTCCTCCAAAGATAAAATTCGAATTTGGTGAAGTGTGCAAAAACCATGATTTTCTGCCTTTGAAAAAGATGCCAAATGTAGTTGAAAAACCTCTTTTTGACCTTATCCCTCAAAACTAACCTTTGAATCAGACTTTATAATTCAACACCTGTCCATTTGAAGTGGTTTCAAACCATTCAAACTCAAAAAATACCGATCTGGGCAAAAATTTGGTTATTCTGGCTGTGACAGGCTTTCACTAGATAATTTACCCAAAAATCTTCTCCTTAGTTGGTGAAAAGCAGAGCTTTCACCAGCTAACTAGCAAAATTCAAGACGAGTTAGCTGGTGAAAGCGAAGATTTTTTAAAAATCAAATTTCTCAGTCATGGAGAGTCCGTTTTACATGCTTGAATAGTCGATCGACATCTACAAATCCTAATATTTCCAATGGTTCTTTCAAATATTCATTTGGAGCTCGGGAATCTAGTCAAATGTTACCTACAATATTAGGCATCATTCTTTAAAAAATGCCAGTGCATTTTTTATTGCTGACAGAAGGGTGTCGAAAGATCAGTGGTTGGAGTTTCGGATAGACCAAGAGATTTCAATCTAAAGTATAAAATGGTCGTTTCTTCCAGATTTTGGTCGAGTACAATTTCTTGTGACCCGATCGCTTTAAAATACCCTTGTTGGTCTAGCTTTCGCCTTAGTGGTGGCGGAGTTGGCTCCAGTGTAACTGGTGATAGGCCCAAAAGCCTTCGTGACTGATGGAGCTCGTGATCCTCCAATGTGTGAGAAGATCAAAGACACCTTAGGGATTTCTATTTGTTCAAAAAACAACACACACTAAAAAAGGTCCCTCCAAGATAAAACAAGCAAACACTAAACTAGTTGGAAGAAGAGTTACAACAACCAACACTAGAGAAACTTACCGGTGCAAGTGCAACTCGAACACGGAAGCACCCTATGGGTATAATCTGCAAAGCATGGCTCGATGTTTGTCTTAGGTACCATGGAATACCCCCGCAGTCACCTATGTATGTCTCTAAAAAGATAGGCAACTAGGTTGCCAACGCGTGAATAATCACTAGGCGGGTACAATCGAAAGTCGGGTAGACCACAATGAGCAGGGTATTGAGCTCGAAACCCATCAAGGGTATCGAAGGCAAGTGGTCTGGAAGAAAATTGAGGACCTCGAATGGATTCAAGATCCACGAAGCTCCGTGGCAAATGAAATCGACGGAATCCCAAGACAAGCCCTCTATATGTGTTCTCCACTACGATTGGTCCAACTTTGGAGGGGTTATCTCCGCTACCTTTCCGCACATGACCTTGTGTTTAGCCCTTGTGTTAGAGGGGGGTCCCGGATATCTTTCACGATACTAGACTTTGACACTCCCTAAATCAGACTCCAATGTTTGATTTAATGGCCTTGAAGAGTTTCCTCTCTAACCTAATTCAAGGCCCTAACCCTAAACTAGTTGGTTGACCCTACATACATAAAAAGTCTAATGAATTTTAGATTTAGCGTTAATTTTTATGGCTTGTCTTAATTCAAAGGTTATGAAAGTGAAACTAGTGATGTTTGAAAGACGAAAGCAAAATAAACAGAAAGCTGGAAACAAAATACCTTCACTTAGCTCAAATTTTAAACAACTTTTCAAACTTAAAATTTTTCTAAGATCTTTGAAGAACAAACTCAAAGCAGGATTTCACTCGACTATGAGCTACTTATGATCTAAGTAAACCATCAATAACTTATGAAAGCAAAGACTTTTCCCTGGTTACTAATGCAAAACAACACTATTTAACCGAAAAAAGAAATAAAAGTTTTTTTTTTTATTTGAATGCTCACAAAGCAAAAAGGAAAAATATCAACAAGTAAAAACCAAGAAAACTTCTGGCCTAAGCGTAGATCGCAAAGAGTCACTTTAAAAATAACACACAAGAAAATTAAAATTGGACTCTCACACTTGTCTAAAAACCCTATAAAAGAAAATTGTGAGGAAAACTTCTTAATGAAAAATAAATCTATTGCTGTGATCAAACCTAAGTTACTGACCGCTATGACAGAGACCCAAAAACCTAAGAGGTATAACTCTTGTCAAAGGAAAGGATGACTGCCTCACCTTCAACACAAATTTTCTCCACAAGAACATTGCTGATAGTTCAACAACAAGTGTGTGCATGCGAGCTGTGTAAATTCAGAGCGTGTGTACACGCGTGCTGACCAAGAAATCCATCCCAGGCAGAGACTACTGGTACTAAGAACCAAGATCTCTTGAAGACTCATACACTTACTTTAACAAAAAAAATAAAAAAAAATCAAGGAAAACTTCATAGAACAAACCAATCTGAGGTGAAACCTAAGCTATAGATTGCAAACAACAAAGACTAGAAAGAGTTCCAGAAAACCCCTGAGCAGGACTATTTCTGACAGGGGAGAGGATGGCTACCTCTCTAAAATAAATTTTCTGGAATCATACACACAATTGACACTTCCTCAGCTAGCGTGTACACACGGTCTGTGAGAAGGTAGGGTGTGGGTACACGTGTGTAGACCTTATATAGACCATGTGTACCTCTGTGGGTCTCGAAAAAGAAAAAGAAATGCAATCAAGCAAAGAAACAGAGATAACTGTTATGGAAGACCTGAATCTTTGTTAGCTCAGACTTTTGCAGAAACTTTAAAAACAAGGAATGAAACTAGTTTTTAAAAATACCCAAAAAATATTCCCAGAAACCCTAGAGATCCCCAGTATGGTCGCCAATTTTGTTGTGGGTGGGAAATACCTCCTACGGACTAGCACTAAGGGTTTTATCATGCATGCAAAAATGACCTAAATATTCTTACTTTTTACCATCATCCCATGCCTAGACCCCCATTACTCATATGTAAATACAAGGCTCAAGAGATTAAGTTGACGTACCTTATTCTTCATGTTTGATGTCGATCCCTTTTCGCGCTTGGTCATTGTTTGACTGCAAATCTCCTCCCAATGATGACCTGCATTCACTAAAGACAAACAAATAACTCCACATGCATTTGATCTATGAACTAATGGGTTATATATTTAATCAATCATACAATCAATATTCCAATAATGACAATCTCATATGGCGGGACGGGAAAAGCAATTCTTTTATTAACTTCACAATGATACTTTACAATGATAAAGTCGGCTACTGCTCCTCGATCTTGGTCCTAGGCTCTTCTTCCAATGTCTTCCAACTGCTTTGCTCTATACTTCTCTTTGCACAAGGATGGCTAAAGGTTGGGACAAAGGGAATGTTCAATTGGGTATAGTTTCTTTACTATGATTCTCCTCTTCCAAATGGGACCCCTAACCCTTCTTTTATAGGCTAGAAGAAGCTAGGTATTTGGTCAAATGTTCAACCATGCATGGCCAAAAGGTTTAGTTAACTTACCAAAATTTGTGTGTTCTGTCAGCAACTTTCCTTTTTTCATGCTTTTGTAGGTACACACGAGCTATATTGGTTCAACTAGCATGTACACGTGTGCAGTAATGTATCAAGGCATGTGGGCCTTTATAAAAGGGGTTTTTAAGAAGAGTTGTTCAACAATTTTTTGGAAAAGAAGGAATCTAAGATGGCCTGATGCCAGGTAAGCATGTCTGGTGCAAATTAGGGTTATAACACCTCCCCATATGTATGCTTATTTATAGTTGATTTATGTATGATTCTCATTTGATTACATGCAATTGTGAGCTATATTGTGAAGGTCTAAATTATGCAAGTCTCTTGTTCATTTATTTCTCTCTTGTTCATTTATTTCTCTCATCACCATTTGCACACATTCACTTTGCTAGTCGGACATCATAGGGGACCCACAAAATCCCCCTCGTTCCAGACGTTTGTAGAATATCCCTCCTATTCTAGGAGGAGTTCCTAGTCTTGCTGACTCACCGACTCAACCATCTCACACCCCCGTGAGTGCCACCATTTTGGGATCAACTTTGATTGGTTCCACTTTACTTGGGTCCAATTCCCAAGGCCATCCATCCACTCACTCTCCTTCACAAAGGAGGCGGGGGGGGGACTTCTTCTCAAGGGTCAGGTCCACTACCTACTCACAACATGGTTGGAACTAATCCTCCACCACCACCCCCCATGCCATATTTGGAATCTCTCAACATTCTTTATTTGAGTAAACTCACGAATGATCCTATATTACATGACCCCACATGGCTCAATATGCCTACCAAACTACATTCAAATATTCCCAAATTTGAAGGAAAATCGGTGGAAGATCCCACCAACCAAGTCATGACCTTCCACTTTTGGTTATATGCAAACAACATCATGGATGAATCCATTCTCTTAAGGTTATTTCAATGCACACTCATTGGTCCATTAGCTAAATGGTATGTGGACGAAACATCCGGGTCCCATGTGACTTTTGAATCCTTGGCCAAAGCCTTCTTAGCCTTCTTTCAACTACCAGTTCATCATGAAACTGGTCTAGAAATTCTCTATGAGTGCAAACAAACCTCATCTACGCATATTGCAGACCACATTCATGAATGGCGTCGACGACATATTTTATGTAAAACAGAAACCACCAAAGAACAACGTCTCGATTGGTTTCTAAAATCACTCGTCTCTATACTTGCCAAAGATGTGGCATCCACATTCACCCAATCTGAAGAAGAAGCCATCAAAAAGGCTCAACAATTCGACCTCATTTATGCTCAGTCGGGTTATGTATAAATAGTAATACCTAATGCACAAAGATCCATACCATTTGGCCACGAAAAACTTGGGTTGTCTCACATGGTGGATGGGTTGATTGGTACCACAACACACCACAACCCATACATTCAACCACCACCTATGTATGGTACACCCCAATATCCGCTGATATATGGAGGACCATTTTATTACCCTCCTCCCCCTTACCAACAACCATATCCTGTTTCTCTCCCTCCACCCATGAGTGGACCCTTGCCGACACCCATCATGCGCCCGAATTTTCAACCAAGTTCAAGTTCCCCCTCTACCTTAGCATATAACTTGGGCACTAGTGAAAGCGCTTCGCCTTCCTATGTGCCCTATGTATCGTTGCCACAAAACAATCCGTATTTTCCATTTTCTATTCCTCCACAGCTGGTTGCTCCTCCACATGGAAAACCACACGCCGATGTTAAGTTTGTTCAACCCTCTCCCATTCAACAATTTCATACTTTTGAACAGTTGAATACGGAAAATTCGGACCATCAGTCGAATAATGCCAAGAAGAAAGGAAAGAAACCAAAACAATAATAACCCAGGACCAGGGGGAAATAACCCCCAACAAACAACCTACTGGGGGCAACCAGAATCAGGGTAACCATAACCCCCAAGGGGATAATAACAACAAATGCCAAGGGAGGAACAATAACAACAACCTTCAGACGAAATTCCCTTGCGCTCTTTGCGGTGAGCATGGTCATTATACTCACCATTGCCCCCAAATTTCTGACTTCAAACATATGAAAGAATCCATGAGTGCACCATGTCCTCCAGCACCGCTTGCCCCTCAACAGGCCCCACAACAATATTTGAAACAACCACCTCCGACCGTGTTGCAAAACCCTATTCCACACCAAGGTGTGATGAATACCCAACATGAGGTACATCCGGCCCCACCACAAATGAGATAGTATCAAAACTCAAGGCCCATCCACACTGGAAATCCGATGGATCGCAATATCCTCCTCATTAGAGAAGAATAAATTCTTCTACAAACACATGGTCGTCAATACAACTCACCCTATGAATCTACTCCCACCACTTCGGAAGCAGCTCCTGCTACAATCAGACAACCCTTGATGAGTCCATGCCATAACACTAAACCCCCCATTCATATCCCTTGCATTCCATTACGACATAATGTCAACAAACCTTAGGATAGGGCAACACATAATTATAGTCTAGTCGATGAATTTGCGCAATCCCCTGCAACCATGTCTGTATTGGAGGTCCTCTAAACTTGTCCAAATCAACTAAAATCCTTTCTTTCCACCTTGGGCGCAGTCGACCCAACTGATACTAGACTCATCACATTTGATCTAGATAGTGGGGAACCTCGTCTCCCCACTTTGGTAGCTTTCCAGATACTAGTCAAGATTCGAAACATCACATTTCATCGATGTATCATTGATGAAGGTGCATCCACATGCATCATGTCCAAAACTGTATGGGAGAAACTTGGCTCCCCTGAGCTAGTACCGTTCTCCATCACTTTAAGAGCTTATGATGGTCGACCATCCTCCCCTGAAGGGCTCTTTCAAAATGTCCCCATTGAACTCGGGGGAAAAACCATCCTTATCAACATTAAGGTTATCGACGCCCCGATCGATTACAACATATTGTTTGGACGTAGCTACATGTACACTATGAAGGTAGTGGCCTCTTCTTTATTTCGAATGATGATGTTCCCCCACAACATGAAAATCATCACCATCGACCAAGTTTCACATTACAAGCCTAACCACTCTGCCAACATCGATAACATCCTACCTCTTGTCTGCACTAGTTTCGATGCTTATTCACTCATTGATATGCCCCCCAAAATTTTCAAAGACCCATCCTCGCTGGGGGCATACCAGGGAGCACCACCTCTCATTCACCCCTCAACACAAGTGTGTGTCATATCTTCTGATGGAACTGACCCCATAGACACCATTCCTCCCACTGAGGCTTCTCCACACCTCGACGTCCCACCAGTTGAAGAAAGTTTACCTCAGGGATTACTTGAGAACCCTACTACCCCACTTATCCCTAATTTGAACCTCCCCCAGGGGTAAATCCCGGTTTGGGATACAATCCCCCAATCCATCACTCAAATCCCCTTCTTCTAGCCCCCACCAGGTGTACAACCATTTCAGGTAGCCACAATGATTACCTTTCCCAACATGGTGCTCGCCATCCCTGTATGGTATGTACACCCACCTGTGATGGTTCCTCAACCATCTCTCCCTCCTCAGTCGGAAGGAATCCTGATGCAGATTCCAGTACTAACTCCGGCCACTCCACCCCCACCCCCAATTTCCAGCACCGCTGCCACAGTTGGGGGAAGACAGAAGAAGAAAGATCCCACCGCTCCACTTCCTCCCCGATTTCAACCTCCTTACGCACTCTGCGAAAGAGAGGGACACCCCACTAATAGATGTCCTTCTCTTCTTGAATTACACAATCTGATTCAACTCCCTCGAGCAACCAAATTTCTCACCACTTCACCAAGCACATCTAGTACTACCACAATGTCCCCCACTACAAGCAGTAAAGGGATGCGAACCAAATTTGCTTGCGCCATATTTTCAGAATATGGCCATTTCAGTAATCATTGCATAGTTCTACCTCAATTTCTCCAGACACTAACAATAGTACACCAAACCTTTTAGCAAGAGCCCTCTCCACCACCACTTTCAGGTACCGATGTCACCGACATCCATTATGTATCTATCTCAGTCCCCAAATGAATGAGATTCCCTTGCTCTCTTTGTGACTCACCTACTATTTTCACATACCAGTTTCCTTTGATCATTGAATACATGCATCGTCAAGTAACCCTTATTAAAAATCATTCGATCACCTCACCTCATATGATGCAAGTGACTCACCCTACCCCTTCTCCAGATACTGTTCACATCACCTCCCTTGAACTTGAGTCACTTCCCACCCCTCCATGGTTCATGGATAGACTGTCTGAGGATATTCCCCTAAATCCTTTCAATTCTCTGGTTCATTTCCCACATGAAATCTTACCCACTACCATAGGTTATCCCCCATAGTGTCTGGACATTTGGTTTATTTCAAGCCAGCTATCACAATATACTTGTGACATCCCCCATACATCTTCATCACTTGAAGACAATCACACGGTGACAGTCACCCATGTTACCTCCCTGGATCCCCTATATTATCACATTTTACACTACGATGAAGATATCCTAGAGGAACTCAATACCCCCGATTGCCCATGGAATGCACTCCATCACATAGCACTTTTTCTCTCACAAGAATCCTTTGACCCTCCTAGCCAAGCCTCCATATGTGCAATCAAAACCAAGGATTTTATTCCACCAGGGCATATGGACTAGTTCAATAACCCTATCCTTGCCCCAAATGATTTTGAAGAAGGCAACATGGCCAACATTTCCCCCACTGTCAAAATCAACATTTCCATCAAACAAGAAATCATAGAGGAAATCACCATTGGCGTCGCATGCTCCCTTGAAGAACTCATAGCTTACGAAGCTCTCTTTCAAGAATACTGGGATATTTTTTCTTGGTCATATACAAACATGCCCGGCATCGATCCTTCTATAGTCGAACATCGCATCGACACATGGCCAAATATCACCCCAGTTCGTCAAAAGAAACACCCACTTCACCCATCCAAAGATGCGGCTATCAAAGCCGAAATTGACAAGTTACATGCTGCAAGGTTCATATACCCCATCGCGTATACCTCATGGGTTTCCAACCCTGTGCCTGTTAACAAAAAACATGACACTATTTGCATCTGCACCGTCTTTCTTTATCTCAACCATGCTTGTCCCAAAGACAACTTCCCAACTCCTCTCATGTTCAAAATCATCAAATAAATATTGTATGTTCCTTATCTTTAGATATTATTCACGTTGGGTATTTGGTTTTCATGTGTGCAGGTACTTGGTCATCACAAGCACAAAAACCCCTTCAGGTATATGTTCAACATTGGCATGTAATCATTCCCTCTGAATATCAATTGCATCCCCCAGTCACACCATCCGACATTCACCTTTAGGGTCCCTACATCCGGCTCTACAATACTGTCACCTCCACTACATTTTGGTACTGTTACCTGGTAGCACTCTCCCCCACATGAGTTGTCCCATTCATAGTTCCCCTTGGTACTTGAAACTCATGCTGCTTTCACCCCCTAGGGATGGGAGTCTCGATAGTCTTATGCATTTTTTAGAATAGGCTACATAATACTTCTCATCATTTTTCTAGCTTTCCCAATGGACTTCTAGGTTATCTCATCTCAGTTCTATTTGTTGCACCTCCGCAGTATCATTAACCCTCCATTTCATCCACCATCAGTTTTCCCCTCTACAGATTATCCTCCATTCATTTACCTCATACAGAAACCCACCAATGGGCCCCCCTCCCTCCACCAGTTCTTCATGCAACTTGCGCCCTCACAGGCCAAGCCAACTTGCACAGGGGCACCCGTTTCTGTATTTGTACGCTCATCCCAAATTATTCTTTATTTATTTGGTAATTGTAAAAAGACTTTGTTTCCAACATTTACTTAGCTTTTTGTCGTCACCCTTAACGACCTTCTTTTTCTGGAAACACAACCCATGTCGCCCTTGGTTGGGGAATCCACTCTCCTTTACTCATTCTGACATCATTCACAAACCCCGAGTATCCCACAGTCCATGTACCCCTGATCTCTAAGTTTGTCCACTTTTTCATGCCTCTGGCACAATTTAACCCCATGTCTAGTCATCTCCTTGACACTAGATACAGTTTTATGGTTGCTGCCAATCATCCTTCAAACCATACCCCTAACCAAGGGAAATCTTGAGTCTTACCAAATCTTGACTTTGTTCATGTTCCCTATCAGTTCCTGATCTTATCTCGTGGATTTCATGAAGCCCTTTGCTTCTTGGAGTCACGTCTCCCTTTCTGTTGACATCAACACAGTTTCCAGAAGGGCGACAATATCTTGACTCATTACCTTTACAATGAGGAGTCTCAGACGACACAGAGAGAACCATCATTTCTCTCCGATTTTGTTGACCCCCATAACATTCGACTTCAGTAAAATATCATGTTACGGTGGGTCTTACTATGCGACTATTGCAGTTTTTTTATATACCAGCTGAAGACCTCTAAGTTTGTTAGGCCATCAATGCCTATGAGTCATCGATAATTATTATAGGTGTCCTTGCCTCTTTTAAGAGTATGTTCACCATCAAAATTGTCATATGTCATCATCAAACCACCCCGAAGGGCACTGTAGTTATATACATCAACATACAACCTCAGTTATTGTCTTACATTTTGAGTTACATGACACGAGCATGGGGCATGCCCGCCTCTTTTGTATACATATTTTCTTTTCTCTCCCTAGAGAAAGATTTGAGTCCCACAGTTTCCCCTCTCCCTCCGATAGATCATCTTGCAGTTCCTATCAACACTCTTCCTTACAATGGTAC
The DNA here is from genome assembly GCA_009831015.1 of Picea engelmannii. Lineage (NCBI taxonomy): Eukaryota > Viridiplantae > Streptophyta > Pinopsida > Pinales > Pinaceae > Picea > Picea engelmannii. Next base: position 345,318 of record ML794406.1, read on the forward strand.
TCTTAGTAGAAGAAACATTGATGTATTTCGGCTATACATATGCTCCTAACCTCACACATTAGGGGGCATCTGTTAGCACTGAAATTTCGTCCGCAACATTGCACACAAATTTTTACAGAAATATAGCAATTCCAAACAACCATTATTTCACCTGCAACACCAAAAATACATTTCGAAGAGGCAAAAACTATACAATTGGGCAAAAATTTACATGCGCTAAGTCACTAAAGGAAGCACGTGGGCCAAAGAAGCTCGTAGAGCGCACAATGCACCATATGTGCTACTGTGTATGAGAAAATCCAGACACTGATGTGAACGACACATTTATGTTTCTTGTTGGCCCCTCAACCACTTATGGACCATCTCCCAACTTGATTTGACCCTCAGATCTGAGATGAATTCGAATGGGGGGCTGGTCAAGGACCAAAGGGTGCCCTAAAGGGCCCCTTATTCACACTAAGAACTAGTTGAATATTTCCTTGAAGACATGCTATAAATGGAGGCCAAGGGTGCACTAATAATTTAATATTTTCATAGTATTGTTATGCTGCCTCAATCCTCCCTTGAGAATCCTCTTTTCTCCTTGGAGCATTCTAGCAACATTCCAATAGGCCATTCCACTCACCTCTTGAGGGAATAGGCATTGATTTATTCATCATTTTCTTTCTTTTCTACCATTGTAAGAAGAGCTCTCCAAGAGCCCTCCCAAGGAGGAAGAGGGGACTCATAAGTCCTCCTTTATCTACGGTGTTTTGCCAACTAATATAGTTATCCATTTGTGGCATAATATTGGTCATTGGTTGATTGTTTTTGGTTCAAAGTTTCTTATGCATTCTAGTTTTATTTCCATAGTTGTTTTTAGTTTGTTTACTTGTTTATTTCATGTGCTTGGATTTTTTAACTCGTGCACTAACTTCTGTCTTGTCTAGAAGGCCCAACTAGACATGCAATTGCCCTTGTTTTTCTCACCCAAGTGACGAAACATACATAAAACTAGTGCCACTGTCGTTACCACCAAAGTTCGGCCAAGCGAAACAAAAGAACTAGAGGAAGGGGAGCGCCTCTTTCACTCACATATGTGGGTCAAGGGGGCTCCGATTCATTTCATTGTCGACAATGGTAGTCAGAAGAACCTAATTTCAATAGATGTTGTCAAGAAGATAGACCTGCCAATGATGCCACACTTGCAACCCTACACCATCGGCTGGCTTTGCCAAAGAAGAGATCTACGTGTCAGCCAAAAATGTCGTCTTCCTTACGACATCAAGCCTTTAAAATATGAAGTACTATGTGATATTTCTCCCCTTGAAGTTTGTGATGTTATTTTAGGAAAACCATATTTGTAGAAGTGTCATGTTGTGTATGAGTCTATACCCCGCAGTGTTATTATTACTTTGGGTAGACAATTGCACAGGATCCCAGAGGTAAYGYCGCCTACTACTATTTCTTTAATCTCTGCTAAGCAATGCAGTAAGGTCATTTCACAGACTGGGAAGTTCATATTCTTTGTGATTTGTKCTCACAACAATMATAAGGTCRCCGCCACATTTKTGGCCTCTACACAACACCTCTCTTTGTAGCAACAACAAGTGGACGGGATCGCAGAAGAATACAAAGACATCTTCTCCTCACCTATAGGGGTACCGACACACTGCCAAGTCAAACATCCAATTGATTTGAMCCCCGACACACCTCTACCTAATGGACCAGTCTATCAGTGCTCGCTGATGGAGAATGATGAAATCAGGCATCGGATTCARGAACTTCTTCAAAAGRGGCACATCAGACCCAACTCCTCCCCTTGTGGAAGCTCGATTGTACTGGTGCAAAATAAGGACAGGACTTGGGGACTCTGCATTGCTTATAAATCCTTAAACAAAATCACAGTCAAGAACTGCTACCCCATTCCTAGGATTGATGACCTTCTTGAACAACTCAAGGGGGCCAAATTCTTCAACAAGATTGACCTAAAGTCTGGCTACCACCAGGTTCCCATCGAACTAACTGATGTATGGAACACAACCTTCAAGTCTAAAGAAGGTCTCTACGAATGGCTAGTCATGCCCTTTGGATTAACAAATGCACCAACCACTTTCATGAGATTGATGGATGATGTATTGAGACCCTTCACCAACTCCTTCTTGGTAGTATATTTGGATGACATCCTCATCTTCAGTAGAACACGGGAGGAGCACATGCGGCATATTCAATAGGTTTTGAGCACTCTGCGATAACACAAACTTTATTCCAACTTGGAAATATTCTCTTTTGGCATAAACATGGTCCAATATTTGGGATACATTATTGATGAGCATGTGGTACATGTTGATCCAACTAATATTCCAAGTCATCCGTGACTGGACAGCCCCAACCACACTGACCGAGCTTCAGAGTTTTTTGGGACTAGACAACTTCTACTGATGGTTCGTGTTGGGATTCTCCCATATTGCATGGGCCCTAAACCAAGTAACCAAGGGAGGTGGTAGGGCCAAGTTCATGTGGGGGAAGGAGCATAAACAAGCATTCGATGATATGAATCATCATTTTTGCTCAACTCCAGTACTCTCCTTGCCCGATCTGCAACAACCATTTGAGATCGAGACCGATGCATCTAACTATGCTGTGGGTGCAATTCTCACTCAACATGCACATCCGATGGCATACCATAGTGAGACACTCTCCAATACTGTCTAGAAATACCCCACCTATGACAAGGAAATGTATTCCATTGTACAAGCTTGTCGTCAATGGAAACATTACATTCTGGGGAAAGAGAAATTCATACACATTGATCACAAGCCTCTGTAGTTCATACAAACAAAAGGGAAATTGCAAAACGACCATCATCAGAAGTGGTCCACCTATCTGCAACAGTTCCATCTAAACAACAAGTATAAGACATGTATCTCCAATCATGTTGCTGACTTCCTCAGTTGAATTTCTGTGGCTACACTCACCACTGTGCTCCATTCCTGTGGACATGAAGCATATGAGTGGCCCCAACTTTATTAACAAGATCTAGACTTCACCACCACCTATTATCTCTTGGGTATATGCGCAACTATCAATGATTTTCACATTCAGGACATACTCTTATGCCACCTGGGCCATCTCCGTGTTCCTACAAGCAAGCGTGCAAATATGATTTGGGAAGCCCACTATAGTCAGCTGGAAGGACATTTTGGTGGAGAGAAAACTGTGGCCTTTCTTCAGAAACATTTTTATTGGCCAAAAATTTGACATGACCTCAACAAGTATATTAGATCTTGCATTGCCTATGCCATTGCCAAACCAACCATCAAGAAGCAAGCTTATACACCCCTCTTCCTATTCTCGAGAAGCCTTGGGAATCCATCTCAATGGATTAAATGTCTGGCTTTCCATCCACCAAGCAAGGAAATGACTGCCTATTCATGGTCGTTGATCTGTTTTCGAAGATGGCCATCCTCACAGCCTGTAAGAAGAATGCCACTACAACAAATACTGCCAAGATCTTCTTCGAACGAGTGTGGTTCCACTTTGGGATACCATAGACCATCATCTTCGACTGAGACATCAGGTTCCTCAACACATTTTTGTCGAGTCTCTGGTCTCCATTGGACACCAAGCTCACCAAATCCACTGCTTTCCACCCCCAAACTGATGGCCAAACAAAGGTCGTCAATCAGATGATCGTGCACATCCTACGCATGTACAATTCTAAGCATCCATGTACATGGGACGAGAGTCTCCCATATTTCCAACACAGTTACAACAAGGCTCTCCATAGTTCCACCGACCATATCCCATTTCAGGTGGGTTTGGGATTCAAACCCCTGAGACCCATTAATGTTTCATTTTCTCTTGCCACCGCATAGACATACTCTTCCCCTGATCATTCTGCGATCGACAAAGCCACCAGATTCATTGAGCGGATTCAACACATCAGCCAACAGGTCCAAAAGATTTTGTAGAAGTCCAATGCTAAATATAAGCAACGCCATGATAAACACATGGTACCACACCAATTTTAGGTTGGAAAAAAAAGTCTGGTTACATATGTAGAAGGAGTGTCTCAACGAGCCCCATTGGAAACTTCGCCCACTTCATTATGGGCCTAACACTATCACCAAGGTGGTGGGTAACAATGATTTTGAGCTCAACACTCCACCCTTCCTTGGTCTATATCCAATATTCAATGTGGACCTCCTTCGACCATATTTTCCACCATTATTGGACACCTATGAGATCACAGAACATATGAAACCCAAAAATCTCAACCATGATTTCATGGAACACACATCCACTGATCATATAGTGGACACATAGGTCAAGGGCACTCGCCATCAGTGGATCCAACTTTATCGGGTTGTCAAGGTAGGGAAACTCCTACACCAAGGCAAGTGGCTCACCCGGGGACAAATCCAGCAGAAGTTTCCTCACCTGATGGGGGAACTCAATGCAATGGAGACCATTGATTCCTAAGGGGGTAGGATTGATCCAGATGGATATTGGTGTCCACCCACGTATTCAAACTGGCTCCTCATGTCTATTTTTTGTTCAACACGTTCTTCTGTACTACTTTGTAATTGTGGGTTCTACACTTCTAAGGTTGTTTGTGTTGATACTGAGAAGGGGGTGAATCAGTATCAAGTACAATTTAAAAACCTTTTTCAACTTATACTAAAACCATTCAATTATATACAATGAGCAATGAACAATAGTATAAGAGTTACACCAATACACCACAATACACCATGCACAATATATGATACATAATCAATAGTTTTTGTTCAAGGGAAGTAATGACTTCCAAAGGTAGCTACAACTTCCAAATGTAGAGAGAGGGATAAACCTCCAAGAGGAAGATACAATCCTCCAATATCAAGAGA